>QKWP01000134.1:382790-444064 GCA_003550325.1 Gigaspora rosea | reverse complement strand
TTCAAATATTTGAATCAAATATTTGATCAAATTCAAATTCAAATTTGACTATATTTGATTTGATCAAATTCAAATATGACCAAATTTGATTTGATTTGAAGCAGAAGCAGCAGCATCCTTTTCATGCTTTATTTTCCTGAGTTAAAACGCCACAGGGTTTTCTCTGTCTACAACCAACGCAATAAAGTTTGAATTAAAAAAATAGAAAAGGATGAAATTACTATTAAAAATTCAAATTCAAATCAAATTCAAATTCAAATATTTGAATCAAATCAAATTCAAATCAGGGTCAATTTGATTTGATCAAATTCAAATTGATCCAATATTTGATTTGATTTGAATTTGAAGAACTCTAGAGACATTATATTTAAAAAAAGTTAAAGGTGAGTAAAAGTTCGATCTAGTATTTAAAATATAGCTTATACATATTAAAACAAAAGTGCTAGCCAAAAAAATTTTTACTATGATGCTCAAATATAACTTCATATAGATTATTTAAGGTCCTGTTACTTTATTGAGTACTGCTGTTGTAGGTAGATATTAGTAATATAGTAAAATTGTCTTAATGTTATAACTTAAGCTATAACTAACTAAAGCTTATATCGTAACTAGTTATAGCAACCAATTGAACAATTCTACTGTATCGCTAGTAGATATGGGACATTTCTAGATTCAAAATCAATTTAGTTTCAGATCTTAAACCAAACTCACAAGTAGGGAATTGACTTGACAAAAAAATCGTTAATCGATGATTAATCTAAAAAAATTTTTTAATCGATCAAAATTCAATTATGCACACTTATCGATTATGATCGATCAAGCATATAATTCGTAACCTCGAGCATACGTAATCGATCAATTATTGGGTCAATCATTGCTCGATTATATTTTATTTACCAAATTAAAAAAATGTTATATTGAATAATAATAATAATAAAGCTATGCTACTTTATATAATTATATCTTTGAAAGTTACTTAGATAGCCTAAATACTAAGAACGGAGTACAAAGTACGTAGTGTATGGTTTACAGGCATTTAAAATGCTGTGTCTCTTTTGTATCTGATTGGTTAATCTATCCTTGTGACTTCTAAATGTATTTTTATATTTGTACATACTCTATGGGGCTTTGATCTACTGTATTGCAAAAAAAAAATGCAAAACTGGTTTAACCTGTAACTCGCTGAAAACCACTTTCCGTTCCTGGTTTTGCGTGACAATATCGCGCAGTTACTTATTTATTAACTAGTTTATGACTATTATTATTCCAGATGACCTGAATCATGGTACTTTTCAAATTACTGTAACCAGTAAATTTTATATAAGAATCGAGAATCTCTTAAATGCTAATTTGCAGTTAGCTAGTAATTATTTTACTGTATAAAAAAAATTCTAATATTACCAAAGTTTTTTAATAATTGACTAGCAAATTTTAATTCTATCCAAATTATTCTTTTATATAACTTACTAAATCTTCGCTTAACTATTTTTTATATTAATTACTAAATCTATGCTTAAATTATTTTTTATAAGCTTTCGCTTAAATTATTTTTTATGTAACTTATTAAACCTTTGCTTAGATTTTTTTTTAAATAGCTTAACAAATATTACTTAAGCTATATATTAATATGCCTTCAAAGAGAACTTTCAAGCAAACTATTATAATTAAAAAAAGAACTTGAAAAAATCGTTAGATTTAATTGTTTTTTCACGTATAGTAAGATATCGATCCAGTTCTATGGCTTGTATTAATTCCAATAGTTCAATTTCTTTATAGCCTTATTCGGATAAGTGTCTTTTAAAGATTATTTATTTTTAATTTGACGTCGTTGATGTGAAATTTTAAGTATGTTAAAATAAAACGATATTAGAAGCAGTATCGATTAACAATTTATAATAAGATCATATAAATGTGTCTCGAATTTTAATTAAATAATAAATACGTCTTATTATTTTATCAAAATAAGTTTACGAATTTTAAAGAATTTACCGATTATTAGTAATCTGAAAGGCACTCTAATTATCTGTAAAATTTTATACTACAGAAAATATTTATTAATATAGGTACAGTATTTAAAATAAACTATATACTACAATGTTTTCTAAACTATGTTTCTAACTTTAGATTTTTATCTAGTTATTAAGTACTACCAGGTCACCCACAGGTGGGTGGGTGACCAGGTTGAGTTTTGGCAAGTCGAGTGTAAGTAGATGGGCCAACCTATAGATTCGGCCAAAAATAATTATTATTACAGCCACTGATAAAATTAGCAAATGATTCTTTAGCTGATATATATGTCAATCAAATTTTTGCAGATTTATTAGGACGGACAATTCCAACATTTATGAAAACATAGGCAATAATTACTAAAATTTTACTAGTTTATCACAAAATCCTCTATATATTTAATAATAATACTAAAAATTTAAATGCGATAATCTTTGTGAAGTTACTATTTTTTAATAACAAATTTGCAAAAAAAAAATAAGAATTTAAAAAATCTTGTAGATTTCGAGATAATGCTAATTATATGATAGTTAAAAAAATTGAAAAGCGTAGTAGTAAAATTATAATTTTCTAATTATAAAAATTATAATATTCGCTATTTCTTTTAACAAAAAGAAGTTCATTAACCGTGTCAGGCTTAAGCCTGTTTCTTTCACATGTTATTTGCTTACCTGCATCACTAAAAAGACGTTCGCTTGGAACGGAAGTTGCAGGAGTACCTAAATATTTTTGAGATATCTTGAAAAGAACAGGAAAATCTTTTTTATTATCTTTCCACCATTTAAATGGATTTTCGCTAGTAGCTTGTGGTGTCCGAAATTTAAGATAATGATCAATTTCATCTTCGTTAATAATCTCTTCTTCTTCTTCTTCAAACAGGCGTGATTTAAAATCACTAATTGTTTTTTCTTTATCCTTAAAATGATCTCTATTTTTGTTAGCAGACTCTTGATTATGATTTAAATGCTTTTCATTTTTAAAAAAGGTATATTCCGATCTTAATAATGCGATTGCTCTTTCTTTTTCTTCTTCCAGCCATCCTTTCATTTTTTTGAATCTTGGATCTAAAATACTTGCAAGTAAAACTGAATTTGGTGGAGAATTAAAATAATTCAAAAGAGCATTATAAATTGTATTTTTGACCAAATTAACAACTTTAGTAATATTTGGTCTATCGATATAATCAATTTCCTCATCAGTTTCCTCATTAGTTTCTTCCTTGGCTTCTTCCTCAGTATCTTCCTCCTCATTTGCTTCTTCTCTCATTGATTCGATTTCTAATATTAATAAATATTATAGTATTTTTAGCTAGCATAATTATTACTTGAAAAATCAGCAGATTATCGTATAGATGGGTGACGCATGACGCAACTCATGGCGCATGAAGCGACGTATGACACAACTCATGAAAAGGGCAAAATCAGCTTAATTTATTAGAGTAGAAGCGTTAACTCTAAGTAATTAAGATACTTATCTCTAAATTTTGCCATAATCAATCATCCCTTTACCCTTTTCTTGTCCTCACTACTATCGAAAAGCCTTGTTCAAATCACCTCATTGTTGAAATTAGAGTAGAATCATTAAACTCTGCGAGTTACCTTTAAAATACATTAATAAAGTATCAAAGTATTCGTTACCTCTTTAACAAAAACCAAATTCGTATTGTGCTGAAATTATCAAATACTTGTCGTTATCATTCGATCCAATTTTTTTTTCGTTCCAAGCGAATAAAGAAAAGAGAATTAATAATCAATCAGTTAATCGAATTTATAAGCTGATTAAACCCTTGATTACCTCATTTATCGAACAATTCCGATCCCTGTGATTTCCTATTCTGGATTTACATGACTTGACATTGTTGATAGAGAGTGAAAATAGTGCACTTTGAAAAACGTGTCGCCAAAATTTAAAAAAGTAGAATAAATCTTTATAAACCGTCAATAGTTGCGTCAATCGTTCAATAGTTCATCAATAGTTCGTCAATAGTTCATCAATCGTCAATAGTGCATCAATTGTCAAGTTGCATTTGATGAAACCATTGACGAAACTACTGCTTCATTGCCAAAATTATTGCGTCACCCATCATTAGTACTATTCGTAGTGCTAAATGATTTATTTAATATACTGTATAATTATAAAATTATCGTATGGTGAGTAAGTTCGGTGGTATGGCGTATATCAATGATCAGATCAAATATCTGTCAGGGATATATGGGCTGCAGTCGCAGCCCATATATCCCTGACAGATATTAAGCAAAACTGCCACTTTTAGTACTATTTTTTGCCTTCTCCCCCATTCAAAATTTTACCATTAAGAGGATATCCATTCGAATCAAAGATTATTAATATAAATGATGCAGGATTAATAGCAAGTTGGATTGATAAGCGAAGAATTCCATACCATTTTACAAATTTACCTTTTAAATTTATGCTTATTTATCGTGCTAGTCGTGACGGTTTTGATATTGAAAACTTTTATAAAAATTGAGATAATAAGGGACCAACAGTTGTTGTCATTAAGTTCGCGATTCAGGAGAGATAATTGGTGAACTTTAAAGATCACTATTTTAAAAGAATTAAAAAAAGAAGCCTTTGGCGATGCTGATCCGATCATTGATATACAGTACATTCATCAATTTTTTTATTATCTATACAATAACGATTTTATCGTCTGGCTATTGTTATGACTGCCATACCAAAAATTTAATTATACATTATTTGTACGGTTGAGTTTTAAAATTCTTATTAGACAGAGCATATTATTATCGTTCTGTCTAATTAGAATTTTAAAACTTAATTGTACCAAAATTTATTGTCGTACAATAATATAATCTAATTTTAAACTACAATAGCAAAAAAAATTAAATAAATATATCTTCATCGCTTTCTTCTTCAATTATGATATAATCATATTTTAGGACTTGTATTGTCGGATATATTAGTGATAGCGTACAATACTTTTGGCCACTAAGCCACTCCGTTGCCTTTTCAATTG
The DNA here is from genome assembly GCA_003550325.1 of Gigaspora rosea. Lineage (NCBI taxonomy): Eukaryota > Fungi > Glomeromycota > Glomeromycetes > Diversisporales > Gigasporaceae > Gigaspora > Gigaspora rosea. The sequence goes on along the minus strand of QKWP01000134.1, from coordinate 439,062 downwards.
GCTTAAAAAGCTCAATTAAATGATCAAGTAAGTTCAATCCTAATATTTCAAGAACCGCTTTGTTAATATTTTATGATCTTTTTTTGCTTCTTTGTTATTTTCTAAAGAAAGGTTAAAAATAACATGTTTTATAGGATCTTTTAATTCCTTTAACCGTTTCCAAGAAGCCAAAGAAGACCCCCACCGAGTATTATATTCATTAATAGTTCTTAAAATTTTTAAGGAAGTATAAATTGTTACTTCATCTGTTTCTTTATTTGAAGTTAAATTGGATGAATTTATATTAGATGGATTTTGGTCTGTTGATACTGAACTATCCGGAACATTTTGATCAACTTCTATATCTTCATATCTCAATAATAATTGACGTTGTGCTTCTTCCAATTTTTCATTTTGTTTAGGAGAATTAAAAAAACTATTTAGCTTTTTATATCGTTTTGTATATGAATTAATTTTTCGCAAAGCCTTAGTTACACATAATTGAAGGGTATGCGCTGAACATAGTACACGTTCAACACTTTCCCACTCACGAATTGCCTTTACCATATTAGAACCGCTATCGCTAACTACTATTTTAACTTTATCATTTAAGCCTAAAGATGTAATTTTAGAAATAATAGTATTATGAATATGATCACCAGTTTGAGGATATTTAATAGGTTTAATGCAAAGAAGTATATCATATAACTCCATATTATCATTTAACCAGTGACAGGTTATTCCTATATATCCATCCTTCGCACATGACGTCCAGAGATCTGTTGTTATAGCTGTATTCTTACATGATTTACTGATTAATTCCTTTATTGCTTGAAATGTTGCTTGATATCCAATGCTCAAATTTTTTTTTAATAGTTTTATAACATGGTAAACGAAATGCTGGATCAACTTTTTTCATCATTTTCTGAAATCCTAATCCACTTGCTGCATTAAAAGGTTGGGAGTCTATGATTATCCAATCTGTAATAGCCCGTTATAATTCATTTTGTTTTGACTCTTTATGTGGTGTTACTTTCTTAAATTGAATATCGAGTTTTGTTTGTTTCTAAATATTTATATACTGTATTAGTAAAATGTTAAAATTTTTAATTATCTAATATAAATATAAACTAAATTTTACTTACTAATTTTTCTTCTTCGAATTTTTTATAAACTGAGCCTAAATGATGAATCATGCTGCTAGTTTGAGAATTGTAAACACAGCTCCATCTGCATTCTATTTCTTCATCCTGGTCTATAATGTATCTACAGTAAGCACGACTATCAGTTTTTACTCCAAAATATTTCCAAACCCAACTCGTTTTATTACTACCAACATCAACCCATTGAGGCTCTTCATAAAGTAAATCATTATCATTACGAATTTTTTTATTTTGTTGAGAGGATAATGTGTTGTTATTACGCTTTTTTGAATTGGACATTTTAATAATACTAAAATTTTGCCAAATTCAAATGGCTAAAAAAAAAATTGTATTCGAGTTAATACAGCTTTTATATGTAATTAACTACACGAATACTCTACAAGAAACTAGATTAAAAAATGGCTAATCTAGAGTCAATAGCCTCTAAACTTGATTTTAACAGTAAGACAGGTTAATGTAATGAATTATTAATTGAGCATTTAACCAAATTAGTATCGCGATTGTTAAAGCCTACTACTACTGTAAGTATAATTTAATATACTGTCTGCTTTAGAAATCACGATACTAATTTCATAATACCAAGCCAAAAACGGTATGAAAATAAATTTCTTGGGATTCAAATTCATATTTGATTTAAGTTAGTAATAGTAGCTTATAACGGTATAAATACTCTACAAGAAATCAGGTTAAAAAATAACTAACCTAGTATCAACAACCCCTGAACCTGATTGACGGGTAATGTAATGAATTATGATTTTTTTTTAATTAAGCATCTAACCAAATTAGTATCGCGATTGTTAAAAGCCTACTGCTGCGATCACATTATTAGATCATGCTCTAAACGAGTTTAAAATAGATCAGATGAGCAATATTGATTTGTAATAAACTTTGGACTATCGTTAATAAAAAATTACTATCGAAATATTCAGGCTGGTAAATCAGCGGGAATTTCTTCATTGGCCTCCGGAGTATAAAAAAATTTTTGGGTTTTGTTAGGGATACCGGCTAAAATTATCTGGTTGAATAATAAATAATGAGGATAATATTTTTTGGGCTTCTCAATCATACTCATCTCTTCCTGCTTCTTTTCTTTATTCAACTCTTCGAAAACTTTGATAATTGATAATAATTCCTTTTCGCTATTTTTGTAACTAGACAAACTGCTGAGCAAACTGTCTAAGCGAAAAGTGATGGCAACCGGGTTCAAAGTCATTAGCCAAATGTCGTAAACGGCAGTGTGATAGGTTAAAAGAACCAAATAAAATTCTTGGGGATAGTAGACCTTATAATACACAATCTACCACTGCCCCTCTTCGAAACCCCTAAAATAATAATATAATATGCTATTCTCCATTTACATATCGTTATAACAAACAAAAATTTACAATATTTTTAAGGTTATTTTTTTTATTTTTTTAAAAAATAAATATTTGTTGTTAAAACTATATTTATAATTATCTAATGCACATATAAGCTTTTGTATTGCGAAGATTTATTATTATTAAATAAAAAAATAAATTGCTATTTAATTCGATTTTGCTTACAATTAATATAAAAAAATTTTTTAATCGATCAATATATACACTTATTGATCGATTAGCATTATCGATGATTGATTAACTTATTTTTGCTCGAGCTCATTAATTGCTGCTCGATCATTGCCCTAAATCGATCAATGATCGAGTACATATAATCGATTCCATTCACTACTCACAAGTACAAAGCACGAAGAGACTTATAATACTGCAGAAAAAAATAAATTATATTACCATAATAGTATATATATGTATTATTGTAGTATATAACAAATAATAATAAAAAAAGGTAGTTATAAAAGTATAAAAATTCAATAAACTAAAAGTTATATATTTAAAACTACCTTTTTTCAGGTCTTATTTATTTTGGCAAAAAAAACTGATTATAACTGATTTTTGTTTGATTATAAAACCTTGTATCTTCTATTTTTTGTATATATAGTTATTATTATTAATAAATATCAAAAAGGTTTAAAACTTTCAGTTAAAAAGTTATGACTATGGGCCAATAAAAATTCAAGAAATTTTATATATCATTCTGAAACTAATCTTTGGCATTTTAAAATGCAATCTGTTATACAAACTAAATATAGAAACATCCCCGACTGTAATATACTTTATATTATTATATCTTTAGTATTTGCATTTAAAATATTTTATAAAATAATTTTTACTAGTATAGTATTATAGCAGTACTGATCTATATAGTCTTTTGAAATAAAAATCATAATTACTTAAGGGTAGGGGGTACGTAGATCATTTATCATATGATTTTTATAGTACAATGAGATTTATATAGAAATTGAAAACGTGCTACTAATAAAACTTTTTATAGTTGCAACCAAATTTGACTAAAATTTTAAAATATATAGAATAAAACATACGTTTTATAATAGTAAAATTTTAATATAGTATATATTTAAAAAAATTATACTTCTATATATCATAAAGTTTTCCCGAGTTGGCTCAAATTTCTCTGAGTTACACGAAATGATTAATTTTGATTGGTTGATATCATATAATCATCATATGATTTTTGTAAACAACTTTCAATATCTAAAGTTTAAATTTTAATAACTTGATGAATATTCAACCAATTTTGATAATTTTACTATTTTTAGAATTACAAAAACCTGCTCTATGATTTTATTTAATAGTTTAAACGATTGCTTAAAAAAAATTTTACTAAACTTTAAAAAGAAAAAATCGATACCACAAAAATCATATGATAAATGATCTATGTACCCCCTATCCTTAAATCTTATATTCTTTGATTAAAAGTAGTCTGGTTTGAAATTGAAATCTGGTTCAAACCAAACTAAATAGAACTGGTTTATTAAATCAATTCATGAGTCTTGGTTTAGTTTATGGTCTGCTCTAATCAAAATACATTAAAATTCTAGTAGACAAAATCAGAATCACTAAAAAACCTGCTATCCACCTCTAGTATTATTATAGAACATGAACATAAATGGCAAATAGTTCAAAATAGGATGTCCAGAACACCTTTGCCCAGAATTTTTTGTTCCAAATATTTAGCTAATCAACACATGATTATCAACCAATAAAATTCTTTATATTCTCTGTAAATTATCATATAACCCAAACCAAGGGTCTGTATAATTTCACAATTTGATTGGTTTTATCTAGAGTCACAGACATTGGAATATCAATTAACATATACTATGACGTTTAACTTGATGTGACGTTTAATATGATTATATATAAATTTTTATATGACGTGAAGGGTGACGTGAAAAGTAGCTACCTTAATTTTTGCGCAGGTAATACAAACTCCTGGAGAGGAAATAGCCAATCGGAGAGTGCATGCAAAATTTGACAAATTTTACATATAGTCTAACACTACTCTAACCCTAAAGCTTCTAACGTTAAGGCCCTAACCCTAACTTTTTATCTCACGCACTTAGTTTATTTACAAAATCGGAGTTCCTTTTTTGGTTTCACAAATAAGTAAAATGACCCGCTAATCACTAGGGCTAAATGCCGACCTAAATCCGGCCAGGAATTTTGGGATTGCCCTGTAAAAATCTGGTCTGCTTCCTGGACCGATCCTTTGAACCAAGACTGGACCGTAATATAATTCACACTATTCCGATTTTCTTTTTTATTACTCTTCACTAAATTTATTTTTGCAATATTGAAACATTGTTCCACAGATATATGAAACCCCTTTTTTTCCACAAAATTCGCAACAATCCTTAAATACCAGTAGTGCGCCGAAAACCTATCCATTAATTAAATTTTTAATTATGATAAATTTATCATTTCAATCACTACCTCAGAGATAATGAAAATCTGATTATAATCGGCCTTCAAAATTTTCCGATAACGTATTCAGTATTTAAACAAATAAATAACTACATAGCAACCTTTTGATAATATTTTTTTTTTTTACTATTGTAGTTGACTGTAGTAACGCCATTAATTGAATGGTTGGAATCCATCAGTAATCTGCGTCAGTTAATTGGCAGCCTACTCTGTATATAGTTTGCCTGATACCTTATTTGGATGGTCCCACCCGAAGTACATTGCCAAATTTTATCGTCCGGGACGTCCTAAATTGCCAAACAATTTGGGTCAAATTTTTTTTATGCGTCCCTAAAATCTAATATCGTAACCTTAAAGGGTGATTACAAAGTAATCATATAAAGAATTTTTTTTTATAACAATTTCAAAGGTTTCTATGAATTCAGAGACTTTTATGCTATAGTAGTAACTATATTAACAATTATTTCTATATGATTGGTAATTAAAATTTAATTAGAAACATATTAAAGCTAAAATAACTTACTGGCTAGCCAGTAATAGTTTGAAACATCAGTTGAAATATTTTTAAAAGAATCTATCTATATTTTATATAAATTCGTTTGTCTTTTTACCGATTTCCAAAGAACCAATAAATGCCGCTAAATAAATAATATCAGTTTTTTTTAGCCAGAGCCGCCCTTGTATACTTTTCCGAAGAAGATAACTTGAAGTTGGTCATAACTACCATAGAAAGCATTTTAGTATAAATAAAAGACAAACAAAGTGATCAAAGAAATAAAAAAGACTAACCCAGCTAAGACACCAGCACCAGCAATGGCACGAAGGATATTGGCACCAGCACCCTTGAACAAAGATCCTACACCTTCCTTGGCCACAATTTCTTTAAAGGCATGGAGAGAAGATTTATATTTTACGGCCTCACCAGTTGTCATCATCATTCTACGTCGTACTGTATCTATTGGATAACTTGCAAGACCAGCTCCGATAGTAACAGACCATCCGAGCAGGAATCTAATAATATAAAGTAAAAAATTAATTTCATACATAAAATAAGATTAAACAACTATTAACGGTTAAATTATTAAAAGTTTAACTCACGATGCGAGGAAATTGTCTTTGAGATTTCCAGTCAGGACAATAGGCTTAAGGGAATCAAACATACCGAAATAAAGACCTCTGTAAATAATGATACCTTTTGGGGTAAGCGAAATTATGAACGATTAAATATTATGTTAGCATTTAGAGACAAAGGCTTTTGATATACATTATTATAGGACATAATTATTTATGGGATGATAAATAATAAACTGATCAATAACTTACCGACGCACGAAATGTTGAAGCCTAGCATGATTCAAAATAAATAAAAGGATCAGATAAATAAACTACATAGTATTTATGTTGAAAGAAAAGATATTTACCTCTGTAAAGACCAACTAAACCATCGGATGCAAGAGTTTTACGATAAACATCAATAAGACCACTATATTGACGTTCACCAGCACCTTTCGAAGCGGCCTTAGCGTCGTTAGCAAGACGAGTTCGAGCAAAGTCAAGAGAATACACGAAAGTCAAAGATACGGCCCCAGCAGCACCTCCAGAAGCAAGATTGCCAAGAAACACTTTAGTATAACCATCTTTTTCTTTTTTATAATTAAACATTCGCTTGAATTTATCTTTAAAAGCGAAGTTCAAGGCTTGAGTAGGGAAGTATCGGATGACATTAGCGGTATTACCACGCCAAAGACTGATAACACCCTCGTCTGCCATTGTTCGAACAAAACAGTCGCCGATACCCTTGTAAGGTCTTGTAAGACGACCGGACTTGATCATGGCCTCCTGGTTCTGAAGTAATAGCTTAACTCGCTCAATAGGAGCGGCAGCAGTTTTTGAAACGGCGGCAGAGACACCGCCCATCAAAAAATCGATAGCGAAGTTAGTACCACCGCTTTTATTTTGACCCGACATTATATAGGTTTAAGAGTGGGGAGGATGTAAAAATTGGTTATCGGCAAAAAGAGAGAAGTTAAAAGACTGTGACGGTAAAAAAAAGGATAAGGAATTCTATAAAAAACAAGTTTATATTCTTGTCTTATTGATTAAAAAAAAATTTTTTTGAAGCTCCGAAGATAATTGGATAAGCAAACGCATAAACACCATTCAAATTATGATTGGATACCAAATAATATCTAATCTAAATATAGTTATTTTGAATTTAAATGGCAAGCCTTTTTATTTTCTAAAATCCGTGAATTTCCGCTCTTTGATTATCAATCCGAATTTTGAACCGGGTAGTCGTTAAATTTTGATTACTGTAATAATAAAAGAAAGCTCTAAACTACATGTTTTCGTCCACTTTTTAAAAGTAGCTTTTTGTCGATAAAACCAAAAAGTTATACTTATGAAAAGGACTCAAATGAAGAATACTATAATTCTGGAATTGATACAGTAGGATATACATTCGTCTTCAACATGGTTGTACAAACCTGTCCGTTATTATTCGTCTGATCACCATTTCCAAATAAAAAGATCAAAAGTTCTACTTTAGTATACCCCCTTTTTTCATTACAGCAACAAGCATCGTTAAGAAAAAAAAATAAAAAAATAAAAAAAAATAATTATAGCAGTTTAATGCAGTAATTGATAGAATCTTTAATGACGCCGGATCCATCTGAGAAAGATTCTGTGGTATGTAATTTACGATGTTAAAATTTTATGTCTATATGAAATGATGATAAGTTGAAAACGTCTTCCATATTATTCGACTCTTAACGAATGCATGATGGAGACATTAATGACTACGTCGGTATCTGATTCGTAGATTCCTGGATAATATTTTCATATTAACATAAAACTAGTTCTGATCCATTATAATTATTTTTATTCAATAAACGAATCAGAAACTACGGTTAATATTGGCGATACTACGTATAACATCAAAGTTAAGGTCGTTAAAAAATATGGATTTATTCTAAAGAATTATAATAAAATATTTGATCCCTAATTTTAATTTTTTTAAAAAAATAGTTGATTTCCTGCTTGTTTTTTTTTGTTATAGATATTTCAGACCAAGTCATATCGATAGTAACAAGCAGTGCACTAATTTAAATATGAATTAATACAGTAGTTTCTGGGTATCTATTTTATGTCGAGAAAAACATTTACTTCGATATTTCAACACTCCCAGAAGAAACTTTCGTTTTCCTGACTACTACCCTTACTAAAACTTCTATAAAAACCTAATGCAGTTTCATATAATTGTCTGTCTTTTTCTGGATCAAATGTTGTTGCGATTGACGGGTCTTCTCTATAAATAAATTATTGCAGAATTAAATATTAAATATAAAGAATTCTCAACCTTATTAAATTACGAGATATATACTTGATATTCAATTTTTCGTCAAATTGTGAAAGTGAGACTTGTGATGGACGTTTCAAAGCAGAATAACCGTTACCAACAATAGGAGATTGTGGTTCCTGTTCTTCCTGAGCGGATGATGTAAATAGAGGCGCGTAACCCATGAATGAAGTCTGCCCGGCTAAATGTGATGGTCCGGGCGTTGGTTTTTGATTAGTTAGCGGCGTTTTGTCGAAACTAGATGGTGGTCTCGTTCTTCTTACAGGAGTCGTTTGCGCTAAGATCGAGGGCTGTGGAGAACTGGGTGAACGAATGACATTACTCGAAGTTTCACGATAATACTACATAAAAAAGAAAGTAGGATCAATGTGGATAAAAATAATAAAAATAAAAATAAAAATAAAAATACAGCAAGCAAGTCTTGAGAAGGTTGTGATTTATCCTCTTCTAAGCCAAATTTTTTACGAAACAATTCTTTGTCCTTTGTTTTATCATGGCCTATTAAATAAACATCAGTTAACTTGGAATTGCCGGAAAACTAAGAATAATTATATATATTATATATCACCCATTACAGAGCTTTCGGCCTTGAAAGATAAAGGATAAGGTGCAGTAATATTTCCTACACCTAAAGCCCACTGCGAAGTTGGTGGAAGAGATACAGAGGCTGCATTTTTATATCTTGAATAAAGTGAATCTGAAGACATTGAGATACGCGTGAGGTTTCAAGTGATAAGTAGTGATCCAATTCGGCACAAAATTACCGTACCACGCGACTAGGGCTCATCATTTTCTGCGGCAACTAACCCCAAAATCCGTATGCGCTACCTGTTCAATTATGCGAAATTATGCAATAAATTTTTTAAAAATATGCAACAAATTATGCGAATTTGGTAAAAATATGCATTTATAGATAGAAATATGCGATCACTTTACTGCTTTATATGTGACCAAAATTCTGAAATACGCCGTTATTTTGAATATTGTCATAATAACTAATTTAAAGAAATAAAAAATATATATAAAAAATCGTATATACATATTTGAAAAAATTTTTTTTTTAAAAAAAAAAAAAAAAAAAAAAGCATAAAAAGATCCAATTCTAAATTTGCAAAAAAAAAAAGAACAAATAGTCGATTACATTTCCAATTTGAAGTTCTTTAATGTAATCGTTAATATTCTTATTTTTACTTTTTGAACTATTCTTCTGTATTACTATTGAAGTATATAAAATTTAATGCTTCAATAGATATTTCAGAAAGTGATTGTCGATTATCGTCAAGAATGTTTTTATATGCAGAAAAGCTTCGTTCCACATCTACACCTGATACCGGAAGCCAAATATAATCTAAGGCTAGTTTTGATAAGTTAGGTAAACTTCGAGATTTTTCTTTCCAATAACTATCTAAATTGAAATTTTCATTATTAGAAAAATCTTCATTTAGCCCGCAATAAATTCCCCATTCTTGAATAATTTGACTGCTTGGTGATTTAAATTCATAAATTTCTGAATATAAATAAATATTTTGATAGTGATGTTGAATATGAATATATCGTGGATCAAAGCACTGAATTGCTTTAAATAAAGGCAATGCAGGGTGTTGATCGATATGTTTTTTAAACTTGTTTAATGCCAATTGATATGCTTCACGAAACATAGCAATATAAATATTCATATCAAGACAATTATCTTCAAATTTAGATTTAATGTCTTCACTAATAGGAGGTTCAATAATACCCGATTGTAATGAGGCCTCAAGATGTGTTAAACGTTGTGCTACAAATGGAGCAACAGGTTTTTTTCTAGTTTCAAAAAATTCAAGATCCTCTACAAGACTAAAATAGAATAAAATTAGATTAATTTTTATAAACAAAGCAGTAGTACATATATATTTACCGTCTTGCATTAAGTGAGATAAACATAGTTAGAATTTCAAAAATAAAAGTATTCGTATAATTGTTAAAAATAGATGCTAATTCTTGAATTGCTTGACTTTCGTTATTAACCTGTTCTTCTTCTAGATAAAATAAACGTAATTGATTAATATTTTGATTAATCCAGAAAACAAATCTAAACCAAGAATTCCAACGTGATTTAACAGGTAATGGTGGTAAAGTAATTTGGGTATTATCATTATCTAAATCTGAATTAAAATTTGATTTTAAAAAACTAATCCAACGCCTTTTACGAGCTGGACATTGAACAAATGTTGCTTTGATATTTTTTACAACATTAACCAAAAATTGAAAATTTTTATAATGAATCCATGTTTCTCCAACTAAATTTAAAATATGGGCTATACAACGATTATGCTTTAATTGTGGAATTAAAGGAGATATGATTTGGAAAGCTTTTAGCATATATGCTGCATTATCAGAAATAAAAAAAATAAGGTTATTAAATGAAATATTATAGAATTGTAAAATTTTTATAACTAATTGAGCAATAGAACGACTATCTACAGTAGTAATAAATTCTGTTTTAGCAAGTTTAGTCTGATTATTAAAACTAAATAATATATGAACAACTGCTCTATTGCATGCATCTGTAGTTTCATCTACAGTAATAGAAATGCGCTTATCTTCTAAAAGATTTTTTAATTTTAATACTTCAGTATCAAATACTTTTGGTAAATATTTAATACGAAGTTGATTTGAATTTGCAATCGCACCACCTAATAAATTAATAATAATTATTAATTTTTAATAAATAGAATATATAGTATTAAATTAAATAATTTACCGTTTTTACAATACTCTAAAAAAAAGCTTTTAAGTTTATCGACTTTATGTAAAGGAATATCAGCCTTCATAAATGCATTTACTAAATCTAAATTAATAAGTTCTCGATCATTTATATTAACATTTGCTGTATCAAGAGTTGTTTGACGGGTTAAATTTAAATTTTCGGATCTTTCAGCTTTAGTAACATTATTTTTATGTTTGTCCGATTTTAAATGAGAGTCTAATGTTGATTTTCTTGTGTGGTCTACAACATGTCGACAAAATTCACAAAATAGCTTTTTACCATCAACATAAAAATTTTTTTTATATTCTTGTTTTTCAACTCTACGTTCAGCAGCAGTAACCATCGTTAAGATTTATTAAAATCAAAAAAAAAAGATTTCTTTTATATTATTTTATAAATAAAAAATAAAAACATTCTTTATTAAGCTAATTTATTATTATTATTATTGTTACAGTATCTTATTACATGTAGATATCAAGAAATTTTTTGGATATCTCAATGATAAGTATTTTTATACAGGACGATTTTTTTTTTGTTCATTTATTATTTCAAATTTTTATGCGTCTATTTCTTTGACTAACTTTTAATTACTTTCTTATTTATGGTTAGCATATAGTTAAAGCATGTGTTTAGTTATGAGAAAAATTACAATATAACAGGGTGAAACTTGCAATAAATTCTGATTAAATCCACTTTGAAAATCACGCAATGGTAAAGGTAAAATTCATTAACACAACGCCCTAACGATCAAAAGCGGGTTTTACTTGAATTTAATATGGGTTTCACCCTAATCTATTACAAGCTTTTCTGGATTTTATGCGCAGATTATGCACTATTAAATATGCAAAATTAGCCCTGATATGCAAAATATGCAATCGCATCTGCAATGCAATAAATGTCAGGTTTATGCGCAGAATCTGCAATTGCAAATTTGCACTAGCCCTACACGCGACTAGGGATGGCCAATTATACGATACCGTATAAAAAAAATGGTATAATAACCGTATAATTGGTATAGTATAATTAAAATTATACCGTATAATTGGTATATTATAACTGTGTAACAAAATCGACCAATAAAATTTTTTTAAATTTTTATCAATAATGATAATTAAGAAGCATATGATCACGTGATCGATTTTAATCCGTTATTATACGGTAATTATACGGTAATTATACGGTAATTATACGGTATAAAGCATAGCGGAAGTTCGTTTTGATTGGATAAAATTAAACTAAACGTGATTGGCGACGATCTTTTTTTTTATACAGTCAACTGTAATTTTTAAAGTACTTTTATAAGTAAAAATCGTCATGTCATATGAGAAATTTTTTTTTGTAATACGCAATGTAAAAATCAACTTAAGTCGTTAGTATTTTACCTTGAGTTTTACTGTTTTTTAACTTGGGATACAGTGGGATACAGAAGTTTCAAGATTTAGATGAGAAGCAAAGATTTTACAAGGTCGGAAGGTAGTTCGGCGACCTAAGCAATTGGTGAGTAAAGTTGCAAGATTCTGTTTCCACTAGTTTTGCTTGTCTAATAAAAAAACTATTTCGAACTACATTTTAAACTGTACTTTACTTTTTTTTTGTTATATTTATTTAGGTTATAAGTATAGTTTATAAATACAACGTTTATAGGTAGCAGTAGTGTGGCAGTGGTTAGAAATGTTCGCGTATCTTGAATCTATGTTTAATAATGTATTATGAAACATAATGGTTTATTGTAAATTAATGTACTTATTACGAAAAGAATAATAAATACATTGTGAAATATGAATTAAAGTAGCTATTATGAATATATTAATGTGTTGTAAGACTATAATACGCGTCTTCAGACTAATTTTTTTGAAAAGTAATAATTCTCGTCCGGGTATGGCCGATACTTTATCCGGGTATGATCAACATTTTTTCCGGGGTGGTTTAACAACCAATCAAAATGAACTTCCGTTATGCTACGGTATAATAACCTGGTATTTATACCAAATTTTATTATACGGTATAATTTCCAACCCTACACACGACTACTGATGACGCAGGCACGTGACTTAAAGAAAATTGAATCACAGATGTTTATTGAAATTCATAGCTATAATGTATAATTATTGACAGTAATAAAACTGCCAATCAAAATCAAGGTCTGGATCCGTTTTCAAAAGAAAAAAAGTCACGACAAATACAAGAAACGGTAGTCCAAATCAAGCTGATTCCTATATTACAGTATTAATGAATCTAATTCATCCCTAACCTAAATACCCAAACCTGATCTAACATAAAATTTATATTTTTCAAATCTCGTTCAGTCTTACCTGTACATTATCCGAAGATTTTTTTTTTTTGTTAATACTGTTGTATAAAAAAAAAAAAAAAAAAAAAAAAAAAAAAAATTTAACTCTTTAAACAGTGCCAAAATGGATTCTTATGAGCAAAACAGATCACCAACCCCACCAATTGATATGCTTTCGGAAGAGTTTTCCGAGGAAACGCAAGATTCCCTGAACCCACCAGTGATTGACCTTTACGGAGTATTGAACGTGTCCAAAGAGGTATTGTTTTGATTAAATAATTCGATTGTGCAGAATTTGTGGAAATTCTACAATATATTAATTATATTTACGAATAAATAGGCAACAGAAGAACAAATTAAAGAAGCATATAAGCGATTGTGCAGAACATTTCATCCGGATAAACACGTAGATCCGGAAAATAAAAGAGCTGCGGAAACCAAATTTCAAGTGATACAGCGAGCATATGAAGGTAAGTGTTAATTATTTATACTTACGGTGCTCAGTTATTGCCGGACGATTCTATATCTGCTTATAAAATGTGTAAACCTTATGGCAGTCTTAACAGATCCTACCAAGAGAACAATTTATGATATGTTTGGAGAAGAAGGATTAAACACTTCATGGGAAGTCGGAACCCGTTTGAAAACTCCGCAAGAAGTTGGTCGAGACTATTTAAATTTCTTTTAATTGTCATTCAAGTTAATAGTTTAACGTGCTTTAAAATGCATATTTATAGTTAAGAGAGGAATTTGAAAAGCAAGCAAAATTAAAGAAAGAACATGAAATGGAAAATTTGGTGAAATCAAAAGTATTTATTATCTCAATTTAATGATATATAATTTTTTGGTTTGAATGAACCAGACTTTGTCTCATTAATAATATTAGGGTGACTTTCAACTGAGTATTGATGCAACTCAGTTGTTTGATCCGTACGATAGCGTATCCTCTCGACGCAAAAATATAAGTAGCCCTTCAAGTATTTTTGAAAATATTGAGGTCACCCAACTATTTTTGAAGCATTCATTTGAAGTAAGGTGTTCTTCATCAGCACGCGCTCGAGATTATTTTTCCTTTATATATATATTTTTTATATATATTTTTTTAAGACCCAGCTAAAACCGCAAGCACAAGCCTTCATCGTTGGACAAACTATTATAAGGAACGGAGTTGGTGGTGGGAATATTGTCGGAAGCATACGACACACATTTTCGCCACACTTTTGGGCTGAAGTATGTTGAAAATGATACCACGTATTTATTCATAAATATTTTTCCTACAAGTTTGTTGAAAAAGCTGGCCGAACTCGTCGTATTAGGTCGGATCTTCGGTAGTCCAACCAAGAATCACGACCGCAAAAGCAAATTACAGTTTTGGCTCTGATGGGTATGTACTGAATATCTTAATCGTATATTAGAGCTCGAACCGGTTTACAAACCGGATCGTTCGGTTTTAACCTAGGAATCATAAACCGGTTCCAAATTATATCATATATCATTAATTTTGATAAGATTAAATATCTAAATTTGCTTATTGATTTTTTTTTTTTTTTTTAGCTTTTTTACAGTGTCTGCGCAATCTCAAACGATCAGTTCTCCTCCAATTTTATCTTTTACAGCTGGTCGGAGACTTGGTGAAAATACATCCGGCTACCTTTCATACAAAACCGGTGCATGGGCCTTGGGTCCTTGGGGCCAAAATGACTCTTATTCTCGTCGTGAAAGGTCATCAGCTGCTATTGGGATTAATAGTTCCATGGAAAAGTCTGGATATGGTTTAGAAATCCAGGCATGTGATGGCATTCTTATGTTAAGCATACGTTTTACCATATCGATCAAAGTTTTAAACTTGCGATTTATTTCAAAGACCGGTTTGGCGAATTCATATATTTCGGCAAATTACAATCGCAAATTATTCGATATTTATCAAATCAGAGCAGTAACTACCTTATCAACATCGAGGTATGAATCATCAACATATTGTATTATTCATTCTGTATTGGTTTTTAAACATTTGTTCATTAATAGCGGTCTTACTGCAATACTCCTTGGTGAACGCAAAGTTGCGGAGAATACAAAATTGGCGATTGCTATCGAGTTAGGAATCCCTGGTGGGATCACTTTTAGATGCAGGTGATCTATAATTGTTCGAATAATATATATCTTGTAAGTAATTTAAGGATGTTAATAGTGCGTTGGAGAAAAGTTAAAACTACGTTGGCGTTTTTTTTTTCTTTTTTTGTGTGTATTTTATTATCTCAGGTTATCTCGTTTAGGACAAAGGATTACAATTCCAATTCATGTATCGTCAGAATATAACTTCAAAATTGCGTTATGGGGGACTTTATTACCAGTGATAACAATTGTCGCCGTTGAACAAACTATTTTGAGACCAAGACGCAAGAAGAAGGCAGCTGAGTATGAATCAAATGTTTACACTCATTTATAAGTACATGTTTTGTAAAACAAATGCATAAGAGAGTTTTATTTAGGAAATTAGCCATTCTTCGTGAACGCCACGCAGAATTCATTTCTACTCGTAAGCGTGAGGCCGAAGAGGCAATAAGGCTTTTACAACCTTCCGTAGAACGCAAAGTAGAGGCTGAAATGACGAAGGATAACGGCCTTATCATCTTAGAGGCCTGGTACGGCAATTTTGCACATATAAAAGAAGCTTCGACAGAAAATCAGTATGGCGACGTTTTTGATGTCAAAATACCGATTCAGGCATTGGTATTTGAATCACAATTAATCATTCCCGGGGGCTATTCTAAGGTAAATTTTTTATATGTTAGATAGTAATATGTCTTTATAATAGGATAACATTTAATATTTTGCAGTCAAATATCATTGGGTTTTATGATCCATGTATGGGTGAACGCAAACAACTAAAAATCAAATACCATTTTCAACGCAAACTCCATGAAGTTGTAGTAGAAGATAAGGCTCCCGTAGCATGCCCTTTAAGATGTAAGTACTCAATAAGCATTATATTTATTACTTCATAATTTATGTCTGCTCAAACAAAAAATTTTTTCTTGTAGCCCACATTGTTCCAAATAACCGATAACCTATTATATATGGTATGAATTTTGAGACATTTATGGTCATCTAATAAATTTAACACTTTAACACTTATAATTGGTAATAATAGTTCGGTATTCGGTATTCGGTATTGTTACCCATAAAATGTGAGATCTTATGATAGTATCTGGAAACTACAGTTTATTTATCGTCAAAAGTGGATGTTAGCGAAAATCATAAAATAGGAAATTTTAATTTTTCGTTTTTTTGTTTAACAATGTGTCAATCGAAACATTTGCAATTATATTCCTTCTTGATATCTAATTATATGAATTAAGAAATTTATGGTCGCTAGATTTATTATATCAAAGATTATAACGTAAGATTTTATACTAGAAACAATAGAGGCATGTGGATATACGAGCAGACAACGAATACTATATTCATAAATATATTCGAACATATAAAGATTTATGAATATTCGAGTATGTTATTCAATATTTATAATTTCATGATTATTTTTTAAAGAACATCTACATGGATATTTATGAATATTCATATGATATTTTTATGAATATTCGTTTCTATTTATATTATATAAATATATTACGAAATAATTATAAATATTCGTATATACATTAGGCACTAGACAATGGTCAGGTAGGTATGGTAAGCTTTTTAGGGTCAAAGCTTAGAATCTCTGATTTTGGAACCTAATTTTTAATACGGGCTTCGATTTTGTAATCTAGGTTTATAAGGTGGAAAGGAGTAATTTGGCGAAGAGGGGTAATTTGGCGAATTTTGATATCTCATGGTCGAATTTAATAATTTTTATACCATTCGATTCGTCTCGATGAGATGAATCGAATGGTACAAAGCTCGCCCGGTTTTGATCACCGGATCATCGATTATTTGCCAAGTTTACACTTCGTCAAAATTCCCCTCAAAGGAGCATTTTTGTGCGGCATATAATCGATGATACCTTGTGATTCAGTGATCAGAATCGGATAAACTTTGTATGAATTCGATTCATCTCATCGAGGTGAATCGAATGGATAAAAATTACAGTCGCACTCCCATATAAGCACCTCCTATATAAGCACATTTCTTTATAAGCACCTTTATTTCTTGAACCAACTACTATTAAACATATAAAAATTACTCTCTACATAAGCACATTTCTATATAAGAACACTTTTTATCGGTCCCGATGGTGTGATTATATGGGAGTGCAACTGTATTCAATTCTGATCACTGGATCACATGAGATATCATCAATTCGCCAACCTTTCTAAAATCTAAGCTTTTACAATGTATAATCCATTTTTAAAACAAGATGTTACATTACTAATTTATATAATATAATTCTAAAGTTTAATACAAAAAATAAAATTTATATTAGTTATTCCTATCCGCCTTATGCACCTTATTGGCCGGAGCGTAGCGACGGTCCATAAGTGTCTATGCAAAGTGATACAAAAATTACCTTCCTGATGTGCTCCAATTGTAAAAATCTTGACAAATTTTACTTTTTTGATATACTTGCATATATATGATGTAAATCTTATCAGAAATGGAATTTGGAAATTTTTTGTCTGTCCGCACGAGAAACTCGTATTTTTACGGAAAATCACGGGTTATAACATTTGTGTGATTGGCTAATTGATGTAGATCCAAACGTGATTATTAACCAATCAAATCAATTAAAAATTCTCTCGATACGCGAAATACGCGAAAAAATGAATTTATTATTAACGAAGGCAAAGCATTTTTAATACTAAAGTAATTTTTATTCTATCATTTCAACCATTAGAATTTACTGAAAACGCGTTACATCTAACATGCTACTACTCTATAGTCTATACTACTGTAATTACCATCGTATTTATTATAAGAGATAATTTCTTTTTTGTTTGATATTGATATATAATACGTATATGTGTCGTAGTTCAGGTAAAATAAACCGTGTTAAAGTATTTATATTGCGTAGCCTGTTGAATAAATGTATAAAGTTTTATGTTAGTATAACACTCACGGTTTAACAATTTATAAATCTATTGTTTGGCTTCATAATTTAAACGTAGTAGAAACTCAATAAACTTAGCCAATTATCAAACGCCCTACCTTTGTTCTTATGAAAACTTTCTGGGGAAAGCGATTGAAAACGATTAGAAAAGGTTTTCTACTAGAAACACTCAAAACGAAGAAATTTTACTTAAACGGGGGTGCCTTGAGTTTAACTTATTATGGTTAAACGGATGGTGAAATTGCCGGTTTTTAGACTACAATCGTATATCAAATTTTCAATTGCCCATATAAATAATTTGTGCAACAGTCATTTCGGAATCTATCGGATACGAGTTTCTTATATGCTATTTCGATATAATACAAATATACTGATGTAGCTTAGCTTTTAAAGCATATTAGTACTAATATAGATCAAAAAACCTTCCAATTGAAGAAACAATAAACTACCTTCTGAGTTTTGAACTGAAGTTTGAACAAAAACCGGACTGCTAAATTAAGAAAAACAAGTTTAGAACTTATGTTCTTGCGAACCACTTAACATCCCTACAGCGTTTAGGAAGGTGAAAATAAATTACAAAATAAAGAATTTGTTGAAAACTTTTCATAATTGCACATTTAATTGTTTGAATTGAAAAATTAATAATAGCGTAAAATTTAAGGTTTAATATGTAAAACGCTTGATATATTTATTAATTTTATTTGAGAGGTTTATATGAATTTGCATTTCCCGGATTCCAATTTAGGTTTCCCGGCCCAATTTTAAAATTTTAAAGAAACTTTGACCGCGAATAAGTTGTTAGCTTTGATTATATTATTTGTACAAAATTATTTTGCCACGATCATATGAGTTTGCCTTGAAAATGACCTATGCAGATTTTATGGTTTAAAAATTAGCCATCAAGTTATCCAATTCAAATAAACTTTCTATTATCTTGTAAAACTTCCTAAACTTTACAAAATAAAAAAAATTTTATTTAAATCGGATTACTAAATGGCTAAAAATTTTAATTTTATTATAAAATCTATATAGTACCATAAGGATTTTCAAGGCAAAGACCACTTTAATTTTTTTAGCTATGTAACACTAACGTTAATCAAATTAAAATTCAGTAATGTATTTAAGGTGGATTAAAATAGAATGGTGTTTGTCATGCAAGATAAGAAACATGGGCAGTTTAACAGAATCAATTCTACCTGACTACTATAAGATATTAGAAATTTCACCTTCTGCACCACAAGAAGAGATTAGAAAAGCTTATAGAAAATTAGCATTGAAATATCATCCAGACAAAAATACAAATCAATGCGCCATTGTGTCAAATTCTTCTAATAAACGTAATGCGTTTAACGAACACTTTATTTCAATCAACGAAGCTTACAATATTCTGTCGAATGCAGAATCCAGAGCTAATTATGATGTTCAACGTCTCACTGGTAGTTCAACTTTAAATAGTGAGCCTTCCAGCACATTGGAGAAAATGCATTGGCTATTTCGTGAAATAATGTCATACAAAGAAACTATTTCGGAGCTTTCTAGTTCATTTATGACTCGTTCCGTTGAGTTAGGTTGGACTGCGGTTAACACCGAAGAGCAACTTTTTAGTACCTATGAGAGAGAAATAACTTTAATAGAATCAAGTATTCTTGCTGAGCCCGGAGAATCTTTTACACCACCTTTAAATCAATATGATAATGAGCTTTCTGACAATTATCTTCCTGAAGATGATATCATTCAAATCCTAGAAAATCCTCAATGGATAGTTATTGATAAAGAAACTTTAATTCACAGAATTCGCAACCATCAACTTTCTGATTTTGTTGAATCACAAAATTTACTTATAAAGTCTGTTTCAGATATAATTTCACCATTAATGATGGCTTGCTCTTATGGCACATGGAGTTATGAAAGTAAGGCGGAAACATTGACCCGAATTAAATCATTACAATTAAAGATTATACAATATTTAGAAATTATGAATCAAAAGATAGAAACAGATGTACAAGCTTTTGATTCCATTATAGATAAAGTTATTAATCATACTGTATAATATTGTTTTAATTGTTTATTATCGTAATTGCAAATGGTAACCTTGATTATATTTTACTTTTAGATAAAAACGGATAATATCCAAGAGCAAATCGAAAACTTAAGCAAGCATCCTATTATGAATAAAATATCCGGCGGTAAATTCGGACAAAATGGGCATCCGTTATGGAATATAGCTGCATTCATAGGGCCACCATTTGCAGGATATTCACTTTACTGGTTTGTTTATCTACTTAAGTATGTGGAAAACTACATTAAACATAACTAAATCATGTATTTTCGTTTAGGTCTATCCTATGCCTTATTATTTTAGGTGCAGTAACCGTTCATTTCAACGAAGGAGATTTAGAAAGTTTTAAGCAATTTTTGGATTTGTTTGAAAACATTGTCGCGTTGTTTGTTCAAATTAAAGAATGAAGTTTTGTATGAATATCATAAAACAGTTTATATTTCAAATCATATATATATGAATTTAATACTAGATAGTTAATTCGTCTATGCTCAGTGCAAATACATAATGTAATGCTTATGTATTCAACCTAATAACCTAAATTTTCACATTACAATTGCTATTACTATTCCTAAATTATAGGATGATCAAGTTTCTATAAATAATATTAGATCCTTTTTAATATATTATCAATTAATAGGAATCTCCTAAATAATTTATGCATTAACAATTTTAGGTGATGGAGAGACCTAGAATTCTACCATATAGATTGTCAATCTAGAATAATGTCAATTTTTAATGCTTATTTTTTTTACTCTTTTTAGTCGTTACTACTTTAAAAGCGCCTGCACCATTCCCTGTAAAATCATCCTTTGCACCATTACTACCATTTGTAAGATCTTTATTCGGCTTACTATCTGAATGATGGCTTAATAAGCTGTTCATCGGTAATCCATTAGCATCAGCTTTCCTTCTTTTAATAAATTCGTCAGCAAATCGACGACCATCCAAAGTTGGTGAGTTAGCATAAATAGACTCTTGAATAATCTCAACAGTTTCCGGGGGTGGGTCAAGTGGAAACGTTAACAATACATGAATGAACTCATCAACTTTTACCATCAAAACGTCATTTTGTATATGCATTAATTAAAAACAAAAAGGAATACATTGATTAAACACAATTATGTAAGAATTGCATAAACCAAGAATATACAAAGATGGTCGCATATATACCATTTACATTATTCAATCCACGTAAGGCATTTCTGCACCATTTTAAAAATTCTTCAGAAGGTGGCCGTGGCGTAGAACATTCGGAGAAAGATGAGATATTACCGCTATTATTATTGTTATTGCCACTAGTAGTCATAGGCTTGGATATGCCCATATTAACTGTTGTTCTGGTACCACTTTTTAAGGTCTCAGTAGGCTTAGCAGATTGGTTTACAGCTCTAGAATGATATATAATATATAAGGTAATTTCCATTTTTAATATCATAAAAACTTGTGGAATTACCTTAATCCAGTCTGAACACCGTTAATCGACTTGTGTTCTGAGTCTAAAAGCGAAGCATCTTTAGTAGCCATATTCGTTTTTGAGTTCAAACTAATATTCGTTGTAGTAGTAGTGACACGAGCAGACGTTTTACTTGCAACGGTTGTCCAGGCATTAGTCACAGAATTTACTGATGGCTTCTATCAAGTATAGTTGATCAATCAATAATAAAAGTAATAAAAATAAAGTTTAAATAATAAATGCATAAACGTAAATAAATAAATCGATATATAAAATAATAACCTTCGGATTCGCGTTCAAATTTCCAACGGATACCGTATCCGCATAGCGTTTTCCCATGTTATTCGGAGCTGTTGTTCCACCAGATGCGGCAGAGATATTCATTGCCTGTTGCATCTCGCGAAGCTTGTTGCGTTTCTTTATCGCTTCCTCCTCTTCTTTTTGAATTTCTCTAAGAGTCTTCTTTGGTGCAGTGTTATTTGATTGCCAAGCTGGTGTGGTCACAACAGGTGAAGTAGAAAGCGAAGACGAATCCGATTCGTTAGATGATGTCGGAACAACTATGCCCCAAGAAGTAGTTGAAGTTGTCGCATCATCCTTATATGGAGCAGATGCATGTGAGTTTGCAGTTACAGCAGCTTTTCTCTCAACTGCTTTTCGAGCTTCCATTTCTTGAATCTCACGTAAAGATGGTGTTTTTTGAGTTGGGTGATCATCATCTTTAGCCCACGGAGCGGGTGATGATGGTGTTACGGGACTATTGTTCACCCACGCCGCATTTGATGACTTTAGTGGTTGAGGTAATTTACCAGCGGAATTATTTGTGGATACTCCAGAGATCACAGTTGTTTTTTCTTTTTCTTCGTGCTGCTTTTTACGCTCTTCTTCCGCCTGAATTTCACGTAAAGAAGGTTTTGACCGCAAAGCTTCTTCCTTTTGTGTAGGCTGAGGAATAGGTTCATCTAATTTAGATTTTGGTGACAATTCTATTTTATCCGCCATATTAAAATTTCCGTCGACTTTATTTAAATTGATCTTTTCGTCTTCGGGAGTTAGCTTCGACATTGACTCAATAACCTCATTTATCGTTTTATTCTCAAAGGTAGATTCTTGAGCTTGACCACCAACAACTTCATATGATCGATCATTATTAGTGCGGGTTTGTAATCGCTCGTGATGTGTTGATTGTTGTAAACCAAAATTGGAGTCTTTTCTAATACCAAAATATCCCGAATCTTCAGACTGCTGAACTCTCGAAGGTGTAGCGCCAACGCCAGGAGCTATTATTCCCCATGGCGAAACCGGGGGTGGTGGTTGTTCTGTCGTGGTTGACCAACCTGAGTTTCGCGTTATAACATCAATGAATGGAGAATTTGGTGCATTTGTAATTGGCGCTGAGACTGGACCAGATAGACCAACATAATTCTGGTGTTGTTGACGAATAAACGTATCTGGATAGGCATGTTGATTTTGTTGTAATTGTCTTTGTTGTAACATTAAATATTGTTGTCTTTCTAATTGTCGTTGATGTTCCAGATAAGTTTGAGGTGGTGACACATTGAATGTCGCGTTGTTGTTGAATAATGGAGGAGAATTTGGTGTTTGCAAACGAGGTGAAAGATTACCACCATTTGATGTGTAACCCTCAGATGGTCCCCACCCAGAGCTCGTCGTTCCCAAATCATTCCAACCATTTGATGTTTCGTTACGACCAAACACCCCACCGAATTGATATCTATCAAACGGTGTTGTCGGTACAGATGTAGTTCCTCCGAACGGATTAAATCTTTGTTGGTGTTCTAAAAACAATTGAGCTGTGCTAGGCGAATTAGGTGCTCCCCAAGCTCGTTGAAATGGATCATTTACCAACC
This sequence comes from Gigaspora rosea, assembly GCA_003550325.1. NCBI lineage: Eukaryota > Fungi > Glomeromycota > Glomeromycetes > Diversisporales > Gigasporaceae > Gigaspora > Gigaspora rosea. The sequence goes on along the minus strand of QKWP01000134.1, from coordinate 415,266 downwards.
GTGAGGAATTATTTGGCATAGAAATTGTTAATGATGGCTTATTTCCTATAATTGGAGCCGAAAAAGGTCTCTCATCATCACCAGTCTTTCGAATTAAAGCTCCTAATGGCTCAAATATAGCATCTTCTACCCTTTTAACTAAAAGACTAAGTACGAAAAATCCACCTTTATACCATTCATTCATTTCTTGACTGCTAAATGGTCCTGGAATTTGTTAAATAAAATCGTGATTAAATCACTATAATAAGGACACCATCAATTGACGGTTTTATATTTGTGTTGATAATTAAACGTACCTTGAATGTTGCCACTTGGATCTCTATACAACCATTTAGACTGCTCTGATTGTTTTCTTGATTCTGAATTTAGACTGGTGCTAGAAAAGAGACTTGTTACCCCAGAATTAGCATCCCCAAATGCACTATTTGGGCCAATTATAGAGTGTGTGGAGTACTTAGTTTTCCCGGGGGGAGACATTGGTGGTGTGTTACCTCCCATATTTGGATATGAAAAAGCTTCTTTAAGCACATCATCATCTTGATCAGGGTCAAAATGATGTTGCAACAGTAATTGCTGATGCTGTTGCTGCATTATATGCTGCTGACGATGTTGTTGATCCTGCATGATTTGCTGTTGTTGAAGTAATAGTTGTTGCTGCTGCAATCGCAATTGATGCTGAAGCTGTTCTTGCCTTTGCATTTGTAATTGTTCCTGCTCATGTTGCTGTAATTGCAGCTGCCGTTGTAACTGTTGCTTCTCATTATGTTGTTCTTTATCTTTTTCTTGTTGCAGTTGTAACTGCTGTAAAATTAATTGTTGTTCTAAAACGTGTTCTCGATCAATATCACGTTCAAACTCTCTCTCAATTTCTTTTTCTTGCTTAATAATTAAATTTCGATGATTTTGTTGCTGTGGAGATAATTGTTCGGCTTCATGCCATCTTTGTTGTAATTGTGACTTTTCACTTTGTTCATCAGGTGGGTGAAATTCATCTTGCGGATTTATATTATCATCCTCTTGTTGACTTTGTTCTTGCAACTCTCGCCATCCCTGCATTATATCTTGTTCCTTTTCTGCTTGCATATGTTGATTAACACGTTGAAATAGTGGTTTCTCTTGTAACGAATTCAATTCTTCCGATGATAAATTCGTCTTTGTGGTGTCCTCAACATTATTTACATGTTCATTTTTTGACTCAGAACATTCCTTTTTAGAAGTTATATTATCACTTTGAGGAGATTTTGTATAATCACTTGCATCTGAACGATCGGTTTGGTTTTTCTTTTCAAGCTATATATATGAAATAAGTAATTAGAGATATGAAAATTTAAACCAAATTTTGTAATTATTTTGCACCCAACCTCTTGATCAATTTTTTTATTAGGTTCGGGATCATCTTTCTTTGATTTATCAAGAGATTCTTCGTCTACATGATTTCCTTGAATTCTAAACACCCCATTGCTATCAAAAGTTCCTACTGCATTTCTAGTTACTACGCCATTCCAAATTGGATCGTCACTAGAGGGATTTAAAGATCCGGGTGTTCGAGGTGGACGACTACTTCGTGGACTCGTTCGACCACTAAGTACTCCACCGATAATTCCACCAAATCTTTCTCCTCTAGGTGAAGTAAGCCCCGTATTGATATGTTTATCATTTCGTGGAGAATATGGTACTCTATCTCTTTCTACGCGCTCACCCCCCGTAATCACTCCCCCTGTAGTATTGGAGACGATACGACGAGTGAGATCACTATTAACAGAAGCACCCGATAAAAGCTAATTTGTAAATGCGCAAAGGAAATGAACAATGAACATTAATATAATAGTTTATTAAAATTTCTTCTTCACTATAAATATAAAAAAAATTAAAACTTCTATACATCAATGTAAAATTTTTAATAATAATAATAAAGATCAGCCAAAGAAATTTCTTGGACCTGATCTATCTAGACATTCGATTGATATTCATTATCACAACTTTATGACCAAAGATTATACTGAATGTTTTGTGGTTGTTTCAAAACAACAACTATAACATTTTGAATTATTTTTCTATATACAAATATAGCGATATAGCGATATCAATTAGATACCTTTTGTTCCTGTTCTGTTGGTACTATCAATGCCATTGGTTGTAACGGCTCTTCGCTTGTAATATATTCGTGCCGTTCAAACTCCAAAGGCAATCCTACCGGTTTATATAATTTAATCATGAATTCCTTGGAATATTTGAAAGGATTTAAGGCGGAATCATTAGAACCAGGTACATCAGATTTCTCGGATGGTTCGTGTTGAAGGGAACGATTTAATGTAGCGTTATTACTGTTTGCAGCCGCCACAGAAGACCAAGAAAATGTACTTGTGCCCGAGACGTTGTTGTTAACGTTGAAAGTAGCATTTGGTGTATTATTTGTGTTGTTACTTGCACTGCCGGAATTATTTGACGAAGTGGTAGTCGCATTGGCAGCCACGTTAGATGAAAGCAAAGTTGGGGAAGTAGAACGATTGCTATCGTTCGCTGGAGTTTTTGGAAAACGTCTCATCCTTGAAATCGAGAGTTTTGTTTGTGACGTTAGCAAATGACAAATTCAGAATTTTTGACACCTTAGAGACTCTCTTTTTCAAATCTAAATTACTGGCAGTTCCAGCCTAAAAAGGAAAGCTTGTACGGTCATAAATTTTACGGGTCACAAAGCTTACCACTCTGGACCAAAGTTCATGGTGTTGCTCGCGGCCATTGTAATAGTGAAGAATTTAAAAACTAGTTGTGCGGTAGACTTTTGCTTTTTAACGTTCTCGATGTGTTCGCTTAAAATGCGTTTGTCAGAGTTTGACTTAACGGGCTGAGATAAATAAAATTAGTTTTATATTATGTGTATTAGTCACTAACTTATAATAGTCATGACGTTATAACAATGATACTATCACAGTATCACCAGTTGTTTTTCTATTCGGGTTTCAATGAATTTGATTGGCTAGATATTTTCATGACCATGTATACTAATTTTTCAAATATTCCAAATTTAGATGAGATTTGCTGACTAAATAAAGTGCCTCAGTATTTCCCCATACCATATTCTCAGTTTCCTGGAATCCTTTCGGAAACTACATCACTATTTTCGAACCTTCAGTCCAGACAACGATGTAATTTCCGAATAGTTAGGTAATTTACTGGGCGAAACAGAAAAGATTCCGGGAAACAAGAAAATTTTTAGGTGTCCCAAAATTTATGATAATATCTGTAAACTAGGCCCGGTATCGTCTCATTTTTGCAAAGCATATTTAGCTACATAGAAAATTCATCCTTTCTCTTTTTTTGAGTCCAAAATTTATTTTTTATATTCGATGTATGCAGACATTTCATTTATCTGTTTTGAAGTTAACATCTGCAATTTCGGGCGTTTGAAGTTGCACTGACTGAATTTAGTTCTTGAATTAGATTATCGTATGCGTTAGTAATTTTTAGGAAACTTTAAGCGGTTTAATTTCATGCGCTTGAAGTTGCAACTTCAAAGCACGACATTATTAAAAACATTTACAGCTATTATCATAAATTCTGGGACACCTAAAAATTTTCTCGTTTCCTGGAATATTTTCTGTTTCGTACAGTAAATTACCTAACTCTCCGGAAACTACATGCTGTCTCCGGACTGAAGGTTCAAAAATAACGATGTAATTTTTCAGGAGTTAGATAATTTACCGGACGAAACAGAAAAGATTCCGGGAAAGAGAAAATTTTTAGGTGACCCAGAATTTATGATAATACTGTAGCTGTAAGTTTTACATACTACTATTGTAGGAACTTAAAACGAAAACGAATGCAAATGATGTTATTTAATATTTACATCAAATCAAGTAATTGACCCGTGGGACTATTTATATTAGAGTAATCCAAAAAACGTATGCTCAATATGTTAGTAAATTTTGCAATTACTGTTCAGAATTATCTGTTATCAATAATGAATTAATTTGATACATCTCATTCAAATTTTTGGTCCGACTAAGAAGTGATATAAATTGTCGTAGTTATTGCGAAAAGTGATATAGTCCTATTACAATTCGTCAAGTTATGCCATTATGTATTTAACTTAGGTCTGACACAACTCAATTTCAAAGCTCGATTTAAATCTCATATACAAGATGTTTTTCCCGTTCGTGGTTTTGCACAACTGCGTTGCACAACTACTTAATCTATTTTATTCGCGCAATGATAGTGTAAGCAGCAGGTTTATCATTCGATTAAGCAAACAAGATTATGTAAAATAAACCTGCTTAGAAAATGTCTAATACTTATTACGTATTTATATTTATTAACAATAAATGCGATATTTATCGGGCCGATTTGGACTTTTTAGAAGCCCAAACCTCAAAATAATAACGGGCTCAAAAATGTTTTGTCAATACAGCAACGCTACATGGACTTTTTTAAATTAATTAAAAAGTATAAAGGAAGAACATTAAGTTCAGTTTTTGAAATAAGCAAACACGTTTCGATCATTTGCGTCCTTTAATTATATATTGATATACATGATGTAATGATTATTCCCTTATTCGCCTATGTGGTAAGATTCATTTCACTACTGCTGGTTGAAAGATCATCAGCCACAATAGTTGATACGTACCAAGTTTTCTTGATATGTATGGGACCTTTTTTAAGTTAGCCTGTGATAACCTGTTATATATAGTTCTTGAAGAACTCCTTTTATTACTACGTATTAACTTAGGTGTTTAATGGCAACTTTTTATTAGTTTTGCTACTATGCTTTTGTGCGGAAAATTCCGAGCAGCTGTAGCCTGATTCATTTGAAGTTTTTGAAGACTAATCATAATATAGTGATTTCCAAACACACTCAATTTTGTATAAGATTTTGGCCAACTAAGGCCATACACATTTAAAACATTTAAAGCTGTTTTCAGACAACAAAAAACTGCTAATGATTGATCGATAAGTTACCGAATCGGAATAAATATGCCGATTTCGGTTGAACTTATTGATTCGGTCATTGGCAATTTTTTCAGTTATCCCAGAATTTATTATTATGAAACAGCTGTAATAAATTGATTCTCATGCCCGGCCGGATCAATTTGAAAAAAATTTTTGATTATATTTACTATCCGGGTAGGTTTTTTTGGGTATTTACATATATAAAATTTTTTGAAGATTAAATTTAAACGCCGGGTTGCCGTGTCATTTTTAAATTATTTTATGAAAACCAAAAAATTCGTGTGGCCTAAATATATTGAGATCTTGTAATTAATGTCTTAACAAACGCACATTGTGTAATTAACAAAACTGGTGTGGAAAATATGAAAAGAGACTACATTGTCATTATTATTGAATGTTAATTCCTGATCGCTTATTTACTCAATGCAACCATGAAATACTGTATATTCTTGAACAATGATTAAAAATTACTAACTGCAAATGGACTTTACCATTCGTTGGAATGGTATAAATGTTTTTTTGAAGCTATAAATGGCTTTAATTTTATTAGTAAAATGTTATCAAAGAGTATTTACCCGGGCAATTAGGTTAATCGTCCTATAAGATCAAATCACAAGATCACTGTATAACAGATAAGTTGTCACGTAAGTATAAATTTTATTCCCATTAGGTATATCGTTGCACAACTACTGCATTAAGAAGAGATGCTTCTGACAAAGTTTGTGATTCGTCCTTAAGATCCCTAGATGGAAATGTTGTCTGTAAAACGTAGTTGCGTGTTGCTTCTCCAACCCTCGAACTAAATAAATTTATACAAAAGTATAATCAATACAACAATGGAATGGTTAAAATTTTCGATATTATAACGTTTATGGCATACGCGTTAATGAAATTTCGAACATCGGAAACGGTATGAGTATGATTGAACCTAGCAAGCATCCTGCATGACATCAATTAAAAAAAAAAAAAAATTCAATAGTAGAAATGAAATCGTAATAGAATAAAAATTTTACTCACCTCGTTCCATCACCTAAACGAATTTGAATGGATGTTATCGGTAGTGATTCATCAATAACTAGCTCGTTCAATCTTGGTGTTGAAGAACTTGAAGGGTATGCACCAGGCGTACTACTAGTTGCAACTGTGGGTGTTGGACTATAAAAAAAATAAGTCATGAATTAAAATAAAATAAAAACAAATCCATACATTTAATGCCTTGCGATGGATTAACCGACCTGCCGAGCCTTTGCCCGGAACCTGAAAATGGCTTGATCGGTTGTTTAGGTGGTGGTTTATAGTCTTCATCCAACCTACGTTCCACACGAATATCCACTGGTTGATCATATCTTACATTTAGCCAAGTCAAAGGTGCACGTCTGCGCAAATATTTAATGAAATATTAGTATCTTATTCAAATTAATCGATAAATGACGACCTTAGCTACCCATTATTAATTGCTTTAAGGAATTCTTCGTTTGCTGGATCATCATATGCCATTAGAGGACCATCTTCGATGCTAAACCCATCCCTCCAAAATGTCAAATGGCGGACAACCTATAAGGTGCTATCGTTAAAAACGAAGAATTTTTAAAAACATTATTTAGTAAATGTGCTCACCGTTCTGGGTGGCTCAACAGTGGAAGGTTCTGAATTCACAGTAACCGAAGGCTCTTCATCACTTCCAAGTTTGTAACCTACGATCGCAAAGATATTTCAAATTCATGACATAAATAATATTTAGAAAAAAGAATCTTACCAGTGCCAGTAAAGGTGCGTGAAGTCGGTGTAGTTTCAGGTTCTTCGACATATCCACGCCCACCTCTTATACCAAATAAGACCATAAAATTCAAAAATTACCCCACTATATGATGACAACATACAATAACAATACACTTCTCTTACTCAGTCGCCTTTTTGAGAATGTCATCAACCAATGATCTTGGCTTGCCTGGTTTTTGCATGAAAATTCCACTGTACAATAAAGACAAAACATGAATATAATACCTTATTCCGTTGACAATAATTAAAAATTAGCTTTGCACGCTCACGATTTTTCACCGCCGGCAAATAAATTTTCGCGCACTTCTTCCTCTTCCTCCTCATCCGACTGCTCCTTGTCATAATCACGCAAAGTAGCATATTGGGAGCTAGGAGCAGAATATTTTGAATCATTAGAAACGACAATTTATAAAAGGTTATAAAATATTGCATACCTTTTTTTTTGTGTTGAGCCAGAAGCTGTGCCATGAGGCGCAGGAGCTCGTGTTTCCTGGAACGAACCTTCTGCATTTTCTCCTTCTACATCATTTCCGTCATGTTCATAATAATTATCTACCGCAGCCTAAAAATAACGGAGCACTTTGAAAAATTCATGATTTCTAACTTTACTAAGGGACTTAAGAAAAGACTTTTAATTACATTGAGGTCCCAATTATTCGCTTCCAAAAAGAATCGAGCTTGTTGTTCATCACAAGAAACAGACGCGGTAAAACGTTCAATTAATTCAGAATGATCAGACATTACGAAAAGGTTAACCTTCGGACAGAAATGAAAGAAGATACCGAGCGTATTTATATGAAAAATTGTATCCGATGTTACACTTGCAGGGTCGGGTCGAAAATTAGATCGGCTGAGCCAGCATTAATGTAATGCAGGCCAAATGACCAACTGGTTTCTGTAAATATAAAAATACCAGTACTGCAGTAATGCGTAACTATTCTTGGCTTTGAATTTTACTCGATGGTAAAGCTTGTAGTTATATTTAGTATTATATATAATCTTTTGATATAACTAATATATTAATTCTAGGATCGCTTTAACCTCAACAGTCAACTCGAACATTGTGAGTGTAAACTTGTTTACTAACGGTTTAAAAAAAGAATGTATATTAACATATTCCTTCAGTACAATCAAAGTATGTTGGAACAGGTCATGCAGATACGAATAAATTGTGAGTAATTTTTATTTACATGGTTTATTCATTGAGAGCACTTTTATAATTACCCTTGGCAACCTATTATAGCGAGTGGTTGGTAAATCAACACAGAGATAGTTATGCGTCGTATATTGGTCACCACGCTTTGATCTCATATTTTTCCGTAGCGCAGAATGAATGTATTGCTAGAGTCAAATTTGAATTCATAGAAGTAGGCAAAATTTCATAAAATTGTTTCTTTCTGAATCTAAGATACGCTAGCTTACGTTTATTTTTTTTTTTTTACCTGTTAAGAAAATGCTACAACCTTGTGGGATGCCTGTACCTAGAGACGAATAGCCCAGTATCACTTAATTTTACTAATAAAGTTATAGCCATTTATTAAATAAAAGATGCTTAGCTAATAATTTTGCTATAAATTATACTAGCTAAATGCCATTTAATGCCAGCCCAAAATTTACAAACCAAAGTTAGATATAGCAGGTTTTTTTTGTAATTAGCTAAGTTATCTAATTTTTTAAATTAGATATATAATCATCCAATTTGTCACATTAGGTGTATATTTGGTTTATATAAAATTTTAATAAAATACATATAAAATTACTACTGTACCAGAAAGCAAAAACCATCCACTTGTTATATAAAAATGCTTATAACTTAAAAACAAATTACTTTAAAAAATCTGTCTTACAGTTTTGTTGCTTTTAGTCAAAGCTACAATTCTGTAAGAATAGATTTATTATTTTTCTTATAATATTAAAAAGTTATTAAAGCTTAAAGTTTATATAGTATATATGTAAAAACCAAAATTTGGCGCTTTTTAACCAATCAAAATTTTGTTATACAAAAATTAGCCAATCAGAATTGTTATAAAATTCTCAAATTTGGCGCCCCCTAAAAAAAATTGGATGTTCCGTACTGTATAAAATTGAAGCAATGAAGTTTCTTAACCTATAAATTAAATTTCACAATTATATAGAGCAAAAGGAGGAGAATAAAAAAACCTTTCCTGCCAAGTCACAGTTCTGCTGTTTTTGCACAAATCGAAAAATATAACTTTGCCAAAAGTAAATATTTGCCAAATTTAAAATAATAAATAAATAAAAAAACATGCTCTAAACAACTTTACTTAGGAGAAGGAAGTAGGGTACCAGGACCCTAAATATATATAGATAGATTAGGTTTATTATAAAATTACTAACAATAGAGGACGTCTAAAGCAGACAGATTCTTATAATATAAGATAAAAGGGGTATTGTGGCGAAGTTGACTTTGATTGATGATATCATGTGAATTATTTAACAGAATCAAATGATTTTGATATCAACTAACTCATCTTATAAAGATGAATCTAATGGTATAAAGATCATTAAATTCTAATCACTGGATCAAAAGATATTATCATTCAAAAGTAAAGAAACTAAGGTAAAGATTTTAAAGAGAGTGGGGGTATTGTGGTGAATTTGAGTTATATTATAATACAATGACCATAATTGAATAATTTTTATAACATTTGATTTGTCTCGATGAGATGAATTGAATAGTAGTTAGATCATCCAATTCTAATCACTAGATCACAAGATATTAACAATTATGTATGACACACTACAATACAAAAATAATTTTGAGGGTATTATGACGAAAAGTGTGTTGTATGTATATAAGCATCATTATCTTATGATCCAGTGATCAGAATTCAATAATTTAACCACTATTCGATTTATCTTATCGAGACACTATCGAGACGAATTGAATGGTATAAAAATTATTCAATTCGGGTTGCTGTATCACAATAGGTTATAACTGATCTGTATGAATTTAGACGTTTTTGCTACCTTTAAAATCAAGTAAATTTGCTAAAAGTTGGATTATTACATATAAATTTTATAGTAATTTGCTAAAAACTAAATTATAATATTTAGCATCAGATAAATAAATATATTGCAATAAAAATATATACAAATCTGCAACCCTGCTAATAGCCGTTAAAGAATTTTTTTAATTTTTTGCACAGATTTTTAACAATTCAATAATCTGTACAGATTGTAAAAAGTAAACTAGGCTAATGCTTAGCATTATATGTCCGGAGCTCATCATATGATGTTCATCATATTACACAAATGTGTTAATATGCATATGTTGGTAACATTAAAAGCACAAATATAGACATGCGTGCGGACAGACAAAAAATTTCCAAATTCCATTTCTGATAAGATTTACATCATATATATGCAAATATATCATAAAAATAAAATTTGTCAAGATTTTTACAATTGAAGCACATCAGAAAGGTAATTTTTGTATCACTTCGCATAGAAACTTAGGGTCCATAGCTACATTCCGGCCAATAATAATAAATTACTATATGCTCACCTAAATAATTAATGCTGGCTAATTTTCATATATTAAAAGAATATATTCGAATATTTATATATAAAAAAATAACAAAAAGTGAATAATAAAAAATTACTATATGCTCACCTAAATATTAAATGCTAGCTAATTTTTCATATATTAAAACAATAAATTCAAATATTCATATATTTTAACAATATAATTTACTACAAAATACTAAAAAAGAAAAAAAAAATACAAAAAATAAATACAAATTACAATATAAATCTGATTCCAACTATCGTGCTACATCCCAACTAGTGATGCCACCAAAATTGATTTTTGAAAAAGGCCTATTTCGTCTTCATTAGAGAAAATTAGAATTTTTTATAAGGAAAAGCAAATAAAATTTATATAGACATGTTCCTTATAATTTCGTCTATTTAAAAAAAGTATCAAATAATTTCATCTTTCAAGTAAAATAGGTCAAAAACAATTTCGTCTTCAAATTTTAATTTCGGGTTTTAGAACCCGAAATAATTTCATCCTCATGTATAATCCCAACTATCATGCTACGTTAGGGTGTGAAATAGTATAACAAATACAAACATAGTGAAGATCATCTAATAATTTTACTAATTAAGATTTTTCCAATGATTTGTATGATCTGCAACCAGAGACCCGATATTTCTGATCACTCGTTACGATCATTATCATTATCAATATAAAATTTAAACTGAAATAACTTTTGAACTATTAAAGATATATGAGTAAAAATACCTTTGTTAGATTCCACTTAATGTTCTCTTTAAGGTAATAGAACTCTTTTTTTTTATTATTATAAATTAATTGTGTTTTAGTAATCAGTTTTTACTTTAACTTATATAAAAAACAAAATAAGTGCTCTATTGCTTTAAAAAGAATGTCAAAAGGAATCTAATAAATATAATTTCGCATGCATCTCATGAATAGATTAGGAGTTATTTCAATTTAAAATTTTATATGATTTGTTATTAAACAGAATGATCGACAAAAAATCTTTATTAGTAAAATTTAATATATTATCTTCACTATGTTTGTAGATCATATGATATTTCACATCCTAATGCCACATCCCAATATCGCACATTGTCCAATTATTATACTAAGTCCTATACTAACTATTATACTATGGCCCATACTAAGGATTATGCTACTATATTAGCAAATTTAAAAGGACGTAATATTTCGAAATAATTTACTAAACATAAAAAAACCATAATATTATGTAAAATATTTCGAAAACTTGCAAAATATACAAATTACGAAATATTACATAAGATATTTCGAAATATTTTGAAATTTCTTATAATATTTCGAATATTTTAAAAATATTACATTAATTTGAAATAAATTGATTTAAAATGTTTATTATATCAAATAAGATGGATAGGAAAATTACAATTAAATATTCAAAATATTTTTATTTTTAATTCATTTAATGTGTTAAAAAAATTTGAAATAGTTTGCATTTTTGGTTTATATACTGTCTACTGATCTTATCTTTAATTACTACAAAATTAGTATTTTCGAAATAAATAAGAATTATTTTAAATTTTGTGCAATAAATTAAATTTTTTTAAGTATATATATAAACAACATTCATTCATACTAAATTTATTGATATGTAAGAGCTTATTAAAAATGAATAAAAGTTTTTAATAAGTAAAATTTTTATCTTTTTAGAAATTTAATCATAGGCCTAATAATTAATTAAATGGATCTTTTTTACAATGTTACAAGACTATTAATAGTAATAAACAAAGTAATCAAAAGTCAAAAGGTAAACAGTAAGTATAAACTAATGTAAAATACATTTTAATATTTTGAAATAAATAGAATTATATTTATTTACTTCAAATATTAAGTTAAAATATTTATTATTAAATAATGAAAATTTCGAATAACATTTAGGTGAAATGAAATATATTATAAAAAATGATAGAGTTTAAATACAATTTGATTAAATTTGAAGCTTTTAATTCTAATTTATTCAAAGTCATTTATTATTTAATAAAATATTTAATTTTGATATTTAATTTTTTTATAAGTATTCACAACAATTCGAAATAATTCTCAATTAGTTGAATTTTCAAAGTTCACTACTATCTATATCTATATAATTTAGTTAGGGGGCTTCCAAAAATCAGCTGATTTTTTACACTTTTTTTACTATGAGCCCGCCTTACTCCTACCCCACCTACCCCCACCTGATACCCCAATTAGCCAATCAGATTTTACGATTATTAAAAAGTTAGATATAATATTTAAAAGTAAATAACTTTTGATCTACTAGGCCAATTTCGATGATTAACTACCAAAATGATTCTCTTAATAAGAGGATTCTAGCAAATCCAAAATCATTAAAATCCAATCACTGGATCCTAAGATCAGAATAGATTTGTGTTACTATAAAAGTTTTATAATTTATTAAAAAATTATAAACTATTTATAGTAACACAAATTTATTCTGATCTCTGGATTTTGCGATTGGATTTTGGGCTTGCTAGAATCCTCTCATTAAGCTAATCATTTGGTAGTTAAATCATCGAAATTGGCCCAGTAGATTAAAAATTATTAACAATTAAAAATTAATTTTCAATTGTTTAATAACTTTTGAACTACTGGGCCAATTTCAATGATTTAACTACCAAAATAATCAACTCAATGAGAGGATTCTAGCAAGCCCAAAATTATTAAAATCTAATTACTGAATCCTAAGATCGAAATAGATTTGTACTACTAATAATTTATTAAAGAATTATAAACCATTTATAGTAATCCAAATTTATTCTGATCTCTGGATCCTGTGATTGGATTTTTATGATTTTAGGCTTGCTAGAATCTTTCATTGAGTTAATCATTTTAGTAGTTGAATCATCAAAATTGGCCCAGTAGATCAAAAGTTATTAACAATTAAAAATTAATTTTTAATTGTTAATAACATTTGATCTATTGGGCCAATTTCGATAATTTAGCTACCAAAATGATCAGCTCAATGAGAGGATTCTAGCAAGTCCAAAATCATAAAAATTCAATCATATGATCTAGAGATCAGAATAAATTTGTGTTACTATAAATAGTTTATAATTCTTTAATAAATTATAAAACTTCTATAGTAACACAAATCTATTCTGATCTTAGGATCCAGTGTTTAGATTTTAATGATTTTGGTCTTGCTAGAATTCTCTCATTGAGCTGATCATTTTGGTAGTTAAATTATTGAAATTGGCCCAGTAGATAAAAAGCTATTAAACAATTGAAAATTAATCTTTAATTGTTAATAACTTTTTATCTATTATGTTAATTACTACCAAAATGATCAACTCAATGAGAGGATTCTAGCAAGCCCAAAATTATAAAAATCCAATAACAGGATCCAGAGATTGGAATAAATTTGTTTTTTTTTTTTGTATTCAGTGATCTTGCTTTTTTTTTATTGTGAACTGTAAAGTCTAGCTGCCTTGTACAAGTACAAAATATGACTACAAACGTTCTGTGTAAAAAAGACTCTCCAAGCGATAACTAAGTTACCTGCCCAAAGCAATCCATATACCAAACCTTCATCTCAATCCGGTTCAGAATATATCTTCTGAGTTATATTCTATCAATTAGGGTTCCTCAAATTCAAATCAAATCAAATATTGGATCAATTTGAATTTGATCAAATCAAATTGACCCTATTTGAATTTGATTTGATTCAAATATTTGAATTTGAATTTGATTTGAATTTGAATTTTTAATAGTAATTTTCAAATCAAATCAAATATTTGTCAAATCAAATCAAATTTGACCATATTTGAATTTGATCAAATCAAATTTGAATTTGAATTTGATCAAATATTTGATTCAAATATTTGAAGATCAAATCAAATTGCGGAACCCTACTGTCAATTACTAACTGGTATTGGATGCCATATCAAGACCGCCTTTTTTTTTAAAAATTTTAACTTTTTCACAAAGAGCACATAAAGAAAAATGTAAGAAAATAAAAACAAAACAAAAAGAAAATGACAAAATATAAAAGGGGAAGAACAAAATGGTGAAAAAGGAAAAACAAAAAAAAAGAACAAAAACAGAAAAAGGAAAAAAAGAAAGAAAACAAAATAAATCTAGATAGGTATAGTCAAAGTTAGTGATGTTACCCGGGTCAGGCTAACCCGTGCGGGTCATAAAACTCCACGGGTTATGCGGGTCATGGGTCACAAATTGGCCTAACCCGGGTTATGCGGGTCACGGGTCACAAATTGGTCTAACCCGGGTTATACGGGTTGGCCAATCAGAAAGCACAAATTTTGACATGTGCAAAGTAAAACTAATATCTAAACCGCACTAATTAAAAATAATGGGAACGAAATTTTTGCATATAATAAGCATTATTTTATTGCCATAGTCCTTTTTACTAACGCCCTAACCCTAAACTTCTATTATTACGCACTTAGAAAAATTTAATTCCCTTTTTTTGGGGTTCTGTTACTCGCGAAAATAAGTAAATTCAAATTGACCCGCACTAATTAAAAATAATTGGAACGAAATTTTTTTGCATATAATAAGCACTATTCTATTGCCATAGTCCTTTTTACTAACACCCTAACCCTTTATTACGCACTTAGAAAAATTTAATTCCCTTTTTTGGGTTGTGTTACTCGCGAAAATAAATGACTTTCCGATTAAACAGATCCTGATAACGTTTGTAAGTAGCTTTGGAGAGATCAAATTGTTCCCGTGCCCGTTTCAGCGTAGTGCGCGATTGTGCAAGTTGTTGATCCAGATTACTGGTATTCAGTACCATTGCCGATTCAGTAAATTCAAATTGATCTAACCGAGTTATGTAGTCACAATATCTAAGTCGAGTTATAGACCAATTAAAATTGTATTGAGACAAAATTTATTAATCGCAACTATAAAAAGTTAAATAAATAATACTTAATTGTCGCATTCAATAATTTATAAAGGATCACATACGTTTTAATAAATCACAGCGTATAACAGTTGAATTTTAACCCTGTAGTCCCACCATTAACACAACCCACTCATTAAATAAAAAGTGCCGCAAGATGCTTAATTTTACCAGTTTGACGAATTATAGGATTGCGCAACTCAAATTGACAGTTAATGATGTAATAATTACATCAAAAAGTTCTATATTTTATTAACATCAATATAAAATTAGCTCTTATTAGAACTAACCATTTATATACAGAAAAAAAAAACTTAATAGCCCAAAGGCATTTTTTAAGGAAAAAAAAAACCCCACCTCTTCTCAATAAATCTATTCAAAAACATAAGAATCCGGCCAAATTTTTAGAGCCGCCTTAAGAAACAGAAGGGTACCAGCATACTTAGGACTAAGCCTTGATCGTTTTTCTGTAATAGTAAGACCTGCAGACGAAAACAGGCGCTCAGATGGTACTGATGTTGCTGGGATACACAAATACTTGCGGGCAAGCTTTGCGAGTGCTGGATATTCAGTCTTTCTTGATTCCCACCACTGAAGTATATTCGTTTGACTTGATACCTTTGGCAATAACAAATACGAATCAAATTCACACTCAGGATTATTTTGTTGAACCGATTCCTCATCAGGATAAGTAGTTTCTGTCAAAAAGATATCTTCATCGCTACAAATTTTGTTACTAAAATCTAATTGATGATCCTTATCTAACAAATCGTTTGATTCATAAAAATTAGTTAATTCACGGTACTCATCGCGTGCTTCTGAAATGGTATAGTGCTTTTCCTCCTCTGTAAAGACTTGCATATCTTTAGTTCGTGGATCAAAGAAGGTGGCAAGTCGAATTAATCTTGTTGGTGTTGGAAACCGGGTCTGAATTGACATATAAAGATGCCTTCCAAATTTTTGAACATCAACATCATGTATTAATATGCAATTAACTTTCGTCTTAATATAGTTAATTGCATACCATGCTTGTGAAAGGGTTGGGTACCGAGAACCAGACAACCATTTTGAAGCAACCTCATAAGGTCGCAATAATTCAACTAATTCGGCTATCTTATCCCACTCGCTAGACGATAGTTCTTTTTCTTCGTAACTTCTTAATGAAGTATTCTCATTGGACTCAACCAAAAGTGACTTATACTTGTACATCGCCGGTTTAAGAGTAGATAATCGTTTCAACAAATAGAACGTAGAGTTCCATCTGGTTGATACGTCGCAGACCACAAAAAGAAGCCTATCCCACTCCTCCATTTGTATTTGAGCATCTAGAAGGAATTGTTTCTGCTTTGGACTACCACTGAAATGAGATACAACGTCTTTGCATTTTTTGATTAAGTTTAAAATTTCAATACATCCTTTTAATGCGTCGTTTATAGCAAGTTGTAATGTATGGCCAAAACAAAAAATTTTTGATATACCATGCCTTTGTTCTAACCTTTCTAAACAAGACTTAATGTTCGATCCATTATCAACTGTCCCACAGATAGTCTTATTTTTAAGTTTAAGGTTATGAAGAATTTCAATGATTTTACTTGCGAGACGCTCTGCAGTATGGGGGTACGGAAAACACGAAATTTCCCCAACCATTTCTTTCATGTGAAACTCGCTGTTGATCCAATGAAACGTAAATCCGATATATGGATCACCATTGTTAGAAGTCCACATATCGGTAGTGAACGACGAATAGCTAATTTCCATATCATCAAGCGCATAATCGCGCACATTTTGCAAAATTCTGTCTTCTGCGTTGATAAGGATATCTTTTAACCGATCCTTACTAGGTACATTGATTTGGGGGTCAAGCCCTTCAATAATTTTTTTGAATGATGGTTCTTCGAGAACCGAGAATGGCTGGAGGTCATTAACAATAAAAGCTGCAACGTTATTATTTAGCTTTTTTTGTTTCGGATTATTATGTGTATACTTTGTTGTCTTATTGAATGCCTGAATTAATGTCATTTGCGAGGGTTCCGCAGTTACATGAAATTCACAGCTGCCATTGTTTTTTGATTCGATATTTACCCGACCATTTTCTATGATTGCTCTTGAAAGGTGATGTTTACTCAATAAGTGCCGCCACAAATTTGTTGTAGATCCATCTTTTCGATATTTCACCTGTGGAATACAACTTTTATGGCGACAAGCCCAAAATTCTATATTATTAACTGAAACTAACGAATAAAATTTTTTTACGGGGTTTCCTTCTAATCTTCCAGTTCTTTTTTGTTTTTGCCGATTATTTGTATGGGATGGTGTAGACGGTCCAGGGGATTGTAACGACGCTTCACTCATAATTTCTATATCACTCATTTCTAAGCTGATATCGCCTTCATTTACATGCATTTTGTCTCTACAAAATTAAATTAATTTTCCTTTAATAAATATATAGTATAATAAAGATATAATAATACTGCAACTATTGGTACAGTTATTTTTAAATACATCAACAAAAAGAATTAAATATATATTGCGATACTAACTAAACACGTTTACAACAGGCTTCCGGTAATTCGTCAAGACTTGGAGCGGTGATAAAATGGTTACAATGTCAACCTTCTACAGGTATTTTAAATGCGAATAGACTTGGCAGAAGTATGTTTAATTTTTTTTTTTTTTTTTAGAAATGCCCTCAGCCACTTATTAATCAATTTTTTTCTAATGACAAATATGTGATTTAATATTAATATTTAATAAACTTCAACAATTGTTAAACTTTAAATGAGATACTTACTAGGGGATCATTTAACCTACTTTATTCAAGTATAATTGGTCTTATATTCGAGTTGAAGCTAAATTTATTGCTTCGACGGTTGACTTTAGATTTTTTTTTAATTAAATGATAATCTATTCACTTGTTATGCTGTTATGCATAAGTGAAACGTAGCTTGCGCTGATTGGCTAGAATAAGGGAGATTCAGTTTTGTTGTGAAACATAGTTTGCGCTGATTGGCTAGGATAATAAAAACGCACGGGAGATAGCTCTGATTGGCTAACCCGTATAATCCGGGTTATGACCCGGGTTAGTATCTGACCCGAACTTTATTAACCCGGATCACTATTTTGTGACCCGGGTAATATCACTAGTCAAAGTCTATACTAAACTTGTAAAAATTATACAGTACGGTCTATGATTTTAGTACTGTATTACAATAAAGAATGTAACTATATAACTCTATATCTTTTAAGAGGATGAGATCCACTAATCCATAATTTAATTTAATTCTGTCTATTAAATATTAGTCATTCACTAGCACCATGTGATTACCTACAGCGTTGCGAGCAAGTGACTTCTCATAAATTTGTGTACTAGAGTTTCATTCTTGGATATAACAATATTGATCTTCTGAAGGGGGTACACCGAAATCGCCACTTTTTGGAAAAATTAAGAAAAAAACTAAGTGGGAAGCAAAAATAAACCAATGTAAAGATAGTGTAATAGTATGCATTATATAGAATAGTAAAATCGACCAAGCTTCTGCTTCTACTCTGCTATAGCTCTACAGATACTTGACAAAAACTTTCAGTTTTTACCAACTACTTAATTTATAGTTCTGTAGTCTTTTACCGAAGAGTCTCAAACCCAAAGGGAACCTCTATTTCAACTCTATTTCAATTATTCTGTACAGTCCAGAGGACTCATCAAGCTTTAAACTCCTTATTCCAGTTGCTATAGAAGAAGCTTGTGTAAAGTAGACATTACTAATTATAAATATTGTTGCAGATCTGTTCGGTGGTTGTTGGTTCGAGGGATTGTTAAAAAGAGTGTTGTTGAGTTGAATAAATTTGTGTTACTATAAATAGTTTATAAGTTTTTAATAAATTATAAAACTTTTATAATAACATATATCTATTCCGTTCTTAGGATCCAGTGATTAGATTTTAATAATTTTGGCTTCTAGAATCCTCTCATTGAGAGGATTATTTTGGTAGTTAAATCATTAAATTTGATTCAGTAAATTAAAAGTTATTAATTATTAAATATTGTTAATAAATCTATAATTTTGGTTAAAAATAATTTTGCAACTTTGGCCAGAATTATATGCTAGGATGTTGTCTAAAGTTTTTTTGCTATTGGTATTGCCTAGTCTGAAGAATGCATTTGTGTCTTCTGGTATAAGGTATTGAAAAATAGTATTGAATATTGTTATTGGCATGGAATTGGAGTTAAAAAGGATAAATATAAGGCTAGTATATGATAATATATATATATATTTTTTTTTATTATAGTACAAATGTTTTTTTTTAGAATGAAATAAACATAGAAAAGAACATAGTACAATAGTTAGAATGGATAGAGCATGATAGTTAGTATCTGGTTTACAATAGTTTTTTTTTTAATATAGTACTAATGGTCTTTTTTTCTTTAAAACAAACGTAATATATCCATTGAGAAAAACTCTTTCCTGTACATCACTGGAAATTGCAAACAACAACAAACAGCAGAGAGTTATACAAACAGCTATCGCAACAGGACGGCAAAAATTATAAATATTGGTATAACATCTATACCCAATAGTAGACGGACACTTCAAGACTATTACAGGAAAAAGGAAGTGGACAATAGCCTTCGGCACACCGACTTCTTTTAAAGGCCTGTTGCCGACTTTGTCGGCAGCACAAGAACGTACCCAAACTATGAGTCAAATTATGAGCAGTATGGAAACAGATATCCCAGATACTCAGTATGAAAATGAACTTCACCCAACCAAAAAAACCTGTAGTAAACCCTCTAGTTCATCTGGAAACACAGCGTGCCTCACCCTAGATACACCCTTGGACTTGAATTTTGGAACAAAAAGTGGCGATTTTGGTTTATCCCCTCTAAACAACAGTATGATGTCATCCCTGCAAGTGGAATTAAAACAAACCGGATTATGCGAGAGCCCGTGCGGGGGCCCAGCACCCTCACTACAAAAGGAGCAAACACAGGACCCATGCGAGGATCCGATCCAACTAAGCCCCAATTCAGATGTAGAGCACCTAGACGGACAGGAAAACAATGAGATCCCGACTCTTTCAGCCGAGAAGGAGCTCGACCCAGAACATGAGAAGTCATCGGTTAGCACCGTACGTAATGAACAACAAATGAAAACATATAGCCAAGTCGCCGCCGGACCGGCAAACCCCGCCGAACCCAACATCTGTAAGGAAAAAATTAGCACTAAATTTCTGAACCAACAAAGACTTCTCAACAATAGACATATATAAAATCACTTGCTATATACTCTACATAATGGGCTTCGCCAAATTAAAGACCAATTTAACCTTCAATATTATGAGAAGAATAATCGATGAGCTCAAAATTGAACTGCTTATTCCACTACCAAAGCAGCCAGGCATGATACTGCTAGAACATAGAGACCTACTGCCATTCGAGATACTGCTAAATGATCGGAAACAAGTTAGAGCAGCAGCAATAGCACTCAGGCAAATATAGCTTCGAAAAGTTACCTGAATCATATATCGCAGACTGGCGGGAACCACTTCCAGAACACCCTGGATGGTTAAATGAGAAGACCCGGCGTTTATTTCCAATCACAGATAGAGGAGACTTAAAGAACGTTAAAGAGTACAAACAACAACTACAGCAGTACTACATTTTTGGAAACAGGCTGCCAGACACATACTTTGAGGTACCACCAGAAAAAGAACCCCTCCCTCTGACACCTTAAGAGCTCACTCCACGCCTTAGAGAGATTTTTCCCTTCTACCCTACAAGCGCCGAACATTTTAGAGAAAACATTCGAAAACTAAGAACAGTCTATACCTTTAAAAGACTACCAAACGATTATCTGCTAAGCAAAAAACGCCTCTCATCTGACCCAAGTAAACTTTTAATTGCTAATAAATTCCAATTTCCAATCACAGACATCGAGACTCTGGACAAGTTTCTACATACTGTGCCTAAATTCTACGTGATACCTAATTCACTCCCAAGATCCTATGTAAACTTCAACTATACTGACAAACCAGACCTCCCAATGGAGCCGGAAAAGGTTCTACTTGCCAATATAACAACACCCATTATGACAACTAAGGAACTGGTAATTACAGCGAGAGCATTGCGGGAACATTACTTCTTTTGGTCAATTCCAGACAGTTGGATACAGATCTCCGAGAAACAATAAGTAGATAATAGGGATAGAGTTCTGAGAACAATAGAAGAACTCAATGAGCAAATAGCACAAAGAAACCTGCCAAGTAAATGGAAATTCCCTATAACGGAACAAGCTGATATCCCGGAAGCAACAGATTTCCTAAGGAGGAACCTCATCTTTGAGGTGATTCCTGGGTTTGTCTTTCAGGTTGCTTCCCTTTCCCCACCTAGCTGGGAACTCTTTGACTATCAACTAGACAATGATACACTAATGCAAACTTTAACATAGGACAAAGACCAGGAGTCACAGGAGGGGAAAGATGAATATCAAATAAATGAGTAATAATCATCAAGCAAAGAATGATACGGGCACACCTGAACATAATATGAACTATAACTTTACATCTTCATCTTATTCGAATGAATCTAACACTCCTACCAACATAAAAGAAAGAATTACACTAGCTATACACAACGTTCGTGGTATCAATAACCTGACAAAATTCCATACATGGATTGACTATTGCCTACAGCAAGAATTACATATAGTAGCCCTCACTAAGACTAAACTCAAGAATAGTGCATTAGCATTTACTAACCTTTATTACAAGCTTTTCGTCTCAAACTTTGTCCCTTCAACGGCACAAAATAGAGAGGCCAGTATGGGAACAGCTCTGCTGGTGCACAATACCTTGCAACTATACGTACACGACATAAGTGTATATCCTGGTTCAGCTTTATGTGTTGACTTTTTTTTCCCAGAGAATAAAACTAGGATCATTGCAGTTTACCTTCTATCTGACAATCCTGACATACTTGCCCGGGTACAGAAACAAATATCACTCTGGCTATCTGAAGCGAAACGCAAAAATTGGCACTCCATAGTCATGGGAGACTTTAACGCAAACCCTAGTAATCATAAAAAGAAGAGGAAGCTACAAGTCTTCTCAGACCTAACCTTAAACAATCTTACTAGCTTGTTAGAATTTCATCAAATTACAGAACACACCTGGTACAGTAGGGGCACTGGCTCCCAAATTGATGATATATGGGTATCGTCACAAATTCTCTTAGATGTAGAGGTACCCGAATTAATTAATGCTATCGGTATCACCGATAGTGATCACAGGATCTTGACTACGGTCTGGTATACAAACTTTACTCCGTCCGTGCCTCGTAATAAAAAGAAAAAATGAAAAATTTTCCAATATGATAGAACTACAACTGAAAACTGTGAAGAATTTTCCGGATGTGTCAACGAGATACTTAGTAAAGCCTCTTTACAGGCAATAATTACAGACTCAGAACAATTGAACAAGTGCTAGAATGTTTGGGCAAATGCAGTACAACAGGCAGCAAACCGTTATATTCCAAAAACCTACACAGCTCCAAAGACCTTTCATGCACTCTCCCTTAAAGCCTCCAGGCTACACACTGCTTTCACACATATCAATAAATGCCTTCATATTCTGGCAAAGGCAGCACCACCCCTGAGCATGATATCAATAATTCAACGAGCAAATAAACATCTGAGTAGAGCCTTAACAGCAGCACAAATACCTAAATTTTCGATCACACCCCTGATTCTAATCGCAGAGGATGAGAATGGCCCAGACGTGCAGGCTACTTTGTTTAAACAGGCACTAAAAGAAATTAAAGGAATCAAAACTACTATTTGGAAGAGCCGTAATGCAGAGCTGTATCTACAACAAGTGGAAAGAATAAACTATTATACCAATCGGCGCTATAACGATTTCAAATTCAATACTAGTAGAATGATTGATAGTATCTTGAAAAAAGACAAAGACCGAATCAGCTTTGAAAAAATTGTTACATCTGATGACGTAATAACAGGACAACAAGAGATTAAGGAGATCATACGTGAACATTTCAAGAAATGGACTCGCCACAATACTGGAAATGACAGTTATTGGGAGGAATAGGAACCTTACTACAAACCCATTGCTAACATCCACTCTGATACATATGATCCACTCATTGCACTAATTAGTACAGAAGAAACAAACGCTGCCATAATGGCTGCACCTAAAAAATAAAGCTACTGGTCCAAATGGAATTTCAAATGAAATGCTACAACACCTACCTTTGTCTGCAATCGAACTGTTGGTCAAAATATTCAATGCCTGCCTACAACTACAACAAACACCAAAGCCATGGCTGATAGCAAATATATGGCTGATTCCGAAAAAATCACGATACAACTATGATTTGAATACTACCCGCCCCATCACCCTGTTAGACCACTCCTGAAAAATTTTCACTAAAATATTTACGAATAGGCTTACCAACATCCTAGCTAGGCACAATATCCTATCAAAGCAAAATTTCGCAGCACTGCCATTCCAATCAACTCTTCAACCAATCTCACAATTAACCTCGATAATAGAATTGGCAAACACAAAAAAGAAGGAACTATGGCTGCTACTGCAGGACATGTCTAAGGCCTTTGACTCTATTCACATTCAAACTCTTCAGAAAGCCCTAGAAAGGATAAAAATTCTCTCCTCCTTCACATCATTACTAATAAACATGCTAGATAATCGTACAAATAGAGTGATTACGGATTACGGTCCAACTGATCCATATTCAGTAGAAGACGGCATAGATCAGAGGGTGACAATCTCCCTGATTCTGTAGGTTATCTACTATGACCCTCTAATATCACGCATCGCAAAGGAGTACAAAGGTTTTCGTAAAACCAACAGTAAGTTGCCCCTACAAAAAGAGATACACTCCTTCATTATGGCCTATATGGACGACTCTGTATGGATCGCACCTAGCAAAGAGAAATTAAAAGAGATATTAGTGGTCGCCAACTCCTTTTACAAATTTATAAACATTCAGATCAACCCCTCAAAATCAATCCTAGTAACTAATTCGATAATACCTAACATATCAATAACCTACGAGGGCCAAGTAATGGAGGCCATTCCTTGTTACAAACCATTTAAATACCTGGGCGCCTGGTTCTCTCTTGCACGTAGTCAAAGCTCAGTACAAAAAACCATCATAACTGAATTCAAACAACAGATTCATAAAATGCAAAAGGCCAATATAACTGAGAAACAGGCTATATACATTGTGAATAGTGTACTACTCCCTCGCCTAACGTACCGACTGTACAGTTTATTCTTATCACCAAACCAATTGAAATCCTTAACAAGCTACTACACTGCAATGGTAAAACATAAGGCCAGGATAGCAAAAGGGGTTCCCAACTCATTTCTCTACCACCACAATATATATGCACTGAAGAACTTAACACAAGTTCAACCGGTGCACCTGGCAACAACCTTACTTCGAAACCTTAACCATCCGAACTTCGATAATTCCTTTCTGAAGATCAGAATCCAAGAACTGCAAGATTCAGGCAATACACATGCTTCCATACTTGTAACTCCCCCTCTTCTGCCCACAACACAATTCAAAACATATACACCAAGGCAGTCTTAGCTCTACATGAAATTGAAATACAGTTTCTCCATAATGGCAACCTACAATGGCCAATTCTATTACAAGATGTTAAGATTGAAACACCAATCGATGAATTGCTCCTCCACCACCCAAAGGCACATGAGCTCAAACAAAAACTAAATAGACATAACGTTAAATACATCAAACAGTTCTTGAACTTCTATAACAACAAGTTTTTAAGCTAGCGGAGCTTCCACAACAATATAGGGAAAATTCCTCCTGGTCGCACTCCTAAATGGTTCAGCATGGTACAAGACTTAATTGAGGCCAACACAAACCCCTCAACAAACCTCTGTTACCCTAATCCTTGCACTCTGAAGAAATAGAAGCTGGGTAACACCTGGGTTATCACACCCAACCTATTAATTGGGAAAATAAAACGCTCCACGTCAAATAAGGCAGATATATGTTACTACCTATTAAACAACAACATGGTGACACCATGCCCTGGCTGTAAAATCAAAGATCAAACAATTCCTACAAAGAATTGCTTTTTCAAACACGACGTCAATATGCTCTATGTACTATAGGTCTCAACCAAAAAAATTATACATGCAGACATGAACGACTTGAAATTGGCACTCGAAACAGACAGATGGGTCACTGCTAACAAACAAATATCTTTAAGTTCAAGCCTCCCAAGACCACTGACAGCCTTTTCGAATGTCCCGCTAAAAACATGGGAAAAACTCTCTGACCTACACGCTAAACGTCGCAACTTCTCTCTGTTTATCTCAACCAATCCTAGATCCCAACATGTACAAGGGAAACCATTGGCAGTTTGCTCTTCATACAATACCCTGGAACTTTGGGGCTGTACTAATGGGAAATAGCCATGTGCAAACAGCGTGGGCCTCACACTATTTGCATTTTTAATGACAACTTTCTTACCTAGTTCAAAAATTTTAATAACCACAAACAATTTGTCTCTTATGAACATGCTACACCTGATGTACACTAACCCACTTCACAGAATCATGCAGCTAGACAAATTATTTTACCCCTTTGCATTACTAACTACTAGAACACTTACCCTGAACCTAGAACTAACATTTCAGTTTGACAAAGATCTCAAACATACACGAAAACCAGAGAATCTCCTGGAACTCGATTTGGCCCGCATAATTTCATCTTCAATCTCTATATACCCGGTATATGCGATAATCCATGCATGCATCATCTAAAAACAGTCACTAAAGACATTATAAAAATACACAACCACGCACTCTGGACTAACCAAAATCGTACCAGATACTGGATCAACAACTTTCCAGATCTAAGAATAAAACAGCACTGTAATATATATCTTTCGGGGACAGACCGCTATCCCTACATACGAATCCACTTCACTCCCAACTAAAAAACTTTAAAATCAAACTGATATCAGATGAACTTTCCACCTTCTGTACGCTACATATCAGAAACCCATTCAAATATCAAGACTATCGTTGTGCAAGATGTCTAAATGGTCCAAAAACAACCACACATCTAATAACATGCATCAGGAACAATACCTCACTAGAATCTCTTCTCAATGACACAATGTTTGCACTAGCTAAAGAAATAGAAATCCCACTTTTCTGCCCAAATGACTTTATCTCAGCATATAAATATCTTCACGTGACCCAACAGCTACCTCTCGGCTTTATAACCACAAGCACCCTGGCCCCATTCGAACACCCTACGCACAAAATTAAATATGCAGCACCGCTATACCATTTAATTATACAACTAATATATCAGGAAATCTGGTTGCCGTCAAGACAAGTCCAACATAATTCTGTTCTTCTCTACCCCAGACCTCTAGATTTAGTATCACGCCCAACTACCTTTAGTATAACCCCTACTTCCCTAAACACCCTTCTACAAAAATACATCGTCCTTGGACGATCCTTTATTAATAATTTCGAAGACTGAGGTCTACGACCTAAGCACAGCCTAGGTCGAGAGTAAACCAGCTCTTATCTCTACTTCACTACTATTAGATAGAATTGTATAAGAATGTATTCCTTGTATAACTCTTGTTTAAATTAATAAAAAACTAGAGGATAGACCTCGTTGTATAAAAAAAAAAAAAAAAAAAAAAAAAAAAAAAAATCAAATGTAATATGATTGTTATTACAAAATATAACACGATAGTAGAACAAATATAGCATAATAGTAAAATGTATATAGCATAATAGATATAGTATTATAGTTCGAGACATAGCAAGATAGTTAGTATAGGATATAGCAGTAATATAGCATGATAGTTAATACAGAGCATAGCATAATAGTTAGTATAGGATTTAGCATGATAGTTGGGACATAGTGTAATAGGGTTCCGCAATTTGATTTGATTTTCAAATATTTGAATCAAATATTTGATCAAATTTAAATTCAAATTTGACTATATTTGATTTGATCAAATTCAAATATTGCCAAATTTGATTTGATTTGACAAATATTTGATTTGATTTGAAACTTACTATTAAAAATTCAAATTCAAATATTTGAATCAAATCAAATTCAAATCAGGGTCAATTTGATTTGATCAAATTCAAATTGATCCAATATTTGATTTGATTTGAATTTGAGGAACCCTATAGTGTGATATTAGAATATAGCACAATAGTTGTGATATAGTACAATAGTTGGAATTGGTTTATATTATAATTTGTAATTTTTTTTTGTATTTTTTTTAATTTTTTTGTCAATCATGGGGTTGCTATGAACTAATACTTTTTGTAATAATTAAATTGTTAAAATAAAATTATGTATTTTAAATTTTTTAATTTTGACCTGCGGGTCGATAGTATAAGTATTACGCTTTCAGGTCGCCAAATATAAAGTTGCCGGTTCAACCTCTACTAGCGGACAAAGAAAAAACTATACTCAATTATAAGACGGACGGACTGAACTAGAATGCTAGGACCGCAGTTGGAAAATCTAACCACATTAATGCATGTATGCGTGCTCTATAAGGACAATCTCGGTGAAAATCCGGTTAATAAACTTGAATACCTCTGGCGAAATTCTGGTCGAATTAGAATATCTCTGGCGCAATTCTGGTTGAAATACTTGTTTAGTTTCGGTAAAATCCTCTAATAGTAAATAGGTCATTCAGCTAAAACCCGGTTGGAAAAAAAAATACTTTTGGTAAATCCGATAGATGAACAGTTCCTCTGGTAGTAATTGTTAAATCCGGTTGGGTATAATAGAATAAGAATAGTAATAATGTATGTAACTCAGATATAGGGAATCTGACATTTAAAGAAGACCCCAATGAATTAATGAATTAATAAAAATGATGCCATCTGCGTCCCATTAGTGATCATACCGATAGGCTAAGTCATAAAAAAAATTTTTTTTTTAATTTCGATTTTTTTATTTTTTTATCATTTTTTACAATTTAAATTTTTTATTTATTTATTTTTTTTTTATTGTTTATCATTTTTTTTATTTTTTTTTTATTTTTTCTTATTATAAATAGTTATAAATTTTTTTTTAAATTTTAATTTTAAATTTTTTTTATTTGTAATAAATTAAATTGTTAAAATATATGAATATTCAAATTTATTGTTTTAATATATAAAAAATTAGCTAGTATTTAATATTTAGGCGAGTATATAGTAATTTTTTATTATTTACTTTTTGTTATTTTTTTTATTTTTTACAATCTGCACAAATAATTGAATTGTTAATTGTTAAAGATCTGTGCAAAAAATTAAATTTGTACGGAAAATAAAAAAATTTTTTTAACGATCACTAGCAGGGTGCGAATTTGCATTAATTTTTAATAATTGTTTTTTTAATAATTTATTATTATTTGCTTTTTACAATCTGTGCAGAACTCTGGACATATACCGTATTTATCCGCCATGTGTACCCTCATGCAGTGTACCTTGTAGCAGTTTCAAAGCGCATTTTTTGATTTATACCTGGGTATTATGCCCATGAAATATACCCACAACAGCTTAAGGATTAACCTTTGATTTATACCCGGGTATTATATATAGGTCAGCAAAAAAATTTTTAATATTGGGTAATTTGGCAAATGATTTGCTACATGGCCGCTTTGCGGCATGTGTAGCTAATTATTTGCCAAATTACTGTATCCCAGTATTGGTATTATCCAGCAATTTAAAATTATAATTCATAGGAGGTGTCGGTTTAATTTAAATAAACATGTTTACATTGTAACACATGAAAAAATGGCAAAGAAATAATTTAAATTGCTTGTTTAACTAACGAATCACTTATAAAACAGTCGAACCAATTTTGTATTTGTTAAATTTAGTCACTTTATTAATATTTGAGTGATATTATAAGAGGAGTGACAAAAATCAAGTGATTTTTTGGAAGGGGGGAGGGTAAAAAAAAGTAAAATTATATATAAAGAACCTGACTATTTATATATTAAAGGGGAGGAAGGGGATAGGCCTCTGATAAAAAATAATCAGGTGATTAATGACATGGCTCTAAGCTACTACATTCAACAGTAAAATTAAAAATAAAACAAAAATCGAATTCAAATATTATTCCCAAACATTATTAAACTCGACTTCTTCATATTTATCTCAATCAATATTATCAAAATTCAAACCTCTTCCGAATTTTCATTATTTGTATCCACCTTGTTCAACAATTCATAATCAAAGACCAAATCATCTTCTGACCCGTCTATTTCTACCAAAATACTATAGCATTTAAATGCACTTATAATTAAGGGTAGGGTGTACAAATTTCCAATTTCATATAAAATCGATTGTAGATCAACTTTGTGTAACCAATTTATATGATGTCATATGATTTACATATAAACATCATATGATCTGACCAATCAATTTTTTGTACAACCTACAAAAATCATATAGCATCCTACAAAAATTTAATTATATGTAAAGTTGATTTTTTTTAAAGCAATGAATATTGCACAACTTCATTATTATAAATAAACTATTTAAAACTAACTATTGTATAAATTTTATACAAATTGGTCAAAATCTTAAAAAAATTTATCAGAAGCATTTTTTTATTTACTATATAAAAATCTAATATACCATGTAGATCATATGAAAAATGATCTACATTCACCTTACCCTTAAACAAGGGCAAATTTCGTCTTATAATTTTTTTACCCATAGAGCTGATATGGCGTACGATGACTTTCTGATATATCTGGAAGGTATTAATTAATAAATCGCATTGATCATTCATTCATTATAGTAGCAATACACCTAGATAGGTTTCAAGTTATTATTAATGTGCTTAATTTATATAATGTACAAGGCCGTTATTCCACGAAAATATGTAAATAAAAAATGTTTAAATTTTTATTATATCTGATCTTGAAGCTTTTGTTAATTGCAACGTTAAGAGTAGGGTTCTTGGTATGATAAAAAAATTTGACATGCCAAATGGCATGCCAAATTCTAAATTTTGTGCAAAAATGCATGCCAGGGCATGCCATAAACCTGTGATTTACTTGTTCAATTTAATTGGATGAAAAATTTTTTTTTGAACTTCAAAAATATAAATTGCATCTTTATATATTTATATATTATTATAATTAATGGCATGCCTTTAGACTCAATGGCATGCCATAAACATGCCATAGTGGCATGCCATAAGTGGCATGCCAAGGACCCTCATGCCGAGAACCCTAGTCAAGAGGCTGTAATTTACTGGTTATTCCACGCAAAATAACTGCAAGATGGGTGTTTTTTTACTGAATCGATGCTTAATGGAGTCTACCAAGTGATCTTTAAAGGTATCCAAAATGAGAAGTGATTGTGGATTTTCTAATGGATTACGCTCAGTTCAAACATTCTCAATCCAATCGTGCATTACAAGTTTATTACACCATCCTTTTTTATTTACTCTAATAATAACGCTTGGAGGGAAAACTTCATAGGGAACATTTTTTAACTTAAAGATACATATGAGCGGAAGCTTTGTACCATCTGCAAGGTACCCGAAGATTACAGTAAAGCATGATTTTTTGTGACCAGTTGTTCTAATGCTTACTGTCTTTGCTCCACGTTTTTCAAGGATTACTGGGTTAGGCATATCAAATACCAAAGATGTTTCGTCCATGTTACCAATATATTTAATGGGATAGTTGTACTGATTGCGTTTGAACAAAATCAAACTAAGAAATTCGTTCTGTCTTCCAACTAGGGCTGCCAGAAGGTGTTGCGCAATAGTTGTACATCTACGATTTGAAAGATTATTACAATATAAAAATCATTAACAGAAAATTTAAAGCTGAAAATGTTAGGGTAGGTATTTTTGATTTCATTAGTCTGGGCCAAAGCCTTAGCCTTCTTTACGACCATAATGGCATTCTGCATACTGTGATGTTCTTTAATCCAATTTACTAGCTTTTCTTCTAGCAAGAGGTACTGTGCTTGCTAACCACGATTGAGCATTAAAACATAATATGCTGTATTTAAAAGTTCTTGCTTCTTGTCACTCCAATCACGAACTTGTTTTGGTTTGATTTTAAAGACTTTTGCAGTTGCTCTCATGCTATTAATGTGCTCCAAATAACAAAGGACCATAAGTTTTTCTTTAACACTTCATAAACGACGACTTTTATTAGTAACACAGGCACATCTAATATTTTTTCGTGAAGGCATCTCAAGGTTTAAAGGTTTTTGCTATATATTTTGTGTTTAAAGCTATGTTTGTTATAGAAAAATTCATGTTCAAAAAAAACCATATATCGCCCTTATACAATAATTAAAGTTTTTAGTAAAGAACTTTAGAAAAGTTAAAAAAATTGAGCACATGTGGAGGGGCACTAGAGGTCGTACCCTAGGGTATAATAACCGGTTAACCGCTAGGTTACCCGGATGACCAGATTAATAAACGGGGTACACAAATAAGTTATCCGGTTAACTTATAAGATAATATAGGATAATATAGGGTAAAATCAAATAAGGTAGCTACACGATGCTGTCACACAAAACCAGGAATGTAAATTTATAAATTTACATAATTCTGTAGACTGGCAAAAGAAGTCCTTAATGAGTTCAATAGAATGGGCCATTGTATTCAGTAAGATTTTCTATTTTTTATTACGTATTTACACATAAACATATTATTACGTATTTTCATAATACCAACCAAACGGGATAGACCATTTTCTAAGAAATTGATAAACCCACCAAATAATTTTTTATCTCAATAAACTATATCTTTCTTATATTAAATGAATTGCCAAAAGAAGTAAAGTATAACTTTCATAAAGAAATTTACAGCCACAAGGTTTAATTATGTATTAGAATTGTAAAGATTCATATAAAACCTGATAAAATATAAGCGTAGTTAATACAATACATTAATTAAAAATGCCTCTAAATCAAATATACTAATTTATCTTCGCTTCGTTTTCTACAAATTTGTGTTGTAGATCAAAAATCAGATTTTTTTGGTTTCCAAATCAACTTATATTGCAACGAAATTCTAAACTTACTTAGTTGATTAGAGATTCAAATTCCACTTAATAAGTGGATTAAAAATTGATTTAAAATTTATCAGTATTAAAACAGATAAAATTGAATACTACGTATCTTATCAAATCGTTCCATACTATAAATTTTTATTTCATAATGCTTCTTTTAATCGACACTTCAGACTTATACTTTACCCCTAATTCTACTTAAAATTTTATATAAGCTCT
>QKWP01000134.1:260132-379637 GCA_003550325.1 Gigaspora rosea | reverse complement strand
TCATTACCTTTTCAGACAAAATCCTATTTCTCTAAAAATAGCAATGTAAAAATTTAGTATATCGTGCAATGTTTGTACATATTGATGCGCTAAGATAAAAGCTGATTTTTTAAATATTATATTTAAAATAATGAGCTTCTCTAATAATGCGTACCTAATATCAATCCAAATCCTTATGTTCATCTATTTCAATTCTAACTTAACATTGTTGGTTTGGCTTCTGAATAATCAAAATATAAGATTCGCAATTTCGGTTTGAATCAATTTATATTAGGTACGTGCTATTTTCAAGTGCTTATAGGCTTTAAGTTGTGTGCAATATCTTACCTTCATTTCTTTTATCTTAAAATAATTGAGTATGAGTATATGATTCAACTTTTAATGATAAAAAAAACGGCTATAAAGTTTTTTTTACGATTATTTACTTATGTTCATCTATTTCAAGTTTCGAAATAAAAATGGTATCTTGACAAACAGGTTATTTCAAAAAAATTTATAATTAAGACTTTGACCGATCGAACACGATAACATATGAATTCATATAATTTATATATGAAATGACAGATTTTGTGCTACTATTAAACTTGTGTAACAATTGAGTTGTCCTCCCCGTAATTTTACTAACCCCTAGGTAGTACAAAGATTATATATTACACATTTCAGCAAAAACCCCAAAATTTGAGAAGCAAAAAAACAGTTTTTGGCAATTATCTTGGCATCTAGTAGTCCAATTTGAATGAACTTTTTTTTAAAATAAAGCTTTAGCAAGGTGCATCTAACAAAAAAAGTTCATTCAATTCTGATCAATAAATCAGAAGTTATTTAAGTAAATATAATTTTGTCATTTTTAGCATATTAGATCAAAATTGGCCAAAATCCAGCTATGATCTATATGAGAGATGTCCGGAGTCCTATCTGTGCAGATTATTAAATTGTTAAAGATTTGTGCAAAAAATTAAAAAAAATTCTTTAATGGCTATTAGCAAGGTCGCAGAAGTGTCACAGATTTGTGCAGATTTTTATTAATTATGGTTTTAAAAAATTTGCACTATATTTATTTACCTAATACTAGATATTATAATTTAGTTTTTAGCAAATTACTATAAAATATTATATATAATAATCCAACTTTTAGTAAATTTATTTGATTTTAGGAGTAGCAAAAATGTCTAAATTTATACAGATCAGTTATGATCTATATGAGATATGTCCAGGGTCCTCTTTGGAGTTATTAATAAGTTTTTATAAAAAATCATAAAAAGCGTGATTTTTACATTACACCTAATCCTAAAATTCAATTGGTTTGCACTATACATAAGGATGAAATTATTTCAGATTCTAAAACCCGAAATTAAAATTTGAAACAAATTGTTTTTGACCTATTTTACTTAAAAGATGAAATTACTTAATACTTTTTTTGAATAACCGAAATTATAAAGAACATATCTATATAAATTTTATTTGCTCTTCCTTATAAAAAATTTTAATTTTCTCTAATGAAGATGAAATAGGCCTTTTTCAAAAATCAATTTCGGTAGCATCACTAGTTTGTACTATTTTTCTCAGTATTGTTATAAAAATTTTACAGTCATATGATCATACAAAAATCTTTAAGTGGTAATCCACAGTTAAAGGATCAAAATTTCATAGTAAAAATAGGACCCCAAAGAACTTTGATACAACTCAGATGATTCTAAAAAAGGAAATTTTGGATAGAAATTCATCAAATGTTGCATTTTTATATAGTAAATTTTCAAATTTTGCTCTATTTTATACATCTATTTGGCTAAAATACTGCTAAAATTATACAAACTCAGATCTGAGTTGTATCAGAGTTCTTCAGAGTCCTGTAAAAATTAGTGAAGGTTTACTAATTGCCTTATATAGAAGTGGAATGCCGTACATTTCTGATTATAATAAAAAACCCTATAGTAAACAATTAATAAATACTCATATCATGTCATATACTAATGCGATTTTAATGATTTAACCATCATTAGAATCAGAAAAGTTGGTTCTGCAAAGTTTAATTAGAAATTATAAAAGGTTGCTTAGTAAAAAAATGCTTTTATATGTAGAAAAGCCCCATTCACACACTATAAAAATTTAAAATGTCAATCATTTTATACCCTTTATCTGCGATCTTCCCCTTAAATTAGTTTAGATTAGGGTTAGAGTTTGTGCTGAAATTAGGGGTTGAGAACTATTAATAGCAAAATTGCTCAAGAAAAACTTTTTGTTAATATACAGAAGATAATTTCTTATACAAATTTTAAGAAATAAGGGTGCTGATATTTATTATCTAATATTTATTTACTATAGAGGCTTACTCCCACCCCAGGTAATATTTTTGTCAAATTTAATAAAAATTTTATATGAAGTAAAATTTGGCTTGATCCCCACTTTCTAAAATATTATTTAATAAATATCAGTGCTATAAGAATTTCTTAGTTTTTTTTGCAAAATGAATATTTGTTTTGAATTTTTCTGATTGTATTATATTACACCAAATCATATTTAATTATTGGTTAATCTGCTATCAATCATCACATGATAGTAGAATTTTTCTGGTGATACTAGAGTGAAAGATTTACAGACACATCTACCCCAGTATCGCCATTAAAAATTCACCCTACGTGATTATTGGCCAATAAAAGATTATAATTTGGTGTAATATAACATGATTAGAAAAATTCAAAACAAACGTTGCAAAACATATCTTTTATCAAAAAAGCTTATTTCTCAAAAGTTTGCATAAGAAACCACTTTATTTAACTAAAAAAAAGTTTTCCTTGAGCAATTTTACTACATAAAAACCTAAACCCAAACCCTAACTGAGAACCCACCCTAACCCTAACCTAACATAAATGAACTTGAAAGAATTTTGGTACTGATCACGTGGGTGAATTTTGATGGCGATACTGGGGTAGATTACAGACACATATTAGTCACGTGATTTTTCATCTTATAGACATGTACCAAAATAATGATTTTTTTTTATTTAAAAAATAATTCGACAAGGCTTTTTTTACCAAATTAACCTTTATTTCTAATAAACTCATTTTTCTGGTCTTTCTGGTTCTAATAGTAATAAGATTATTAAAATCTGATCAGTGAAACTAAAACTATAATATTTCAAAATTTGGGCAATATTATAAAAATAATATAAAAATGTGTATAAACTTCATGAGACTATATTTTTGGTTACAGAGTTGGTTTTAATAATTTTACTATCATTAAACTGATAAGATCTGGAAAACAAGTTTTCTTAGAATTATAAAGAAGATTAACCTATTATAAAAGCTTAGTCAAATTACTTTTTAATTTTAAAAAAGAAAAAAGAAAAGAAAAAATGACCCAAATGACTTTCAAACTAAGTTAACTTCTTTTATCATTCTAAAAAATATGTTTTTCTGTTCTTTCTGGTTTTTATGATGACAAGATTATTAAAATCTGATTGGTATAACTGGAAATATAACCTTTAAAGCTTATACAAAGTTATGAAGATTATATAAAAATATCGAATAAAATTATAAGACTATATCTTCAGTTCTACTGAGTTTATTTTAATAATCTCATTATCATTAGAACCAGAAAAACCAGGAGAACAAGTTTATTAGAATGATAAAGATTAACTTAGTACATAAGCCTTGTCTTATTGTTTTTTAAATTAAAAAAAATTTATTATTTTGGTACATGTTTGTAAAATAAAAAATCATATGATTGGTATGTGTCCGTAGAGGCAAATCTTAATATAGACCAGGGTCCTATCATTAATTCATAGACCTCTTGTTTACTTGATATATAATGATCTGTATAATTTTTTGTTTTGATACTTTCATTACTTTTATCCTTTTGGTGCTTTATTGTTTTGGTATTTCGTCATTTTTTGTGTTCTATTTTTTTGGTGCTTCATTCT
The DNA here is from genome assembly GCA_003550325.1 of Gigaspora rosea. Classification (NCBI taxonomy): domain Eukaryota; kingdom Fungi; phylum Glomeromycota; class Glomeromycetes; order Diversisporales; family Gigasporaceae; genus Gigaspora; species Gigaspora rosea. The sequence goes on along the minus strand of QKWP01000134.1, from coordinate 375,718 downwards.
TTTGGTGCTTTGTCAGTTTTTTGCTACTTTGGTGCTTGTTCCATTCCTTTGGTATTTTGTCATTTTTTGGTGTTTCATTCTTTTGGTACTTTGTCTTTTTGGTGCTTTATCAAGTTTGGTACTTTGTATTTTTGGTGCTTCATTGCTTTGGTGATTATCCTTTTTATATTTCGTCCTTTTGGTACTTTGTTCGTTTGGCATTTTATTACTTTGGTGTTTTGTTATTTTGGCATTTTATCGTTTTTGGTGCTTTTTTTTTCTTTTGGTGCTTTGTCTTTGTTGTTTGGTATTTCATTATTTTGGTAGTTTTTTTTTGTAATTTTATTAATTTAATTATAATTTTTAGTGGTTAAAATTTTTTTTACTGTAACTTTAAAATTATATAAATTGTAATAAAAATTTTTCAAAAGCTAAACAACAATATTTTAGTAATTGCATAACAAAATTTTTTTATTTTAATTTTGCGAAGTTGCAAAATTAAAATAAAAAAAATTTTATTTGGTTAATTTTTAAGATACTTTTGCTCAAAGTTTCTAAAAATGCCAAGTATTAATTGACCAATCATATTTCAAGCTACCCGGTCTACAATAAAATTGTAGACCCGGGTCTATATTAAGAGTTCTTGTGTGTAGACTCTCCGATACTGGGGTAGTTGTCTGTGACACAAAAAGTCACATGACCAGAAAATTTTTTGTGGGTAAGCTACGTAGATGTAGGTTGTACAAATCTACGCACGTTGACACAAAAATGATCTGAGGCACAGCAGATATACCGGTAAATTGTTTACTTCTTTCAAAAGGCGCTTTCATATTTGTGTTTTTTACCTCTCTTAAAAGACGCTTTTATATTTGTATTACAGTTTTGAATATTTGAAACAAGATTTAGTCTTTCTTGGCAAGAATCACTGTTCATTTTTAGCGAAAAAATGCATATAAAAGGAAGTGATAGTATTACGAATTTGAAAGCATTTTGTATAGTAGGCTATTGATCTCTATTCTTGATCTAGATCTTGATTCTTGATCTTGATCCTTAGCGCTCCATTTTCACTTCACTATGAACAACAGTCATATTTATATTTAAAAAAACCATTTGAGGTGCAGATCGAATGCTAACCTTTTTATATATTTTGTATTCACTTGTACTACCTGTATATTATAAAAAATTTTTTCTAATAGTACTGTATATACATATTGAATTTAAAGTTTTTGTAATCCATTTTTTTAAGAAATTTAAGTCATTATAGTGAAGATTCGATATAGTAAAGAATTTTGAATTCCAAAATTATAAACTTTAACTTGATATGGTGAAGTTCATACAGTATTCTCTCAATATAAGCTATATAGTGAGGACTTCATTTTAACGAGAATGAGCTGTATGTGATTTTCTAATTGATTTACAGAAAATTAATTGGGTAGCAGTGATATAATAAATAGGAGCCATATAAGTAGTAATGCAAAACGGCTATGCAAAGTCGTAGGTGGATTAGCTTAACTGAGCTATGGTTCAGCTTGTATTATGTGGAGCCAATTTAGAGCTATGAGCCGATTATATTATATGCCGTAACTATAGCTAATTACTATTATAAACTTTTGTATTAATAATAAACTTTTGTATTTATAATATTTATACTCATACAGGAGGGTCCCCAAAATTCTAGGTCGGGATACCTCGAAGTACATTGGCATCATTGTCAGCTGGATCGAAATTTAGTAACCTATTTTTATGAATATTTGGTTCCTTCCAAAATAGATCTTAACTCTTATATTAATTCTCAAAACTCATCGGGGCTCTTTGCAGCATGTACACCTTTTTGAAAAACGTGTACAAGCTCTTATTTGTATTGGCCCATGGTTGGAACACAGATTAAGTTTCAAAACTAAATATTATGTTTTTATACTATTGCTGCTTTGCACATTCGCAAATTATTAATTACTGGAATATCTTTACATGTATTAATACTAATATACAGGTACAATCTCTGTGATTTTTAAATTTATAATATAATCAATTTATGGTTCAGGTTTTAACTAAATTATACATAATTCATTGTTAATTTTTTTGTACAATATTAATTTATATCGATATTAATAAACCTTCAATTGAGTAAGTATAATGTTTGTCTAATAACCTCCATAAGTGCGTGCACATTCTTGGGACCAAACTCTAACAAAGTGCACTTAAAGATCAATAAGAGAAAGTGCATTTGTAGAGATCATATGTATATATATATATTTGAGCCAGAATTTGTGTGTGTTATTTATAAAGACTTTGCTCTTATATGAGTGCACTTATGGAGGTTTTACTGCAATATGATTGGGCATATTTTTGCACTATTTGGACAAATTGAACATGGTCTAAATGTTCAATATAAATTAGATCCGTTTAAACATTGTCTGATGACAACACTATATAAGTCTCAATTTAAAATATATGTTGTGGATAGATTTAGATTTCTTGGTATTCTAATCATAATTTGTTTATTTGCTTTTTGCATTATGACGAATTTATGAAATTAAGCTAAAATTCGGTCACCATGTCCAAGTCTCTGATCGTTAAAATTAAATTTTAGGTGCCAAATTACATGTTAATAAATCGATACCGACCCTCTAAAAAATTTTTTTGAACCTCTGATCTATACTGATAACATGTCTAACCCATCTTCGTCGCTTTTGATGTATTACATTATACATAAAAATTTATTATATTGAATTTGTAGTCAAATTTTCAGATTTTTGGGTTAATAAATTCGTCATAACGTTTTTGATCGGTCAGAGCTTATTAGATTTATGTTTTTTCAATATCAACTGTTATTTATTTAGTCTCTACTGCTATGGCATGCTGCTAGATGCTCACTGCAACTGCATCCTGTGAAATGCGAACCTTGTTTATAAAAAAAAAGCTATTCGCATCATAGTACGTAGATCATGACCAGAATTATGTTAGAGTTAGGGTAACTGATTAGCAGTTCCCTGGATTATCGTTATGTTATCAAGAAAAGTTTTACTGACCTATAAAAAAACGACTACTTTGACAAATTGACATGAGTCCCGATTGACAAATTGGGCATGGGGTGCTCAACATGAGTCCCGATCGACAAATTGGTGAAGTCATTAGATTGTTTAAGTGTAACGTGAATTTTATAAAAAACGCGAAATTTTTTCAGTTTATACTTAACAATTTTCCCTGGATCACTTTTCTATATGAATTCAATATACTGACAATATTATATTAACTTTCTGTATAAGTTTCTTGGGAAGAACATGACATTCCTTCGGAGATACGGTCACGGTGCAAGATAAGCCTATTTATGTACGTAACCTAGGGCGTAAAGGTATGTATTTGTTTAACATTTAATTTATATTATCTGTTATACCCAATTTTTCGGCAGGGTTTTGGTTGTTATTTTAGCGTTTCTAGCGTGATTCTACCCAAGAAGTGAGTCTGCCCTTACTAAAAGATGGTTTTTAATCCAAGAAGTGTGTTTGCCCTTACTAAAAGATGGGTTTCACCTTGATGCGCGTTTTTGGTGGGAATTTTTTTTTAAATTAGAATAGACTTCGTATATTATTTTAGAATAGTATATTTTTTCCCTTATTTATTATCGTCTTCTGGGCCATCATTAGTACTGACGTCTTTGTCGTATGGCCTGGGCACTATTTAATAGTGGCTAACGGGTACTATTTTATATAATTATATTTGTATTAGTTATCTAATTCTTCAATCGATGTATTTTTTTAGAATATTAATTAGACATTTACAATAATATAGAATGAAAGTATTAAAATATAATTTTTGTAAATTAGTAAATATTATTTGTAGTATCCGATAATAAATAAAAAGTTTAAACCGCTTTAATAAACTTTTGGTAAACTAGTGCAAAAAAATATAGTTCAGAATAAAAAGTTTGTTGACCGAATAATAAATTCTCTAAACTTTATTATTTAATTTTTGTTTTTTTTTTTTGATATAATAATAAATTAAAGTTTTATATGTAAAATTAACATATTTTGTGAAATTACGAATATCAAATAAAAAAAAATCCAAATGGGCGTTCTGGTACACATGTTTCAAGAAACAAAACCTTTTTTAAACTTTCTAAATAAATAGTTTACCGGTACTTAATGCTAATTTTAAAATATTATTATTTGATCTTGCATCCCACTAACACATCTATTCCTTTATTATTTTTAGCCTTCTGATTTTTTGCTCTGAACGAATGAACTACCGGTACTTTACTTACCGCTAGATTGAATCATGAAAATTTATCTGTTATGATCAAATTACATTTACGTAATTTAAATTGCGGTAGTAAATAAAGTGATACAAAATGAATTAAATAGATGTTTGACTTTCTGACAAAATTTGAGATTTTTGATTTAAATTGTATTAGTATCATATTCATAATTATATATTCTAAAGCACTCGCTACTATACCTTTTCATACCTATTTTCTATAATTTCTCGACCACCTAACCTCGAACACTATTATTTTTCATCCATTTGACTCATTCCAATGATTACAAGTATTAATAAACCCTTATTTTACTGTCATTCTTTAAACACGATATTCATACATTTTTAAATGCTCTACAACCTAATAAAATATCTTAAACTCTACTTCTAATCTGTTTAGAGTTGACTCCACTTCGACTTCACTAACATCGCATGAAATTTAAAGATATAGTAAGAGTGAATTTCGATTTGTACTAAAAATATATGAAAATTTATACGTTTGATTTTATACAATTCACATGATTATAAAATCTGATACTGACTCAACTTCTGAAATCGGGTAAGTTCCAACCGAACAATTAACATTCCTACTTGCGACCCACGATTGCCTTAGTTGATAACTTACTGCATCTGCATCTTCTCCAACTCGAACCTTGTTTTTTTGTACAACTTTTTTTACGAAATAAAATATTGTAAATAAAAAAAATTTTGATTGCAACGGTAAAGTTTTTATCAGTTATGTCTAATGATAACTTATATTAAGGATTGTAACGCAGAACCCAGTCCTGGGGTCGATCAACTATCATTTTTTGGATCGAGTCCAGGACCGTCGTTTCAGGTCCTAGGACCGGATCGGATCGGCTTTGCAATTTAACATCCCTACAAAGTATTAGATGACGATAGGCATAACTTAAATACCAAATTTCTTACGATGTTATATTTTAATAATCAAAATTAAAATTTTGATTATTTTATTGCTATATTGAAATAAATTGCTTGCAAATACTGACTAGACAAAAAATTTAAATATAGTATCACTGTTAATCTAATCTCGGAATAATTGATAAATAATAGAAGTATTTACTGTGATGAAATGAAAGTCTAAATAATGAACAGGTGACATTTCCGTGTGACTTATGCTGATCCTAAATTTATACTTACGTAAGTTCAGAAGTTACGCAAGTTCAGAAGTTACGCATATTTTGATCCCATATAAATATTAAGTTCATTTTAATATATAATAATATTTGTTTTAAGGTCGTATATAAACAAATATGTCGGGTATTCAGGAAGAGATTCAGGAAGGTAGGATTTATATCAATGATTTATAAACGGACATAGTAGATTTTGATTTTGGAGGTCTACTAAAGACATTTTATCATTTCAGAGGGCACCGCATCCAACTCGAATCTCAACCCACCACATCTCAAGGCTTAGATATTACAGCTACGACTGATGAAACTGCTGAAGATACAGAACCGGCTCTATCGGACGAATTACGAAAGGTTTATCATTCTTTGGATCCAGGTTCTTACGTACATTACCATAATCTTCCGACAAAACCGCTAAAAGTAACTTTTCTTAAGGCTATAATAACAGTACGAAAAGCTGAGCGCAAGAGAGGAGTATGTTTTGTTCTGTTATCTTTATTCTCTTTATTTACGTTAAAATTTTTAAATAACTATTTTAGATTCTTCCCCTTCTCAATTTTTTTAAACTTATCTGATCGGAAAATAAAATCTATGAAATCATTTCATATGCTATCATATATCCGTTCAGTACTTCGCTATTATATTAGTGTTAGGTCGCGAGAAGGGGGTTAATAGAAAAAGTTTTCTTAATGCAACATATTCATCAGTGCCATTTATTCTTAGCTGCTTAATTACTGTTTTTATTTAGCATATTTTAAAATCGAAATAACATCCGCAATAGCTTTAGTTGGAGTGGGAGTGTTGTTTACTGATTGGATCTCGAAGATCTAATGCTAGACAATTGAGCAAGCATTCTTATTATACAGTTCAGTCAAAAATGATCGTAAAAAATTGATCATTCCGTAGTCCAAACCCGATAATCTGCCATTTCTGTTCAGAAATGTGCGACATTTTGAGCCATAGATATTCCATCTCGCTTTATTTATTCTTCGAGATCTGATTTTTTTTGCTTAACGCTCACAAAAGAAGTATGCCTCAGAAAATGGTTTAGTAATTTGTGACAACTGACTCTTGATATAAGAAAGTCACTGGGAGCAGCCAAATATTTTTTATATCGAGATTTTCTTATATCAAGAATTTTTTTTACCTATAAGCGCGAAATAACGCGCGAAGTAGTAATTTCGAATTTTGACCTAAATTATGTTTAATTCGGGCCATTATTATTTTTTTTTTGCTTATAAATAAGACAATTGTTCATAGCAGAGTTGAACGGAGCGCTAGGATTAAGATCAAGATCACTTAAAAAGATAAATTTATCGATTCTAATGGTTAAAACCCGTAGCACAAATTTGAAAGAGATTCGGGAGAGTGTCAAAGAGTCAATTTCGGAGTAGTCCAAATTCGAATTATCAACCGGATTCATTAAAGAAAATCTAAATTTAAACGGAATAACTTTTAAAAAATAGGATCGAAATACTAGTTTAGAGACTCCTATTTAACAAAATATATAACTTTTCAACAAGAATTATCATTTCAAATTTATCAGAATCGCTCATTTGAAAATAGATACGTTATCTATTTTTGTCAAAATTAGATTCGCACACTTTAATTTTGAAGCTTCTTACTATATTTAGATTAATTCCAGTAGGATCGTAAAAGATGATACATATTTTAATAATAATATCAACTGAGTTCACTTAATACACAACAACTTTTATGTTAGGTTTTATCAGTTGAAATTATATATTGTGACTAGTGAAGAAACATTGGTATTAATATGAGTACAAAATTATGCATGTCAGTTTTTACTATACAATATTCTTAAAAAGTTTAGATCGATATATATAGTACTGTATATAATTTTTTTTTATATTATATAGTTATAAGTTGATGATTTTGTATAATATACGTATTAGAATTGTAGAATCCTAATTTAAAATAATAGGTTTGCAAAATCGTATAAAATGTTTATACTATGTTTTTGGTTGGATATATAAGAATAATCCAGTCAGATCTCAAAAGAGACTGTGCCAATAAGTACAGTAAGTAAATGAAAAAAGCACGGGTTGTTACATAAGCACGCGTAATAATAACTATAAATTACAGTATTACACATTTATCACTGAATAAAGCAAAGTTTTTCCAACATTATTAAAAAACCCCCGTAATAAAAAACCTCAATAATAAATAATACGACAAATGATTGCTGTGAAGCAGCACGTATTACTGTATAAATAACTGTAAGTGAAGGTTTCTAAATTGTCAACACACACGTGCTTAACAACATATACATGCCAACATACTTACACACATTGCGTACCCGTACTTACTTCTAAAGTCTTCCGATTTATCAACAAACATACACATGTCGACATACAATTTCTAAGGTCGTGAAGGTTTCTAAATTGTATGAAAAACCAAGAGAAGAAACCCAATTTTGAAGAATAGAGAAGAAGACAGAAAGCAGTAATAAAGAGATAGATATGTTTTTATTTGTAGCAATCAAGACTTTTAAGCTTGCTTTGTGTGTGATCACCAACTGGTGGTTCCTCTGGGGTTAATTGTCGAAGATAGTTAATCGAGTTACCTATAAGGATGATTTTACTGGATTGGCTACCCAAGCCTTTGTAGCCCACAAGGAGTAACTTAAAAGAGTTTCTTTGATTAAGTTCTACTAGCTACGGATCTTACTTGTTCTAAAAAAAAAGAAATTTGTGCTTGTATATACTACTAGTAAAAATACTGCTACTTAATGAGCACAATTGTTGACTTATTTATTTACTTTTTTATGATCTAAACGAATATAATTTGGACGTCCTAGAGCTAAGGTCACCCAAAGTTGATTTTTCGTATTGCATTACATGGAATCTGAAAAACACATGGGTCGGTCGGTCGGATTTTTTTTTTTTAATTAACTGCAAATTTAATAGAATAATGTGGTTATTTTTCGTTTTGCACAACAAGGAATCAGGAAATTAAGGTCTCCGGGTGACACCAAATGAGAATAGTGGAAAAAATAAATGTCAAAAATCGAACAATTGGCACAATTGGGATTAAAAAAAAAAAAAAAAAAAAAAAAAAAAAAAAAAAAAAAAAAAAAAAAAAAAAAAAAAAATTGAAAAAAATGGGTCGGCGGGTAATGCAAAACGAAAAATGAACTTTACGTGGCCTTATATAGAGAGCTGTTAAAATTTTATTAAATCAATATTTGCAGCAAACGTATTTATTAAATTATGAAGTTGAGATCATATTTAGTACGTGTTCGTAGATTTAGTTGAATTTTTAGTCTAATAAATCAAATGATTACATGTTGTAAATTCAGCCATATGAACTAGCTACCCATCTCTGCGGATTTTTGATAATAAATGAATACTTTGTGTTCAACCTTTTGAACCCATTTACTATTATCTACATTAAATTTCAAATGTTTCACGAGTTTATCTGTTATCAAATGTATAATATTAGACCGAGATGGTGATTAGCGCATGGCTTTTTTTTTTTTTGTAGTAAAAATTTTTTTTATAATTGGTGTACATATCATGACATGGCTTTTTTAAATAAAATCATGCAAACTTATATCGTGTACGCAGGGTTGGAAATGGAGCCAATGGAGCTAAATGGTTGTGCGAATGGAGCTCAAAAAACTAGTATCCATTGGCTCCATTCAGAGTTCCATTGGCAGCTCCATTGAACTCCATTGCCAACCCTGCGTGTACGTAATCAGTTTTGGATGCTCTGGAATTAAAATGAAATGTGGTTTCTATTTAACACTTATACTTGTTTAATATAAACTCTACTCTAAAACTAACCTCTAACCTTAACTCCTAACCCTAAAAAATGCGCACCAAAAAGGTTTATTTTTCGGTGATTTGTTTATACTATACATAATTTCATTTTAATCCGTCACATTTAATTTTATTTTAACTGCGAGTGTAAAAACGTTTATTAATTAAGTGAATTTATTTTAAAATAAGCTATCCAAGTTCATAAATATTTACCATTCAATTTCATTTGATTCGCGTTGTTTAATAAGCATTTGTTAATCTATAAATTATTATATGAATTGGTGGAATTAAAATGGGATGGTCTACCGACACAGCATATACATGACTTATCTTTTCTCTTCAAATCGTTCTATACCGTAAATTTTTTTTAAAAAGTACCAAGTTACAAAAATATGCATTTTCATCTCGCAATGCATTGGAGAAGCTTACTAAATTTTTATTCGTGACAAATCTGCTAATTGACGTCGTAAACCCTTTATCTTATTGTATGATTCTGTATTAAAATTTTTCAACTATCGTTAAATAATACAGCTATTGGAACTACTAAAGATCATTGGGTCAAAAACCTTCAGCTTACGAAATTTTGGATTGTTGATATCAAATTTGCCAGTATATCCTTTCGACAGAATATATAATATACTTTGTAATTTATACCAAGGTGTTTTAAAACATATTAATTCTTCGAAATTATGGAACTTTAAATCAAAAAAAAAAAACCTCCAAATTTAACATATTGTATATAATTATATTTTTAATTTATTTGTAGATCTTTAAGCAATACATTTTACAAATTTTACAATTACTCATTAGAATTGAACAACTTGTTTTTTCAATCCAGTTGCGGAAAAATCAATCGTCATTAATAAATTTTTTTAATAGAATTCATATTGATTTATTTGCAGAAGTAGCTGTCATCCCAATAATTACGCTTGTAATATTTAGAGTAGCTAGAATATATGACCAGAATAGCTTTGCGATGTATTACTGTCTTAATTGAATTTTAAAAAATTGAATATGCGCTAAGTGGTTTCAGAATCAACTTATAGTTAGCCCGAAATTCTTTGATGATTTGAGTGGAATTTCAATTTAAGGGCGTTCTCAAGCACTAGTCTAGATGCAAATTCTTAGCGATTGAAATATTGCACTAGTAATATGACGTAATTTTAGTTATTCTCATAAGGCTTAGATAAAAATCAGTAATAAGAAAGTAATATTATTGAGATTTGCCTTATTATTATTTGCAAATAATTGTATTAAATACCTCAATCAGCACTTGAGTAGCTTTTAAATGGTTTATTAAATGGTATCGAAAATTTTGTAATACATTAGTGTGCCAATAACGAACAAAAAGTATCAAAGTGCTTGAGCAATAATTCTTTTTGCTTCCTGAAATTTTTCTCAATTTAGATTTATAAAACCTACTAAAATCCACCTATATTCTTTAATTAATAACCTTAACCCTAAATTCTAATCTAACTATTACAAACAGGGTAAAAAAAAAAAACTCTCCCAAAAATTTTAAAATATTCATAAAATATTCAAATTTTAGCTGCAATCAACTTCAGCTTCAATCACCACAATAAATAATACATATAACTCTAATTATGGTTGATTTCCGATTTTATGAGCCTTCCAACTATACTAGACTGTAGAATTTGAAAATAATTGCGATTAATGAAAATTATCAGGTACCTTTCTAAAAGTTTGTAAAAATTTAGATAAAGAAAAATTTTTATTGTTGATTGATCAATAAACTACAAGCTCTAGTATACAATGGATATTGTACTACGAAATTGAAAATTTATGAGAATTATCGCGAATGTGAATTTGTAAAGGAATGTGATAGATAATCACAGTAATATTAACGTATTTTAATAATTGGTATTAAAATATTTGTAAAAAATAAAGGATGCGTTTAAAAAGTTCTAAATGTATCTAATAAAATTTATAATTATTTAATAATTAGATAGTCAAAACTGTCTAAATATCAATCACTTTATATGCATTTAGAAAGTAATTTTATAGATATTTATTAGTGATTAGAACTAGGGCATAGATGTATTTATATAAGATATGTATTTATACATAGAGTGTGCATCAATAGAGTGTGTAATTAGAAATTCTAATTGCATATCATTTATAGATAGTCAAATACCAGAAATATAGTAATGTAAATTATGAGGTGTATAGTTAACAGAAAACTAAAATGGCAGTGTATAAACTCTGAATTATGATTGGATAATGTTCAGATATATAAAATGTAATACATAGAATATAGTAGTTATACAAAGAAAAAAACACAATCATACAATTTATTATATAACAAATTCAATATATTAGAGGCATAACAATTAGGCAAGCTATGACTTATTAGGCTTGTTATAGGACCCCGAACTAGTGATGCCACCAAAATTGATTTTTGAAAAAGGCCTATTTCGTCTTCATTAGAGAAAATTAAAATTTTTTATAAGGAAAAGCAAATAAAATTTATATAGATATGTTTCTTATAATTTCGTCTATTAAAAAAAAATATCAAATAATTTTGTCTTTCAAGTAAAATAGGTCAAAAACAATTTCGTCTTCAAATTTTAATTTCGGGTTTTAGAACCCGAAATGCTTTCGTCCTCATGTATACCCCGAACATCTCTCATATAAGCCATAACTGGATTTTGGCCAATTTTGACCTAATTTGCTAAAAATAACAAAACTATATTTACTTAAATAACTTCTGATCTAGTAATCAGAATTGAATAAACTTTTTTTTGTTAGATGTGCCTTACTGAGAGCTTCATTTTAAAAAAGTTCATTCAAATTGGACCATTAGATACCAAGATAATTGTCAAAAACTGTTTTTTGCTTTNCATTCAAATTGGACCATTAGATACCAAGATAATTGTCAAAAACTGTTTTTTGCTTTTCAAATTTTGGGTTTTTGCTAAAATGCATAACATATGATCTCTGTACTAGATGTCTGGGGTCCTCTTGTTATAAAGACAATTTTTAGAATAAAGTATATTAAAATTATCAAAACAACCGATTACAACTAAAAAAATTCTACTTTTATTTATACAAAGTTCAAAAAGAACAAATAAAAATTAAAAGTTTTTACAACTTTTTGTCCATGTTATTAATAATAACTTTATAATTATTGAATTACTTTCTTTTTTTTTATATTACATAAGATTTAGAAATTTTTATTCAAAATATTAGAGCTATTGAAGGACCTTGAAATATACATAAATAGGTTAGATTTATTATAAAATTACTAAAAATAAAAAGATCTGCAGAAAAAACTTCAAAATAAGCAAAAAAATAAGAATTAGGGAGGTATCAAAAATTAAATGATTTTTAGATGAAGAGAGAGTAAAACAATTAAAATTATAAGGTATATAGGGGTAATTTGACGAAGTTAACAATGCGATCAAGTAAATGTTTTATTAATCTATGTAAAACTTTTGATATTTAAAGGCATGAATCTATGCCATATTTAGAATAGATCTATGAAAAAAAAGTTATGACTAAACAAACTATATAAAAATTATTACTTTGCATATGGTATCTAAAGCTGCAGATTTATGAACAAAAAGTAATTTGATGAATTTCGATTATAAATAAAAAAAATTTGCTTCACTATTTTTTTTAGCAACCTTTTCACTTGTCTGAGTCTTCTGGACTCTTTTTTTAGCCTTTTGTACCAAAAGTACAGTTTAACCTCCATAAATACAACTCATAGGAACAAGACTACAATGCGCATTTAGAGAGGTTTGTATTTAAAGAAAGCCAATTAAATTGCAGCTTTAAAAATTAGATTATCAAATTTGTGTAACTTTTACTAAAACCTGTATAACCTTTCTTAAGGGTAGGGTGAACGTAGTTCATTTTTCATATGATCTACGTGTATATTAGATTTTTATATAGTAAATAAAAACATGCTTCTGATAAATTTTTTTAAGATTTTGTCCAATTTGTATAAAATTTATATAATAGGTAGTTTTAAATAGTTTGTTTATAATAATGAAGTTGTGCAATATCCATTGCTTTTAAAAAAATTAACTTTACATATAATTAAATTTTTGTAGGATGCTATATGATTTTTGTAGGTTGTACAAATAATTGATTGGTCAGATCATATGATGTTTACATGTAAATTATATGATATTATATAAATTGGTTACACAAAGTTGATCTACAATCGATTTTATATGAAATTGGAAATTTGTACACCCTACCCTTAAATACTAAAATTTGATTGGCTTTGTGCATCTAGACAGATAATATAATATAAAATGTTATTTAAGAGAACATGCATTTACAGAATATAGAATGTGTATTTAGCACTAATAACTTTTTATAGACAAGAAAAAAATGTGCATTTAGGGAGGTATTGCATTTATAGAGGTTGCATTTATAGAGGTCTAACTGTAGTTCCTATTCAGCTTTTTTTTGGGCTGCAGCTTCTTTTTTTTCTTGTTTCCTCTGATTTTCATTTTGCTTCCTTGTTTAACTCCTTTAACTGACGCCAACTTTCTTTACTAGTAAGAAGTCAGGAAAAAAGAAGTGTCTATTTTTTTCAGAGAAGGAAGATCAGACTTTGGCTAGTTTTTTATAGTGATTTGTGAACTTTCTGCAAAAGCATGAGAAACCAGGTACTTGAGAATTGAATGAAGAGAGCATGTTCAAGATTTTTTTAAGCATCTAGCTCTTCATTTATTGAAAAAATTTGGGACTTCAATAAATTGTTTTCATTCTTTAGCCTCGTATTTTCTTTAACCAATATATTAACATTTATTCAGGTGGAATGTTTATAATTTGAATTCGCAAAAATTTGAATTCATAAAGGCAGTTTGACAAGTTTTACAAAAGGTTGGCTATATGAAGTAATATATTATATTGTTTAGTTAATAATAAAGGATCTAAATGGTTAAAACTAATAGCTTTTGGGTTAAATGGCCAAATTTCTGTCACTTTATAGGCATTACAAATAGCCTGTGGCATGTAAATTTCAAGAAAGACATGACCAAAGACTCCTGCAAAGGTCATTTTGTCACTACTATTCCATTATTTTCATTACTATATTTCTTACAGCCTTTATTATATTTTTGTTTTAGTTTTGTGAAAGGAATTTCTGACAGCTACAAGATGCATGTAGTATGCGATGGAAGCATGTAAAAAAGGATACCGTTGTTATATAGCAAAAATTGATAATTATAAACTAATGTGACTTTTATAGCTAACCAATATTAACAATACTGGTTGAATTAGAGAAATCAAATTAATAAAATGATCAAGATACATTTGGAAAAGGTCTTCATGCATGTATCCTATACTTGTAAAACCTATTATAGTATCTAGTGGTGCTCCTTCTAGTAAACCAGGAATCGTATGAATTCTTTTATAAATAACTAAAGGTGAAATATAAGACCTAGTAGCCAAAATTGTAAGTGCAACTGAAATATGGTTATAAGAATTCCCATGTATAATTTTATAAACTAGTTTTAAGCCTTTTTTTGCTATAACCTTTTCTAATTTAGGCACAATAACAAATACAGTTTCATCTATATTCCATATTTGTGTTGCTATAAGAAAATTCTCATTAATTGACAATCCGTGAGTCATCTGGTGAAAATGATCTGCAATCACTAAATAGCTATGACACGATTTAATTAATAAAAATCATGGGTTGTAAATGTACAGATTTTTTATATATGTACGCATACACAGACAAAATATAGCCACTATAAATATAATTTCGTTTATATTATTTCAGTTAAATTCCAAGGGATTCGATTTGACTAAAATGATTAGAATAAATTAAACGTTTATCTTATAATTAGATAGGTATTTTTTTATTAGTTTTGTTCTAGTGGATCTAACTTTTGATTTTATTTTTAGAATTCAGTTCTGGTTAGTTTTTTTGCTTCTCATTACCATATAGCCGCGGAATAACGCCTACCTGCGCGCCATTTTGTGTATGCCTATATGCATTATTTCGAAATAAGGGTTGACTTTTGAATCGTACCCACTTAATTATAATAGGCACTAAGTAAACCTACTTGTTTCAATGTAAGGAACGATTTTGTTGGGCTCAGAAGTAGGCTTACTTAATACAGAATCTAGTTCCAGTACATTTTGGTTTCTTTACTTTTTATATAGGGCATATAGAAATGAGCGTTAATTCTAAATGCCTATAGCACTAATTCAAAATTGCACATTTTATTTTAGGGGGTTTTGATTTTCAAAATAACGTCCACGAGCATTATTCCGTGACTATATAATATAATTGTATTTTGGTTCTTCTCATACTATAACTAAAAAAAATTTTTTTATTTAATTGTGTTTCGAGCATGCTGTTATGTTATGAATTCTGGAGTATAAGTATCGTTTTAAAGGTCTGGTACTAGTAGCTATGGTAATTCTAGCTCTGATATCTATTTAGCTATACTGGCGTGGATAAGTATTCTGTGTTATTTAGTATTTTATTATGTACGTGTGGCAGATCTTTTTTTAGATTACAAGATCATAGAGCATCATGATTTTCTTTGGAGTAATTTGAGAACTTTCAGCAGGATCATTATAAGGATCACTGCAATATTTTGACAACTGGCAAGTTATATTTAACTGCGGTTAAAATTGGACCGATTTAGAGTTAGGGTTGACCTTTGAATTAGTGTTAGTAGTATAATCCGGTAATACGATCATACAGATTTTGAACAGTTTTAATAGATTGAATGAATCATTCTATTTCGTTTAATTTGCATTAGCGAATGAAGAATTCAATTTTATTCATTTGTCTCAGTAAATTCTATAAATAAAAATAAAAGTAAACATCAAATAAATTTTTTAACCTTTAAATAATTGTATGGTAAATAGTAATGATTACGACAAAAACAATAAGTCCCATTGTAATAATAGTTGCGTGATCTAACGTTAGTAATTTTGACTACTGTATATGTATCACAATTAGATCTTTTTAAAAACTTTCTACAATATATAACACAATCGGTGATAAAATCCTTATAACTGACCAAAATAATGCATACATTAATATATATTAATTTAATTATAGTAATTTCTAATTATAAATATGAATTAATGTATAATCACAGAAATCTTCACAGATCATCTTCGCAAAAATCAGAGATCACAATAAATCCATATAGTATAGATGAATAGGATCGTATAGTATGTGGTATAAAATGTCTATTTAACCATGCTAAAGGTGCTCTCAAATATTTCTCTTGATTTGCTAGTTATAGAGATCGTACACAAGTACTGCTATTAATTGAAGCCTTATAGTAATTTTGCCAAAGTTTATTTTGCAAGATGCGGATATTAAATTTTAGCCAATCAACGCAACTCTATGATAAAAAAAGATGTCCCTGACATCTTTTTTTTGATTATGATAATGAACTCGCTTGACCCAATAATTTATTTTCCACTAATTAAAAATTGTGCTCCATCGGCTATAATTTCTAATCCTAATACCCTAATAACGAAATAAATAACATTGCATCAGTATGATATGATTTTAAAATAATATCTCTGTACCCTATAGATCTGTTCATTAATACCTATTCATACCATCTTGACCTACGTAATTCAGCAAAAATCATGGGCCGCATTTCGCAAAGGACTATGAGTAAATATAACCAATCATTTTTAAGATTAGAAGTAGTGCAGAAATAAGAAATTAATGAGTAATATTGTAAATAGATTATTGCAAATACTTCGATTAATTGACGATTGTTATCATATAGGTAAATTAACCTGGATAAGAGATTAAATATAGAGAAATTAGTAAGTGATTTAAGAAGTGATGAATAGATTATTTAAATACTTTGATTAATAAATTATTATTATACTTACCAGGGATAAGATCCGTTGCAAATTATTATAATCCAAAATTTTTATATTCATATAGCTTGTTTCAAAAAAAATTTTTTTTCATTACCAGTTTTCTGATCCATTTCACCCAACTAACGAGAGATTATTTCAATAACTTCTGTTGCAGTAAGTCATTTATCAAGATCTTTATTCATAATTTACATTTCATAGCTAATTAAATATAACAGTTAGGTCCTAAGCATTCATATCTTGGTCTGCTGAGAATTCTTGATACAATATAACTATTAAACGGAATTCTATCAAATGCACTTTGTTTGATCGAAATCTCAGTCATGTTAACTCAAAGACTTGAATATTTGATGCTTGAGTGTGCGGTTGACCCAAAATCTCATGTGCTATATACGGCAAAATTTCACAAAGTTTTTTTTTCTTTACTTTTCTAGAAAGTTCAGGTCCGAGATATATATGTTATGCAAAACAACTTGCAAAATATAAATTTCTGTGAGCGAGTTTCAGCAAAGAATCGATTCGAGTTCCAAAGTTATATAGCGCAAGAGAGTCAATTTATTTTTCCATCCCAATTGTGATACATGTCATAATGAGCCTTTTGATTATTTTTTGATACTCCTTAGCATTTTAAAAATGGAGAATAATTGCAATTAAAAAATATTAAAACACACAAACCCAGAACTAGTATGTGATCTGTCGCGCTCATTATTCTACAATATGCTGACAAACTATCATAACGCCCACTAATCTATATAATAATACTACCAATTGCTACTAACACCAACCCTAACATTAAGCACATCGATGTATAAAAACGGTTGTACTGTATAACAAAGATCGTTGAATCACGGGAGAAAAATTTAGACAAAATAGAAGTTTATATGAAGAAAAGAAGTAATGGGCGATAGAAAGAAAACAATACTTGCCTGACACCGGTGACTGAAAATAAAATCACGACAGATTAGTTGATTTGGAACAATAAATTATTTTATGTCTACCTGTATTGATTAATATAAAGCATGATATATGTTTGTAATAAAAATTATAATTTGCTTACTACAATGCTGCAGCATTCAGATCTTAGTGATTTAATAAGTTTCTATTGTGATTCTACGCTTAAAATTATAAAGAAAAAAGTTACCCTTGCGAAATTTGAAAATAAAATAAGGTTAAAATCAAATATGTATTTAAGATGCTTAAATTAAATATATATACTAGTAACATAGTAAATGCTGCGTGCTTCCAAAGTAAAGTTTTTAACGAAAAACTTTTACACTTTATAATTTTAACACCAAAACCACGTGGTATTATTCTACATATTGTACTACTTTAATATATATTTTATTAAAAAATTTATCGACTTTACATATGATCTTAAAATGCCTATTTGTACTTACATATAGATGATCTGCGTCAAAATTTTCTCCAGTTGACTGGCGGATCAGCAATTAATAATTTTTTTAAGTTTTTTAAAATGGTCGTCTACAATAGTTTTATTTGCTTTTTGCGCTTATACTTGTGATAAATTTTAAGGAATATGAACTAATAATTCTGGGTAGTCCCTTATGAAATGTTTTTACCAGTCTTGATCTGGTCTGTTTTCGCTAAAAGAATATATATATTTATTTAATTGCAAAATTTCTAGTGCACAATGATTAGCTCTGCTTTTTGTTAAACCAAATCTGAGTTTTTGCATATTAATGCAATAACTAATAAGCTGGTTTTCTTTATGACTGGTAAAAATGTTGGGTGTACCTAGATATTAAGGGGGACCATTATTTTTAACTGTTCGCTAAAAAGTAGCTTCCAAATGTCCAAAGTCTTTTACCAAGCTATTAATTCTTTGGGGCTTGGACCTGGTAGGGTTATCATTTAATTTTTTAAGAGCAGCACAGATTTTTTTATCTCTGCTAGTTGCATATTTGTCTCAAATAATAATGGAATAAAATTGATTAAAATTGAAAAATTAAATTTAAATTCAAATTAATGAACACAAGAAAATTTACCAAATATTTATTATTACAAACAGATGTTGTAGTAACATTTTAGCTTATTTGTTATACAAACCTATTTGCGCACTAAAACTGGCCTTTATGCTTGTAATTTAGAACAGAACATATATAACTAAAAGTATTATGATGAATTGATATAGTTTGTGATCCTGTAATTGGATTGGAATAATTTTTACACCATCTGAATCATCTTAAAGAGAGAATTTGAATAGTGTAAAAATCATTCAGATCCGATCACTGGATCACAAGATATAGCTAATTTTTTTTAATTTGTCAAATTACCCCTATTCATTAAATTACTTCTTTTTACCTTATGTAATTTAGTGCTATAAAAATTTAAATTAAATTAGTGGGCAGTACCAATTTACCTAATAAATAATCTTATTTCTTCATATTATAATTAGTTTCACTATAATTCTTAATAAATTATAATTTTTGTTTTTTAAACAATAATATTTTATAACCCAGTGATCAAAACTAAATGATTTTTGTACTATTCAATTTATCTTATTGAGATGAATCAAATAGTATAAAATCATTTAATTTGGATCAACAGAACATGACTTATAAAAGATTCACCACAATACCTATATTTGTTACAATAATTACACTTATCTTATACTTAATAATTTAGAATACCATTTTTTCTTGTTAGTTGTATTAATACAATAGGTATAATATATTTTTATTGCTAGTTGTTTTTTCACTAATGAACTGTCCTGAAATTTTTAATGGGCACTTTGTCTATTAAAAAAAATAGTCAGTAATATAACTGTTTTTTATACAAAGATTCTTATAACTGACAAAGATCTTATACTTATATTTGCAGTTTGAACAAAGTTATTATATTCCAAATATTAACTTTGTATTTGCTATATTGAGCAAAATATTATTAAAAATTTAAAATAATAAGCTTAAAAGCATTTAGCAAAGATTTCAGAGCAGTAGTATTTAAAATCAATATAAAGCAATTTAATATTTAATGGGTCCATTTATTAATTAAATATTCAAACCTTGACAAAATAGTAAAAACTATATAAATATATAGGAAGCAGTCAATTAAAACACAGCTTATAGCATTTTTTACAAAAATGAGTTCACAATACTATCAATTAAAGCTTGTATTTGACTATAGAATTTAGCATTTAAAGTATTGATTTACATAATAAATTTTTGTCAATGCTTATTTTTCTAAATGCTATATGTGAATAGAAGTGATCTAAAAATAGATTTTAGAAATTAACTTGTTGATCCTTGCTGATAGTTAGAGTTGTTAATGGAGTACTCTAGATATTAATAAAACATATAACCCACTTCTGGAGTGCTCTGGAGTAGGTTATATGTTTTATTATTGACTAGAGTGCTCTATTAACAACTCTACTAATAGTCATAGAAAAGAGCTTGTATGATTGGCTAATTTATATAGATCAAACAGGTTCTACTAATAATAGATCATCATTGTTGTTGTACTAAATTTCAAATGTAATTTTCTCAAAATAGAAAAAAAGCCATAAATCGTGTTTTTAAATTAACTGTGCCCTATAGTTATATTCCAAAAAATATCTAATTTGATACTGCCCTGATTAATAAATTAGGAGTTGCCATTTATCACCTGATTTTTTAGGGTTGAGAATCAGAAACGTTTCAGGTCCTAATAGCTGATAACTTTGATTAGCTAAAATTTTATTAAAATTTTTAAAAATTTTTAAAAATTTTTAAAATTTAATATTAAATAATTTTTGAACCAGTCAGTGATCCATTTTGAATGATTTTACTACCAAAATGTTTGTCTCAGTAAGACAATTCCAACAAGCCTAAAATTATCAAAATCAAATCACGGGATCCTGAGATCATTATAGATTTGTATTGTTTTAGTTAGGGGAGTGACAAAAATCAGGTGATTTTTTAGGGAGAAGAGGGTAAAAAAAAGTTGAAATTATATATAAGAACCTGACTATATATATATTAAGAAAAAGGATGGGTAGGCCTCTGATAAAAAATAATTAGGTGATTAATGATACTGCCCTTATATTATTTTTGTATATATTAAAAATTGAATAAATGCATATCTCGCACCATGCAATGTGCTTATATATCGCACCTTAATTTGATTGGCTAGATTTGTAGATCATTATTTTTTAAAAAAATAAACAAATTATTGTAAAAACTTTTAGGTTAGGGTTAGATTAGAAAGTTTACTAAGAAATTCTTAAATTTCTTTGCGTATATATGCAAAATTTTGTGCTAAACAAGTTTACTTAGTTGAATTAGAAAGTTTGTCTTATCTGTTATCAAAATTTAAAGATATTCACAATTTTTCATTTTTTAACTCATTTTTTGATGATTTCTCTAAATTTTATTTAGACAACTTTTCTAATTCGACTAAGTAAACTTGTTCAGTGCTAAATTTTGCATATAGGTGCAAAAAATTTTAAGATTTTTTTAAAATTTCTTAGACTAATTTTTGGTCTAAAGAATTTTAACAAAAATTGTTTATTTTTTTAAAATAATGATTTGCAAATTTAGCCAATCAAATTAGGGTATGATATACAAGCACATTACATCCATGTAAAGCATATTAAACTTCTTAAAAATTATTATAATCTTATAACCTTTAATATTGAATAACTTCTGAACAAGTAATCCATTTTAGATGATTTTACTACCAAAATACTCATCTTAATAAGATAATTTTAATGAACCTAAAATCAGTAAATTCTGATTACGGGATCCTAAGATCATTATAGATTTGTGTTATTTAATATAAAATATATTAAATCAATTAAAAATAACACATATCTATAACGATTTCTGGATCCTGTGATCAGATTTTGATAATTTTGGGCTCATTAGAATCGTTTTATTAAGACGAGCATTTTGGTAGTAAAATCATCTAAAACAGATTACTGGTTTAGAAGTTATTCAATAATAAAGTTTATAAGATCTTTAATAATAATTTTTAATATATACAAAAATAATATAACTAGAGCAATACAAATCTATCCCTTAAACCATAATTTTTAGCAGCAAATTTGTCCACTAAAATATTTGGACAAAAATAGAGCACTCAAAAAAATTTTTTTAATAAAAATTTCAATCCAAATTAGATAAGTGGTTTTTAAAATTTCAAACCACATATTACACTTGATAGCTGAAGTATAGCATATTCAAAGTGATCCAAATAAATAACATAGGTTCACACAATGAGTGCAAAATATGCCATTTTGCTTAAATTTTTAAGTTATCTTATCTTTTTAGCAATACCCCAAAAATCATCCTTGTGAAGTTGGCCGTGACGAATTTTTGGCCAACTTTAATATTATATTATAAAAGAGGACTTCATGTGACGATCATAAAGATCCTTTATAATTGTCACGTGACAAGAATATCATTTTACTATTAAATTTACGGTTAATTTCATATTAAAATCAACCCTACTTAGACGATTTTTTGAATGCTATTGAGAAAGTTTTGCAAAATAATAACCATATAACAACTAGTATGTAGTGTGCTTTTGTTCTAGCTTAGAGAATATGAGGGTATGGCTTAATAAAATTTGGAGAAATTTTACAATAACAAGCAAATTTGCCACATTACAGTTTAAGGGATAATGATCTCAGAATCCTGTAATTGGATTTTGATGATCTTAAGCTCATTGGAATCATTTTACTAAGACAAACATTTTGGTAGTAAAATCATCCAAAACAGATCACTGGTTCAAAAATTATTTAATATTAAAATTTTTCAAAATTTTAATAATTTTAGCCAATCAGATTGCAGTATTTATAATCAGGTAGGGGTAGCCTCTTAGTAGCAAAATATCAGCTAATAAATGGCCCTCCCCTTAGTTTAAAAAAAATATAATTATATATTTTTTATAGTTTTAAATATTTTTCTAAAAAGAAAAAAAAAAAGAATAATTTAGATCTGTTTTTTTATTCAAAATTGTTCACAATTGCCTACAATTTGTCCAGTAAAAACACCAATATAAAGAGTTGACTATAATAACTCCAAAACTTACTAGCTATGAGTGTGAAAGTCTGGATTTTATACTAAATAAAAATTGCTAAAATTTATTAAAAAGTATAACATAAGAAATCAGATGCTATACAGTAAATAAATTTGATTTTTTTTTTTTAAAACTAAAATATATATTTCTTAAAGCGTAACTGTATCATGCAGCTACTCTAATTACCCAGATTAAAATATATCAGCATATATTAGAAATCACCAGACTTCCTGTTGGTATCTTCTTTTCATTTCTAACGTTTTAATATATTTTTCTGCATCCACTTCATTCATTCCACCTTCAGACATAAAAATATCTTTGAAAGCATTCATAACGTCCGTTGGCATTTTATCAGACCTCCTAATTTAAAAATCTGAAGTTAAAATAATGCGGAATTTTAAATACTTAAATGATATGAGGTTTTAATTACCCGGATATATATATATATCCCTCTCTCTCATGCATAATATCCCATATCAATTGCGCATTTTCTTTTAGAATATCTTGTACATACACTTTTTTATCCTTAATATATAATGTTTAGATTAACATTAATAATTATATTATCATATGGTGGGTGAAAAAAATATGGTACGGTGGTATGGGTATGTATATCAGTGATCAAATCAAATATTTGTCGGAGATATGTGGGCCACAATCACGGCTCACATATCTTTGACAAATATTTGATTTGATCACTAATATACACCCATACCATCATGTCGATTTTTTATCCAGCCATACGATAACGGTATTATACGGTCGAGTTTAAAGTTCTTATTAGACAGAGCTGATTATATTGTCTAATAAGAATTTTAAAACTCAACCGTACAAATATGATCAAAATTTTGGTATGGCAGTAACAACATCGCCGTATCAATATCATACACATATATTTTTGAATAATACCTGATCTCTGGAGAAGGCTACGAATACTCTTAATTGTCCCGCATCAATATACTGTTTCCACTGATCTTTGTAATAATAATCTCTGTCCTGATTTCTGCATCCAAAAAACAAATAATTTTCTAAAAGGGTGTATAATTAATATAATTATCTTAATTGTTTTAAGGACACTTCAAATAAAATTTATTTTTAAAAACATACCTGTCGCACCTTCATATATGCGTTCCTCCAAAAAAGCACGCATAACTGAAACTCCAGTTCCTAAATTCGCGTTATTGGAATTAACTGTCAATAATCTCAATGAAAATTTATTTTTTTATTTTTTTACCTGGCCCAATAAGAATAATCGGGGTAGAAGTTGAAGCTGGCAATCCCATCGTTCCTCTCGATATTGAGATTGGAATAAAACATTCATCTATTTATATATGAACTTTAATCTTTGAATGTGTATGAATGTAACCTTTCACAATGAAACTGACCTGGAACCAAACCAGATAACCATTTAGTACAAACCCCTTCTCTTGGTTTTTGTAATTTAGTTTTATATTTTACTATAGCAACAGTTAAATGAATCCGTCCCGGATGAGCTTTTAAAGAAGAAGATATTGAAAATTGTCGAGGCTGCATTTCTGGAAACATATCGAATATATATTCTAAAGAAATATTAGCAGAGGAAAAATCCTGAAGAACTTCATCAATCGTACGCCGAACGCGTTGATTATACGCGTATAAGTCATCCTTCATATCAAGTAATAGGAATTTAGTCATGACAGAAGTAGAAATACGTATAGTAATGTAAATAATATGTCTTACTTGGCCCTCTGCAGAACAAAATTCCTTTAGCTTTTCTATATGGTCTTCGTTTGTAACGAAAAATTTTAAAAATTCAAAGAATGATCTACGAGGTGTGCTAAAAATATCCAGATAATTTTCAAACAATTTTCTCAGAGTCAATGGAAAATTCCAGTGGGGGGGTATTTTATGATCTAACACGTACAAAAAAAATTTTAAGTTTTAAACTAAAAGTGTATTCTAATATAAAAATTTTATTGAATAACCTTCATCATTTGGTATAAGAATAAAAGCATCATCTGCAATATCCGATAAATTCATCATTTTGATAAATTCATTCACTTCTTCTGATAAATTTTTTGGACGGATGACTGCAACATCACCAGGAGCATATCTAAATACAGACCAAATAAGGAAAAAGTCTATTGACATATTTATAAACCGACAAAAACTCACCTAAGTTCAGCACCATCGATGTCTAATTCTATATGACGAACATCTTGAAAATGATCATGTGCTGTTACACGTTCATTCTTAACTAAGCGTGCATAAACTTCATCATCGTTAGTTTTTTCTTTGTTTTCATCAAATTTCTGATCAATAAATTCAACGCGAAATCTTGCTGGCGTAGAATAAATAATGATAATTAAGAACAAAATGGTGTATATAAACTTGCAGCTTTAGATAAAATTTTAATTAATATTAAAGGATATAATAAAATATCATCAGACAAAACTTCAAGATTCGGTGGCAATGGATATATTTCCATTATAATTTCCCATAAATTTTTTAACCATGGATCAAGGGCCCCATCTATGCTAAATATATCATTGTATTATTCACATATGACATAAAAAAAGTAAATACGCCAATAGTACAGAATTTATTAATTTGGTATGATAACTAACCCAAGATAATGTTGATCATCCCCGTCTCCTCGTGGAAGTATGTTCCGAGCACCCAATTGCAAAAGACGCTTAAAAAGTTTTTTAGCAGGCCAATTATACCTTATGTTAAGGAAAGATTGTAAATGCATTATATATGGGCTCTTATAAATGGAAGCAAATCAATTTTTTCTCATTAAACATACCTTACGTATGAAGAATCACCAAGACCAAAAACTGCGAATTTCATTTGATTTAAAATATCATTTGGAAGGTTTTTCCTCAATAAATATTTCCAAAATTTCTGCGCACAAAATAAATACACATCTAACTGGCTGAATAATCTTAATATAAAGTTTTATTTTTACCAAAGCAACCGTGGACATACTCTCATATTACTCGGCTCGTCACCTTGACCTGTTGTTGAGCATATAAAAATGACCAGACGTTCATTTATCAAATTTGCCTAAAGTGCCAAGTAAAAATTATATAATTTGATTATATTAAGCGAATTAACGGTAGATAAGTATTATATACCCTCTCATAATCATCCATTGGATAAACTCTAACTTTGAAATGACGCCTTCGTGCCTGTCTATAAATTCTTTCTGCAATGTCTTGGGCGCAACCTGTCTGGCTACCATAAAGTATAAGTAAATGACGATTTGATATATCTGACGATGCATTATGCGTAACAGACTCTTTAGCGAGCATATTTGGGATTTTGCCTTGAAAATGACCGACCTTAACGCTAGAAAATTTTTTTGAGTAAACAATAAATAAAGATCGTGTAACCAGTGTGTAACCCAAACAACCCAAATTTGGGGGACCGTTAAAGCCAGGTACCTTTATATGTTTTTTATTATTTAATTAAAATTAGGGTAAGGGTTAGTTAGAAGTTTGGTTAGAGATGTCTTATAGGTAAAATTGCCTTCCCGACATTTTTAATTAATGCTCCGAGACAGGTTTAGACATTCGTTTCTTGTATTTTTGGTGGTTTTCACTTTTTTCTTTGTTTTTGTGATAATCAAAATTTTACAATTTGATTGGCTGTTAGTCACGTGATGGTGCCTGGCTTTAACGGATCCCATATAATGATCTACATACTGCATAAATTGCATTATTGATATCTGTATAACCTTCTAACTGTATCAAAAAGTAGGCCAAGGAGTATCAAAATGAATGTTTTTTCAGAATGAGCAAATTTCAACGTAAAACAAAGTTTATTCACAAATAAAAAAAAAAACTTTAAGATACTAAAATTGGTTTAATATTGAAGTTAGCAGAAAAAAATGCTAAAAATTCTTGAATTTTGCTAATCTCCACCGCTCTATTATAAACTTTATAAAAAACTGATTAACGGTTTGAAACATATAATACACGTTAATTAAGTTATATATGGGAGGTGAAAATTATACGCCATGATTGGTATAATTGGGTTTATTATATGATATAATAATGGTACCGTAATAAACTCTTAATGCTAATACTGTATCTTATCTAAATCAACTGCTAATACTATACAATTGTTTATCTAAACTATATTTGTGACCCATTCCTTCATTCTTTTAAATCTAATAAAATATTTATGCTCAGATTTACAAAGCAGAACTTCAAAAATTCATGGGTAAGTTTATTAAGATTTATTAGATCAAACTGGTAAATTCTCATTTGCCCACAATTTAAATGTTCGATCAAAACCGGATGAGGCAATTAATTTGTTGTCTAAAAGCAAAATTTTAAATAAATTTGGAATTAACTTAATATCATAGTAACATTGAAATTCATATACAAACCTGAGGAAATATCAACAGCCATTACTTTTCCATCATGCCCAGCCAATATTTTAAGTAAACTCCAATCATCAGCTGACCAAATGTTCACAAAACTATCATACCCACAACTTGCCAAATATAATCCAGATATTGTTGGTTTGACACCGCTGGCCCATTCTTCATTGATTAATGCTGACGAAGCATGGAAAAATTTTACATCAGATACAAGTGATTTATGTGCAGCAATAGTATAGATACACCGTAAAGTTCGAATATCCCAAATTCGTATAGTATTATCTGCACTTCCAGTAGCAACTTGATAGCTGACGAATAAGTTGTTATTTATGTGACCAAAAGAATAAAAAAAAAAATGTAAACTTTTATTTTGAATATTTTAGCATACCCATTCGGTGAAAAGTCCACTCCTAAAATATCCTTAACATGCCCTTCTAAGACCATAGCAGATCGCCCCGTCCTAAGATCCCAGACACGTCCAATAGCATCCAATCCACTAGATCAAATTGAAACAAATTAGTTATTTTAGTCACATTTATTTGCAATTTAAAATGATTAAATACCCTGTAGCTACTAAAGCCCCGTCATTCTGGAATCTAATTGCATAAACTTCTCTAAAATGACCTTCCTGAAGTAATAATTCCCCAGTTGTTTCAACATCCCAAAGACGCCATGAATAATCAAAACTGAAATGAAAATAATTAATAAAAAGGTGGATCAAAAATAACGACGAAAAAACGGCCATAAAAATTAGTGCCTACCTTGCTGACCCAATAAATCTTCCTGATGGATGAAAATCAATCCTCCCGACTCTGGACGTATGTCCCCGTAATGTACCCAACGGCGAATCACTTTCCAAAGACCATAAATTAATTAAACCATCAGCTCCGCCCGAAGCTAAGTTTACTACACTCTTGTCTATAGAAAGGGTAGATTGTGGATGCCATGCAACTCCACCAATACGATCACTATGTCCTATAATATTTAAACTTTTTTTTAGATGCTTTACTAAGGCAGTAAAAAACGTAGTGGAGAAGAAAGTAACCTTTAAATGTTATCACAGTCTCACAACTTGGTACACTCCATATTCGACACAAACCGGACCAAGAACCAGTAGCAATTAAACTACAATCAGGTGAGAAAACACATTGTGAAATTGGGCGATCATCTCCGATTTGTGAACTAAAGTTCGCATAGGACTGAACAAAACCAGTAATAAATAAATGAATCAAATCGAAAAATCAAATAATTAATAACTCTTACTTTTAACCCTGTAAATAGGTCTTTTCTCACAGATTTTATCTGGGGTAGTGGTAAATCGTATTCGATTCGTTGCTTACGAAGACGGTCTCTGGCTCTGAATATAAAAATAGTTAGAGATTAAGATTTTCTTAATGACCAATTGTATATTATGTTGACAAACCTTGGTAAAGAATATCCCGCAATCCATCGACGAGCTTCCAAAAGTTCTAAAGTCCCTTGAGTGAAAAACTCTTCTTCCCTCTTTATTTTATAAATATGAACTGAGTCCACTATTTTGTCAATATAATGAACATATTATAAGAACAAAAAATAATATAAATGATATATGACGCACTTCTTCCTCAGATTCGCTCTCAGATTCCTCATCTTCATCATGAACCATTTCAGCACCCTCTAATTTCGATAATAAATATCGCAAACGATCACGCCGATCGCCGGGCTGTGTTAAAGGTCGATTGACACGTTAACTGAATATGAACGTTAGAAGTACAGATTATTTGTAAGTGAAAATACTTACCCCTTCCCCAAATAAGCATTGGGGTTCACCAAGTTCCCTAAGTTTTGCCCTAACGCGGCCATCATCGGTGGGTACGGCTAAGGTTCTTGCACGTTTCTTTCGTTCAAACTCATCAAGTATTGCCTGATGTTCCTCTCGTGCTTTCTTGGTTGAATCTGATAATTCATAATTCATCATATCTTCACCTGTGGTATTACGAAATATCAATTGAAATAAATTAATCCATAGTGGTATAAATTGCTGATTTGAATGAAAAGGCATACCCAAATCTTCCAAAGAAATTCCATTAGAGTCCTTAAGAAAGTTTCTGAAGGTTTAATGATGAATGATATGGCAAATAAGTAAAAGGAAAAGATGAATACCTCAGAGGCTGTAGCCATGGTTAAAGCTAAATTGAAAAGCTGGAACTCTCTCGAACTTGATTTCTGATTTTTGAATTGATTGACATTTGTGTAACGTCTACGGCTAACTTTCTTCTGATTGGTCTACAGTTAGTATATCAGATATAAATTAATTTCCACTAATTTTGTTTCAACAGCAACTTCGAAGCATAACTATTACATTTCGTGGGCTAAACCTTCCTCTTTGAAATTTTTATAGCCTTGTACTTGAGTGTCTTTTAATTATAGATGCTGGTGAAATTAATTTCACCAATTCACCACTAATTTCACCAATAGTGGTGAAATTATTTCACCACATTTCACCATATTTCACCAGCATCTCTACTTTTAATATTAAATGGAGCAAATTTATATTTTATATTTTGTACTTACTCTATGTAATACTGTATTAATAAATGACAAATAAATATCACCGCAGAAAATCATCGGCCCTGATCTAGACAAAAGTTGGCGAGTATGTTAAAGAAGTGGTTTGGTTTAGTTCGCGAATGCGATAAGTAAAAAGAACTAAAAGCCTTAAATTACTTGAAAGTAAAATTTATACCGAAAATATGTTATAATTATATCATTGGAATTAATGTTTTTATTACGCATCATTTTCTCTTATTGAATAATATCATGCCTACCAGATTATAAAATATATATTATCGTAAAATTTACCAGATTTTACAAATATTCTATAACTTAAATTATACTATATTTGAGATGTGTCAAAACTTTTAGCCAAATCTCAAATCAAACTATGCAATACCAAACCATATAACGTTGGGGTGTTCGGTCAACTATGTAAATCAAAACTATATGTGGTACCATATAAAAATTAATTATTATTAAGGATTTTTTTGAATTTAATAGTGATGGATAGTGACTGGGATTATTTATCACTTTTTATATATAATTTAATAGTAAAGAGTGACTTGTGTGTTTTTAGATGTCTAGAGCGAATAGCTTTATTTTTCTTAATTATTTTAGCATAAATCGATTCTTAAACACCATTATAACAAAGTTACGTTGAAACTTTTTTAACATTAATAATTAAATTTCATGCTGACTCTACAAAAATTCTGTTTCATGTTGTTAACTATTCTAAGAGAGATATTTTTATTGTGGGCAAAAAATTTAATACTAGAATACAATATTTTTATCGTAACTTTGTTATAAAGGTGTTTAAGAATCGTTTTATATTATTAAAATAATTGAAAAAAGTAAAGCTATTAGCTCTAGACATCTAAAAACATACAAGTCATTTCTTACTATTAAATTATATATAAAAAATGATAGCCACTATCTTTGATCATATCCTAATCATTAAATTCAAAAAAAACTCCAATAATTAATTTTCATATAATACCACATATAGTTTTGTCAAACATTGTTGACCGAATACCCCAATATAACGTCCACCTGCGCGTTAATTAATTGACCTGGGCATTATTTCGAGTAAGCTTATTTCGAAATACAGGCTAAATAAACACCTCTTAATTATAATAAGTATATAGTAGGAAATAAAAAGGTCTCCTGAACTGGATTTTGTATTAAGTAAACTTTGCTTTTCCCACCATAATAATTGCCTCAGACTGAAGAACAACTTTTGTTAGAGCGCAAAATCAGGTTTACTTAGTACCAAATCCTGATTTTCAAAATAACATACACGAGCGTTATTTCGAGTTTATAAAATTATTAAAGATAATTACAAAATACCAAAATTATCAAAAATTTGTATATAAAAATTTACAAATTTGCTTATACGTTTAAAATTTCAAAATTTTTTAATTATTTTATACTTAGAGAACTAACACTTATTGCGTAAATAACCAATCCGTTTCAAAGTCAACATTTGACAATTACACGTTCGAAAGTAATCAATCGTTTGACAATTGCTAGCCAATCTATTATGATTACTTTAGAACTTGTAATTGTCAAATAACTGATTCTGGAGGGGGCTATATTTACAAAATAAGTGGTAATTCCATTGTTCTATTAAGCTAATCATTTTTTTATAAAATTATTCAAATAAATATTATTGGCCGGAGGACATTTAGTGTTTACGCATGGTGATATAAAAGTTACGTTTTTGATGCAGTTTGATCTAAAAAAATTACTTTTTTGATGTTTCTTTATATCAGTTACATAAAATTAGATCATAACCACAATTTGGAAATTTTTTGTCCGTCCGCACGCATGTTACGAGATTTGATTTTAAAAAAAATCACTGATGAAAAAAACTCAACAGACAAAAATAGTAGACTACCCATTAAATTATTATACGGACTGGAGAAAGACTCTTGACCCATATACCTTAGAAAATCTTTTATTGCTAAGGTTCAAGACATTCACAAATTAATAATAGTCTCTATATGTATAGTACAAGAATTTATTTTTAGTAACTGGATTTTTGCAATAACTTTTTCGATACTTTTATTATTAAAATTTACATCTAGTTGGATGTATAATATATCTAATCTTACAATATTTTTGATTTAGGGTGATTTTTTAATATGACTTTTGAGCGATTAAAATCAATGAAGTGGTTTTTATTATGACTTTTAATTGATGCAATTAATCAAAGTGGTTCTTATTACTAGTAGTAATATTTTTTATCTATAATTCCTTGATATGAAATACAAATTTTATATTAGCTAAAATCAAATTTGTGTCTTTATATTTTTTTTATAGATTATTGAACAGTAAATTAGAGCTATTATGTACTCTGGGTCGATAGCATAGCGGTTATGCTTCAAGGATACAAATCGCAAGGTTGCTAGTTCAATTCCTCCCAAAGGTGAAATAATAAAAGCCAGCTGGTTAGAAAACTAAAACACTGCAGAAGTCAGAGACCCGGAACGTTATACAACGGACTTAATTGGGCAGCCATTATTTTGAGAATTTGTGGCTATGAAGAAAACTGTGCCAGGACCTCGATTTGGATTAACTGAAGTCACAAAACGTAATGTGAGGCCTAAAGTCTGAAGTTTATGATACTATATAAACTTGTGGCACTAGCAAGCTGACTTGGTGAAATTTCAGGTTGGATAGTAACCTCATAAGATGTTTCCTTGGTGCAAACCTATCTGGGGTTGCTGCAATGGGTCATATTTAGGTGCTGTTAGAAGAGGACCCCAGACAAATAGTACAGAGGTCATACGTTACGCAATTCAGCAAAAACCCCTGAAATTTGAGAAGCAAAAAAACAGTTTTTGGCAATTATCTTGGCATCCAGTGGTCCAATTTGAATGAACTTTTTTTAAAATGAAGCTCTCAGTGAGGCGCATCTAACAAAAAAAAGTTCATTCAATTCTGATTACTGGATCGGAAGTTATTTAAGTAAATAAATTTTGACGTTTTCAGCAAATTAGGTCAAAATTGGCCAAAATCAGTTATGACCTATATGAGAGATGTCCGGGGTCCTGTTAGAAGTAACCGAATAGATTAAAACATTATATACAATTATGTATATACTTAACTATACAAATAAAGTCATAGCGTGACTTGCAAAGTTTAAAAAAAAAATATTAGGGCTATTATATTCATGTTGATTATGTGCTGTTTTTTAAAATTATTTATTAATCGATGTATTTAAAAAATTAATTTATAATATATCTAAACTTAAAGCACTAATATTTATTATCTAATATCTATTTACTATAGAAGCTTACCCTCCTACCCTAGGTAAGGTCTATAAATAGAATTTTAGCCAATCAAATTTAACTAAGGTAGGATTTTTTTTGACAACACCCCTAAAATATTATCTAATAAATGTCAGCACTCTTACAATATTTATGATTTAAAGTGATTTTTTAATATGACTTTTGAGCACTTAAAATCGATGAAATGGGTTTTATTATGACTTTTAAGCAATCAAAATCGATGCAATTAATCAAAGTAGTTCTTATTACTAGTAGTAATATTTCTTATTTATACTGTAATTCCTAAATTTTATATTAGCTAGAATCAAATTCATGTCTTTATATGTTTTTTTTATAGATTATTGAGCAGTATATTAGGCCTATCAAATTCATGTTAATTATGTGCTGTTTTTTAAGATTATTTATTAATCAATATATTTAAAAAATTAATTTGTAATATATTTAAACTTATAATATTTTTAATTTGGAATAATTTTTTAATATAACTTTGGAGCAATTAAAATAGACAAAGTGGTTTTTATTATAACTTTTGAGCGATTAAAATTAATTGAAATAGTTTTTATTACTAGTAGTAATATTTTTTATCTAAATTCCTAAATATAATATATGAATTGTATTTAAGAAATTAATTTATTAAAATTGTATAATTGTTTATTTTAAAAAAATAAATTTACCGGGTGTGGCGACTTAGGGAAGTTGGTAAGTTGTCACCCCCAAGTGGCAGGTCTAGGGTTCAAATCCCACTGGCGACGCTTTGGAAAAATAGACCTGTGTTATGGTAACTGTTTTCTGTCGATCGGTTGGGTATATTACCTGTAGTCCTTGGTTACCATCTCGAATAGGAGCTTTTGGGCGAAGCTGTGTCCGGTGACACAGACAAATCCAAGGAACTGGGGAAATGGAAACCCATTTGGAAAGTCCTGAGTAAGGAGGTAGCAACGATCTTTGACGGTGCTACCAGAACCGGAATATCGGAAACCGGAGCTGGAGAACTGGACGATATGACCTTTGGAGGAGAGGGTCCACCAACCAGGCCGCTGGAGTCGTACCGGAGGAAAAGGACCTATGTTCTGGAATTAGGTACCAGGGGAAGAAAAACCATAGTAGCACCTAATGCTGGGTAGATCAACCCTTCCGGGCCAACTGGTTTGGAAGTTTGGGGCACCCGGTGATGGACCGGTAGGAAAGTAATAGT
This sequence comes from Gigaspora rosea, assembly GCA_003550325.1. Lineage (NCBI taxonomy): Eukaryota > Fungi > Glomeromycota > Glomeromycetes > Diversisporales > Gigasporaceae > Gigaspora > Gigaspora rosea. The sequence goes on along the minus strand of QKWP01000134.1, from coordinate 341,279 downwards.
GGGTACCGGGGTCGGTGTGAACCTTACAAGGGCAGAAGTAGGTAATGGTAGCGGTTAGGTACCCCCTAACTGCAAGTTGCTTGCCTCGGTGAGTGCGTAAGTTACCGAAGTGTAGGTAATACCTGTGTGGAACAGGGACTGCTCTACCAAGTTTACCCGCGAGGATAAATTAGTTCTAAGGGGATGTAGGTAGTATCCGGGACTGTCTTCGACTGACTAATGTATCGGAGGGCTGTACCGGTGATCACAAGTAGGATTGACATGCGAAGCGTTGGACCAGAGGGTTTAAATAGGCAATCCCCTAGTTGGGTTGTAGGTATGGCAACTAGTGTAGAACCTTTGGGCGGACTACTTAAATTAGACAACCAAAAGTTGTATGTGTGGCTAGTTGTACTCTCATTCAATGTAACTCAATTGTGGGTGCGCCCAAAGAGTTGCCCTTGATCCACAGGCTTGATTAAATAAACTCTCACCCAAAGCAGGAACTTTAACACAAAAAAAAAAAAATAAAATAAATTTACAATCTTTTTTTTTGAGAAACACTTAGTTTTAATTTTAAGCTTAGTTCTAATTAAACAAATTCTTTTTAAATACAAAACTAACTTCATTCATATAAAGTATAGTTTAGGCCATTAAAAATTTAAATTTTAGAATATTTTCACTTCGGCCTCACAATGCTACGCATTAATCTAAAAACAAAAATATTTATATAACTAATATTTTATAATTTAATTAAATTTAAATAAATTCATACTATTAGATTTATTTTTAAAAAATAAATTAAAATTATTTAATTTTAATTACTATAGTGTATACAATCTAGTTGCAGCAAATAAAATTTTTTAGTGGCCAAATTCAGATTTTATTTTTTATATATATAAAGAGACCAATTTGAAAATTTAGCTATAAAGTGGCCAAATTTTAAATTTTTGTTATAAAATTAAATTAATTGTTTAAAGAGCCAAATTTGCTTTTTTATTTATATATAAAAGGTGGCCAAATTTTATATTTAATAATTATAAAAGTGCTATCTTTAATCTGCTATAACTTTTTTATAAATAGATTTAAAAAAAATTTAAGAACTTGGAGATGTTTATCTTGTTTTAATTTAACATTTTAAGATAATGTTTTTTGTTTACTATTTTTTTTAAAGAAAAATTAGCAATTGGTCATGACTAGATTGCATACTCTATAGATTTTAATATTAAAGAAACTCTACAAATAATATAAATTATAACAAAAAATATAATATTACAACAAATTAAAAAATATATAAAATAACAAATGTTCACCACAAGTAATTATCACTGTAATTTATATATTTAAATTAAGGGTGTTATTCCTGTCACCATGGTAACCCCGTGATTGACCAATAAAAATTGATCGCGTGGTCACAGGATCGATTGATCAAAATTAATTGATTACTGATCATGTGAATGATTTTTATTGGTCAATTTATTCCTTAATAAAATTTTATTAACATTAAATTTATTAAAAAAAATAAACGAACACAAAATCATAACATAGACCGGGTGCCCATTATTTTTTTATTAAACTGTAACTTCAAAAAAAAATAAAAAATAAAAAATACAAAAAAAAAAACTAACCAATTCTAACTATTGTACTATATCCCAACTATTGTACTATGCTCCAACTATCGAGCTATGTCCCGCTAAATCCCATATGCTCTACTAACTATTATGCACTTTTCTAACAATATACTAATAGCGAATTTTGTAATGGTACCAATGACATCAACAACTCAAATTATGATGATGATTAATTGTTAAAAAAAGTTAGTTTGAAAAAAAAAATTCAAAAAAAAAGAAATAACAAAAAAAAACAAATAACAAACTGCTCGAAAAAAATTCAAAAAAAAAGTGACACAAAAAAAAAAATCTAAAAAAAACGGAACAGAAAAAAAAGCCCCTTGTTTGAAAAAAAAAGACAAAAAATTCTACAGTAAAAAAAAAGACAAAAAAAAAATTTAAAAAAAAATAGAACAGAAGAAAAAAAATAACAAAACTGCTCGAAAAAAAAAATTCAAAAAAAAGAAAGAAAAATATACAGACCGTTGAAAAAAAATTCAAAAAAAATCCAAAAAAAAATAAAAAAGCCCAAAAAAAGTCTAATATGATGGGTTCTAATACTGTACTATAAATAAAGCACCAAAAAAAATTTAGTTGGTATATAAGCTTAAATAATAAAAAAGAAAAAAAGAAAAAAAAATGTTTTTACATTCAACATAATGCTTGTATTTGGTGTCGCAGTAGTTTAACTTTCTCACGTACTTGCTAATCTTGATTGCTGTTATACCATTCTAGCGACGAAGTACTAGAAATCGTGAAACTCTGGTAACCTAGTAAAAAAAGAAGTATTCATCAGCAAATTTTATATATATATTAATCGATATATAGAAAACTCGATATATATCTATAATCGATATATATTATTTTTATATTAAATCGTTATATATCTATAAATCAATTATAATCGTAATTATTTAAAATGATATATGACAATTAGCAGATTTTTAACGATTACATAGTATTTTGATCGCGGCACAAAAATTTTAGCCCAGATCACCAGATAAAAAAAAAAAAACAGAGTTCAAACTTTCTTACCCATTTTATTCGTAAGCTGCCATGGGTCATAAAAATATATTTCACAAAATGTGCCAAAAAACTTAAAAAAAAAGGCCGTTTTGAGCAATTTTTATCTTTCTCTCCCTTTTACCTCCTCTCTTCCTTTTACTCCTCTCTCCCTTTTACCCCTCTTTTCCTTTTATCTCTCTCCCTTTTTCTTTTTTATTTTTAATATTTCAAATATATTCGAAATATTTTAGAACGATCTGTAACCTGGATCATATCAAGGACACGTTTAACTAATATTTTCGAAATGTTTCGATGATTTTTGATGATTGTACTACAAGATCAGATTAGATCTTTGTTTATTTTTTTTGTTTATAATTTAGATCTTCTATCGATTTTATATTGTTTTTTCATTTTTCATTTGATTTTTTTTGTTTTGTTTGATTTTTTTTAGTTTCATTTTTGTTTTTTTTATATTTCTATTTTTTTTTTATTTTTTAATTTTTTTTATTTTATTTTTACACTTTATCACTAGCACTTTGCAAGAAATTCAATAACTTCCAGCACTTTGCGCAAGCCAACTCAGCCTTTCGACACTATGCAAGAACACACAACTACTTTCTTTAGCAATTTCGAAAGTTCAAGAATGCAAGTTTTCGCAAGTTTTCGCAAGTTATCGCAAGTTATTGCAAGTTTTTGCAAGGTTTCATTTTATTTTTTTTCGTTTTATGTTTTTTGTTTTTGTTTTTTTTATTTTTATTAATTTATTTTATTCCAGCACTTTGCGAAAACCTTCGACAATTTCTGAATTACAAAACACAAACTCGAAATGGAGTTTTAGGGCTTTGTTTATTTTTTTATTTAATTTGCTTACATTTTTGTTTTTTGTTTGTTTTCTTTTTTTTACTTATTTTTTAATTTTAATTTATTTTATTTATCCTTTACTTCTTTTGGAACTTTGCAAGAAAACGATTTGACTTTCCAATTCTAACACCTCTGGCACTTTGCAAGAAGTCATGAATATAAATAAATTTAACTGAATATAAGCGAAAATAAGAAAAATATAATAGTTTATTTATTTTCATTTTTGTTTTTTTTGTTATTTTTCAGTTTTGTTTTTTTGTTTTTTTTTACTTATTTTTTTAATTTTAATTTATTTTATTTATTCCTTACTTCTTTCGGAACTTTGCAAGAAAATGATCTAACTTTCTGACACTTTGCAAGAAGTAGCAAATATAAGCGAATATAAGCGAATATGAGCAAATATGAGCAACTATAAGTGAATATGAACCAATATAAGGAATATAATAGTTTATTTTTTTTGTTTTCATTTTTTTATTTTTTTTTGGTTTCGTTTTTTTTGGATTTATTTTTTTTTGGCTTTTTTTTATAATAATACATAATAAAATATGTAATATTTAAAATATAATAATAATAAATAAAAAAATAAAATTTTATATTAAATTGCGAAAACTTGCGAATATTGTATATTTAATAATTTAATATATTATATAATAATAATAAATAAAACAAATACAAAGGCACTCTTCCCGCTAATCCTCACGACCAATTCCGGAGCTAAAGAAATTGGTACTAAAACGGCTAAGTCGGTATAGCAAAGTACATCAAGTAGCTTAAGAAGAAAAGAAAGGAAAAAAATTATATCCAGACTCTATTATAGCGAAAAGAAGATCTACAAGGATAAATAGGACTAATAATCAAAGAAACGGAAAATTACTTGTGAAACTTGTGAAAGAAAAATTTGGGGGAATTGCCGTTGACCCTGTACTGCAGATTACTGTCAAAACAAACAAGGGTAAACAAAGACGTATAGCCAAATACAGAATAAACAAATAAACAACAAGTTAAGATTGGCCAAAAAGGATTAGAACGTGTAGATATAAACAAATACGTACAAATATGTAATACCCTTCTAGAAGCAATAGAATTAATAAAAAGAAGAAAGAATTAGCCTAAAATAGAATACCTGTTAGACACAGCCAAACATACACATGACTATTCAAACACTAGATTAGATATAAAGTAGATAATCATGGAACAACATCTGGAGCATTTTAAAAACTTATTCAAGAAAGCAGAAATAGAAATCTCAGATGAACTAAAGAATGTGCAGCCTTTTGTTTCACAAAATGATAAAGAGGTAGCAAACTTTCTGGGAATAGCTTACCCAGAAACTGTTTTTATCGTAAGAACAGCAACAGAAATATACGAGTGGGAACAGCGCCAAATTTCAGTAGTAGAAGAGGAACCTAAATAGCTAGCTTTACTCTCGGAGTTTATAAAGCCAAAGTTAGAAAAAAGCTTTAGTAAAAAATTAGCACTCACAATCTTAGAAACAGGCACACTGGATTATGGGAATTGTGAGCTAGAGGATATAATTAAATCGTTTATCGAAACTTTTGAGCAAGAAAATACTTTTGTCACTCCGGTCAAGTCAAAAGAGGGAAAAACAAGCATTTCAGAAGAAGGATCTTTAGGTAAAATAAAGGAAAAAGAGAAGGAAATAGATAAAGAACCTGTGAATAATAAAGTAAAGAATGAATAGTCGGTCAGCTTCGAAAAAGATGCAGAGTTGCGTATACTTCAAAAGGAATTTCTTGTGACGAAGAACTCTAAAGTGATTAAAGGAAAAGAGGCATTGCAAGAAATTCCTAGTAATAAAATAGAAACTAATTGTAAGCAAACCAGCATAGTAGATGAGGTTTATACGAAAAGAAGTGAACACAGAAGTGTAAGAAAATTTACTTTGTGGAACTTGCCAAATAGGATAAGCAATAGACATGTAACCACAATAGTTAAGAATATTGGTAAAGTTCGGGAAGTTCGGATCAAATATGGAAGAAACAACAAAACTAGAGCTGAGCTTACTTTTGAGATAGATGAAAGAAAATACGAGGAGATAGTTAAAAATTTATGGACCCTCCCATTAATTAATAGAAGTTTAGCAAGATTCATACCAGGTACAAGTGATAATTTAATATTGGAAGAAAGAAGAACACACCATGCTAGGCTAAAAGATGTTCCAAAGAATGCAAAAGAGGTTTTGCTGCTAAGACAAGTTCGCCGCTTAGGTGCAAAAACAGTTCATATCTTCATTAATAGAAATGGTAATAGAAAAGGAGTTGCAGTTGTAGAATTTATAAATAGACAAGAAATGGAGAAGGCAGTTTCATCTAAAGCTTCTTACTTTAATACTAAGCTTCAATGGGAGCTAGAGCCCATGTATAAAACTACTCAAAGGAAGGTTGAAATTACAAACAAAAATTTCCAAAAAGATGCGTCAAATAGAAGCAAACAAGAATTGTCGAAAGAGATAGAGGTTGCAACGACAAAAGCAAGAACTGAAACAATCGAAGCATCTAAAGAGAATCCCTATACGAAAGGAAAATTAACAAGAACCGCGTTAGAAGGAAAGACCCATAAACTCAAAATGGATGAAATTAAGAAGCTTTTGTTGAACATTACTAGCAGACTTGAAAACATTGAAAGGAGTCAGTCTAGTTTGCCATTGTGCTCCTAATGGGCGCACCAGTTGTATATATGGCAGTAGATGAACCAGTTGGTTCATCGAGCAGGGTTCCTGGTGCTACTGTAGATAGGGGAAAGTTACTGCAAAAGGAAATAACTCTGAAAATAGGTTGTCACAATATTAATGGATTAAAAACGAATCAGCAAAAATTTGAAACACTGGGTCAGTGGTTGGATGAAGAAGCATTCGATATAATTGCAGTAACTAAAACAAATATGGATAAGAAAGAAGGTTTTTTTGTAGGGAAAAAGGCCGAAAACTTCAAATTTTTTTGGTCAGATATATCGATAGATAAGAAAAAGGGTCTAGGGATAGCAATAGGTATTAAATATAATTGGGAGAAGTACCTTGGTGGCATAGACAGAATCAGTGAATTTATGATGGTAGCAAGGCTTTATTTCAGAAATATGGAGCTAGTTATAATTGCAACCGATATTCCCCAAATAATGGAAGCGAAATGGACAAGGTATTAAATGAGATCACAAACATATACAACAAATGGAACATTTGAACGCATATAGTAATTTTAGGTGACTTCAACTGTATAGTAGATTTAGAGAGATAAAATATCAGAGAGCAGAGCTGGTAATCATAGAGTTTCAAAAATACACAAATGGTTAAGCAAAAATGATTTTATAGACACTTTTAGANAATACACAAATGGTTAAGCAAAAATGATTTTATAGACACTTTTAGATTTCTATACCCGACAGAAAAGGAGGTCACGTGGTCTAATAGTCAAAGTGGCACAAGAATCGATCAAATATGGGTGTCAGAAAATCTAATGGAAAGTTTGACCACGGCAGAAATTTTAGATATGCAGTTTGTTACATGTAGTGACCACAAAGCAACTTCTATGACATTATGGCTCAACTCACAAATTGTTGGTACAACTGTGGCAATAGAGAAGAACAGAAAACGTCACAGAATAATTTACTTATATGATCAGGCCACCGTAGAAAATTGGGAAGAGTATAGATCGGTATTGGATAGAAAGCTACAAAAGGAGAAGACTGTGTTTGATAAGTTGTCTTGTATTAATGTTGATAAAATTGGGAAAGCGAGTTGCCGAGCACAGCTAATAGACTAGGCTTGGAACATTATCAAACTGAGTATTATTAAGGCAGCAAATAGAAGTATATCAAAGAAAAAGGTGTATAATAACCTTGGGCGCAAAGAAGGTTCCAATAGAAGATCTAAGCTTTCTAAGTTAATTTTCAAAATAAGCAAGTGGATGTGATGTGTTCAGTAAAAAAGAACAATTTCAAGATTATGTCAGATGAGGAAAAACTAGACATTAATCTAGGTATCGCAAAGCAAAACAAGAAGTTCAATCTTGATATGCCATGGCTGCCGATGGGAGATTTGGAAGACTAGTATGATGATATGAAAGGATGGTGGCGATTTATTAATAAGAAAAGATCAGATGAAATAGAAAGGTGGAAAATGAAAGAAATAGAAGATTGTATAGAGCGTAAATGCGAGATGATAGCTAATAATCAAGGAAAGATGCTGAATAGCTTACTAAACCGACCTCACAGTAAAGTTGTGGTGGATAGACTCTTTAAAAAAGAAGGAGTAACCAAGGTGTTAGTAACAAGTCCAAGTAAAGTCCGTAAGGAAACAAAAGTGCATTATGAAAACCAAATGAGAGCACGGAAGCTATAGAATTTCAGTAGAAGGAGTATATGGTCTCAAATTTATGAACCAATGAATTGTATTCAGAGTACTTGGTTTCAAGATATACTATCAGAAATTACAGAAGAAGAGTGGTACCTGGTCCTACAAAGTCTCAAAACCAAAACGGCTCCTGGTATCTCGGGTATTACTTATAGCCTGATTAAGAATGCCAGTCCTTCTACTCAACGCATCTTCCGCCAGTTTGCAAATTATTGCATTATAGAAACGACATTTCCTAAAGAGTGAAAATGCACACAGATATACCCAATCCCAAAGGGTACAAGCTGGAATTATGATTTGGGAAATACTAGACCAATTGCTCTTTTAGAAACTTTCAGAAAATATATAACAAAGATTTTGACAAATAGGCTATCAGCAGTTCTGGTTAAGCACAAATTTTAAAGGGCTGGAATTTTGCCGGTTTGCCTGGAGGCTCAACCGAACATCCAGTACATATAGTTAATATGATAGCAGAAGATGCAAAAGAAAAGGATGTAGAACTGTGGCTGGTGCTGCAGAATATAAAAAAGGCATTTGATTCTGTCTCGCTCAGTATGTTAAAAAGAGCGATGGAAAGAATCAAAATACCAGACAAAGCAATAGGGTTAATTTTATCACTCTTTAAGAATCGTTCATCAAAAAGCATAATGGCAACAGGTCTTACAGAGCTGGTAGAAATGGTAGATGGAATTGAACAGGGGGAAGTTCTCTTCCCACTGCTTTGGCGCATTTTTTATGATCCCCTTTTGGTAAGAGTCCAAGAGTCAGCTGAGTTGGGTTATTATATTAGTACTTCAGAACCTAGACTAGGACCAAGGGATCATATACAAAAAAAGGAGATTAAAGTAGCTATGGTAGCTTACGCAGACGACACTACTTGGTTGGCGCCAAACAAGCAGGTTATAGAGAAGACGCTATCAATAGCAAATGAGTTCTTTCAGATTAATGATATCCAAATTAATGTCAAAAAGTCAAATTTGATTGTTTTCAATCCAAAACCAAAGCAGAAGAAAGAAGTATTACTTTTGGTAGTGAATCTATCGCTGAGGAGAAGCCACATAATATAACAAGATTGCTAGGTATTTGGTTGAACAGCAGATTGAATGAAAGACAAATGTTCTTAAAAGCTAAAGGAATAGTACAACAAACAGTACAAACATTGAGATGGAAAAGGCTGACAGCTAGCCAATTGGCATATATTAACAACATGTGCATTATTCCTAAACTATGTTACTTGCTTCAACTCTTAAGAATGTCAAAAGTATTGATCAACAAAATTCATCAGCCGATTATTAGATTAGCAAAGAATAAACTTGAGCTCCAGATCACAACACCTAATTATGTGGTAACACACAAAAATATTGGAAACTTTCGAACTTTAGAGCTGAGTTATTAAATAAGCAAATTACTAGCGTTCACAATCGATTAAATGACGAAAGTCAAATCAGTGCAATTACGGAAATTAGAATTGAGCAAGGTCATAAACTGGCTGGCTGGATGGCGGATTTCGGACTCCATAATGATGGGAACCCAAATCTCCTAGAAAAGCTATGGAAGTTTAACCAAACTATGTTGGTGTTGTTAAGAGCAAAAGAAATTAATATCTCTATTAGAGCATCACAAGATAGCTGGAAGCTATATGGTACTGGTACAGCAATCCGCAGTTTGCTTAGAGATAAAATAGTAATCAAATATACCAGGATACTGGCGGCTCTTGACCTGTTATTCCTGGGCCAACTTCTCAATAGACGGAGAAATGTACTCATCTCATGGAGCCAATATATGTGGTCGAAAGACAAATCAAATAGAGGAAGAATACCTTAGTGGTTTAAGAACATTGAGGAAGTGGTCCTTGCAAATTCTTTCACAAGAGAAGTTAAACAGGAATTTCGAATTTCAGAAGAGAATAAACTGTCACCCGTGATTAAGCAAAAGGAGGTTTCATTAGATAAGAGGAAAAGAAAATGGGTACTAATGAAGAATGGAGAGGGCAAAATAGATATACGAAGAGTAGTTGAGAAGAAAGAAAAGGAAGTGCTATTAGAAGAAGGGTCGTCTTTCAATAAGGAGGGGAATAAAATTAGATTAGTAGCAAATCAGGCAAATGAGACAGATAAGGTACAGATGCATGGATCCCAAAGGAGGAAATTTTCACAGCAATTCAGGGTGTTAAAACACAAGAGAGTGATTGGGTTTTTGATATATTGACAGATATAGTCGAAAGCTTATTAGAANGCAAATGAGGCAAATAAGGTGCAGATGCAATAGATCCCGAAGGAAAAAATTTCCACAGCAATTCAGGGTGTCAAAACACAAGAGAGTGATTGGGTTTTTGATATATTGACAGATATAGTCGAAAGCTCATTAGAAAAGGAAGTAGTTAAGAAGGAAGAAGTAGATAGAATCTCTAAAGCAAGCCTGACAGCGGTAATAATCGTAGATAGAATAGAAGTAGAACTGATAAAAAGACAGAAGTTTAGTTATTATTGTGAGAATCTGCTTCTAGAGCAGCTAAATAGAAATATTAGTGTAGCGGAAAAGTCATTAGTGTTTTATACAGACAGATCATTGCACAAAGAAATTTCAGAAAACGGAATGAGTTGTAAGCAAGGTTTAGGATGGATACAGGTCGGTAAAGATGGAAAGGAAATAATTCAGAAGGAGAACCTCAGTATACAAGGATGGCCTTCTTCGACAAGGACTGAATTAGCAGGAATCTGGGTAGTCTTATTATTGTCTCCGCAAGATAGTGTAGTCAAAATCTATACTGACAGTGCAGCTGCAATCCTAGGAATTAATGGTTGTGAAAGGCACAGATCGAATAAAGAGTGGCTACGTCAGAAGAACTATAATTTGCTACTCAAGATTTTTGACACAAAACGAATTAAAAATTTAAAGGTGGAGATGGTTAAAGTCAAAGGACATAGCAACAATTATTGGAATGACAGAGTAGATGTACTAGCGAAAGAGGGCCAAGCAGCCCCTCTTTTTGTAGTACAAAATACAGAACGAAGCTCAAGAATTAGGTACAATATGTACTGGCAAAACAATCTTGTTGAAATGCCAGTGCGAAAGGTCATTAAAGAAATTGAGGACACTTTGATAGCAGCAGATTGGAGAATGCTAAGCGTCTCTAGTTGGCTGGAAAAGAAAGACTACCATCGTATTTGGGTGTGGGAAGGTCTATGGAAAAGAATTAAAAAGCAAAGTTGTGTGAGATGTACCTCAATATATAAAGGAAGAAAACTCAATTTCTTGATCAAGTGTCTGCACGGTAAGCTTCTAACCCTTAGTAATCTTAGGATAACACATCCCGATCTATATAAAGATGATATATGTAAAGTATGTAGAAAAGATGCCAAGGAAACGCAGGATCATTTGGCAGTATGTGAAGCTCAGGAGACACAGTGGCAAAAGATTGAGGAGACAGTTGCCAAATTCATACTTGTGCTTCTAAATAAAAATGGGAAAAGGAATGAAGTTTCAATACAGCAGCTCTATGATTCTCTTTTTGGTGCCAGTACGCAGGAAAAAAAAAGAAGAGAAGGCCTTATAAGGGTTTATATAAGGCGTGTACTGAAGAAGACTTATTTAAGTTAGGCCTTACAAGTAACGACGTAAAATTGATTTTGCAGTATTTTTCTTTTATGGCATGGGATTTTTTTCATGAAATAATCTGGAGAGAAAGATGCGTTAAAATAGTGGAATAGGAACAAAAAGAAGGAATCCAGCAGACGCACAAAAGAAACTAGCAGGGAAAGAAGGCTCCTTTTTCAAGAAGTATCGTTGAAAGGAAGAGACAGAAGAGGGACTCTAATTCAAGACATGCAGAAAACTCTACTAATAAAAATGAAAGAAATATTGAAGAATTAAAAAAAAAAAAGGATAGAGCAGAAGCAAGATTCTTATAATTTGTGCATGTCGGCAATAGGTGATAGAATATTAGTTAGTGAAAAGCCATTTTGGTGTGGCACTTAGGCTGGTTTAACACAGCCCCTAGTTTCTGAATAATCTTAAGCTAGTGCAGTAGGTTGCACTTGGGCGCCTTAGGGTAGCTGGGTGATATCAGGCTTGCAAATTAGGAGTAAACAAGTGTATTAATTTAGTGATATACTTAGTATCTTAATAAAGTACTGGCAAAACTACCAAAGTGTAAAAAAAAAAAAAAATAATAATAATAAATAAAAAAATAGAATTTTATATTAAATTGCGAAAACTTGCAAAAACCTATAAAACATTTGCAAAAAGCATGATTATGTGAATATAATAATTATTATTTGATATCATATTAGATATATATTAATGAATATCTATATCAGATATATATTGATTACTACCAAATATATATTGATTACTATCACTATCGATAGAAATCGACAGGGGTGATTAGTATCAATATATATCTTACCAGTTAGTAATCGATATATATCTATATATAAAATTTGCCGATGATTAGTTAAAGAAGAGAAGACAAAAAGACAAGAAAAAAGGAAAAAAAAGAAAAAAACCTTAAAGAAAAAAAGCGGGCATGATTTCAAAGAAACTCAAGGCCTAGAAGAAAAAAAAACAAAAAAAAACAAACAAACAATTATCATTGTTTATATGATCGGCAATCTCTAAAATGATTGGTCGATCATATAAGAGTTGCCATGCGACATGTCGCCATTTCATTTTTGTTTTTTTTTTAAATTTAAAGACCGTGTGCTATGGCCGGGATTTTATTATGAGTTATAGTGATGTAATATTTGTTACATGAATAAGGATACAACTAGCCACACGTGCACTTTTGGTGCCTAATTTAAGTAGTCCGCCCGAAGGTTCTACACTAGCTGCTATACCTACAACCCAACTACGGGAATTGTCTATTTAAACCCTCTGGTTCATGGTCCTCCTATTACTACCCGACGCACTACATTTAATGCAGATATTGTGGGCCACAACCCTTTTAGGTATCGACGACCTAAGGGCTACTTTACCCTCGCACAAGAGCCTACCGGAACAAATTCCATGTCCCATACATGTACCATTGCCCGGATTTGGTAATCGAGGCTACCTGCCCTTATTAGGTTCGTTCCGATCGTAGTATCTGCCTTCTCTGGTGCATACCGTAGAACCGATTTTTACTACCTCCTAACTTGGGTCTTGCCAAACGGGTTCTTGTGGGTTTTTTCCGGTTCCCTGGATTTGCGATGTAACACATACATCATTGCGCCCACAGGCTCCCATTCAAGATGGTGGAACCAAGGTTACAGGTTTAGCGCCCAATCGCTCATAAACCACAATCACCGAATGCAGATCTAACTTCAAAACGTCGCCAGTAGAATTCGAACTGTCAACCTGCCGCTTGGGGGTGACACCTTGACCACTTCTCAAATGCGCCACACCCATTTCCTTTTTGTTTTAAATTAAAATAAACCAATTTTTATTAAATAAAAGTTAAATCTTTTTAATATTAGGGTAAAGGTAAAGATTAAAGGTTAGAATAGAGCTTTATATATATCATAGTAAAATTTAGCAAAGAATTTTTTTTTGCATAAAAAAAAGCAGTTTTATAGGCTAATTTTTAGGTTAAAGCTATTTTAGAATTTTTTTAAAAATTCTTTGTTTTTGTTATACAAAATTAATTTACATATTACACCTGCTCCTGAATTTTAATTGGCAAATTGACTACAGGTAATAATTACCTGTGGTGTAAATTAGAAATATTCATTAAAAAATTATATAAAACTTCTTTAATAAACTAATTAAAGATTTGCATAATATTAATAAAATTTTTTATAAAACAATAGTCTTTAAAATAACTCTTTTCACTGATCCTTTTTTCAAAAATCGGTCAAAACAAAAACTCACAAATATACTAAATTTTTATTAAAAAACTATCCAAAAGCTTCTAATAAAAAGAGGAGCAAACACAAAAATACTAGTAGTTTACTAGAACAAAATTAGCAAAGACAGTGTGCCTAAAGAAGTACATACTTTTACGGAATAATTTTAGAAAATTTTTGAAAATTTTGGGAATTTGGCTCTGACCCTGAAAATTTCTGATCGATCAACACTTAACAATACCAAAACAAACAAACAGGAAAACAACAACAAATATAAATTAACACGTTACAAATTTGGACAAAAACATATACCAGTCATGTATTTGGAATAAACAAAGGTCAGCAAAACATATAAACAAATAGAACATGAATACAACAGGAAACTATAGCAAGTAATAAAATTCTATGGAATATCTCGAAGAGTTTAAAGGTCTATTTAGCAAACAGGATAAGGAAATAGTATCGTTGCTAGAAACGCGAAACAGTCTTATTTTGCAAAAGGATAGAATAGTCGCAGATTTCTTAGGAATTGCAAATCCAGCAATAGTATATATTATTAGAAATGCAATAGAAATATACGACTGGACACAATCTAAAAATGGAATATATAGTAAAATGCGTAATACAAGAAATAAAATTCCAGAGATAGTTCAACTAAAGGAGAAAAAAGAATTTAGTAGGCAGTTAGCGATTATTTTGTCAGAATCTGGTACTATTAATTATGGCAATTGTGAGTTGGTAGATCAAATAGAAAGCTTCATTTTGTCACTAGAAGAAGATAGGAAGATAGAGGAAAGAGAAGAAGTATCCAAGTCTGAAGAAGTTAAAAAAGATACACCAACAAATAAAGGGAAGAATAAAGCCTTACTAAAGGACCAAAAAGACAACGAAAGAGAATCAGAACCAAAAGAGAAACCTGAAGAAGCCTCTATCTCAACACATATTAAAGCACAAACTTATCTGAATACGAAAGAAACATTATTCCTAAAAGAATGTGGTTCTATGGACTACGGTACACTTATAATACAGGAAGCACTTAGCAGCAACATGAGCGAAACTACTATCAGTAAAAGGAAGAGAGACCCAGATTTATCACAGGAGGAAGCAAACAAACAGGCCCCGACTCTCCAGAAAGTATTATTCAAAACTCTAAACGCCCAAAAGAAGATACCACAGTTACAACCCAACAGAATATGGAGGTTTCCTTTGTACCACTTAAGGATGAACATGCTATGATAAAGACAAGACAAGAAGATATTTATAGTTCCCAATAGGCGTTAACCAGAGATAAAATGGAGGTTTTCCAAAAGCCCACATTAGGTTTCAAAAGCAAAATAAAGCCTATCCAATTTATTACTCTTTGGGATTTACCCAAAGAAGCTAGAATTGGTCAGATAAGAAGATGCTTAAACAGATATGGACGTACTAGCATTATTGAATGGCAGGAAAATAAAAATACGAAAGCAGCATACATTAAACTGGAATACAGAAGTGAAAAAGAAAAAGCAATTTTAGAAAATTGTTGGTCAATTCACTACGATGCCGGTAGATTATGTAGAATAACTCTGAGGCTCTTTAATAAAGAAATGCTAATTGAAAGGAATAGATTCAAAGCTAAAATTACAAATATTTCAAATCATACACCAGAAACAGTGCTCCTTTATCAACTAAAAACACATAAAGTGAAAACACTTCATATTCCCTTAAATAGTAACAACAATCAAAGTAGTATAGCCTGGTTATACTTTAGCTCCCAAGCAGACTTAGAAAATAGTATTAATTCTATGTTATACTGTTATAACACGAAATTAGTATGGAGCAAAGCTGCGATTGCAATGGGCACAAGAAAGCACTATAATATACATGACAAAAAGGATACACCAAGAGGAAACCTATCAAACAAAACCAATATCGGTTCAAGCACTCAATGGAAAATAAGAGTCGAAAAACAGGACTTTTCTACTTTCACAGGAGGGAAAAGACCTCAGCCAGGCTCGCGGTCTAGTTCTAAAGATCATTCAAAACCCAGCAAGTTGTTCAATTTTGGCTTCGAATCAAAGCATATAGATAAAGAAAATATTAGCCAAACTGACCTACTGCAAAAAATTTTGGAAAGATTAAACCGTTTAGAAATATCATGAAATGAAGTGCCCTCACGCTCCTAATAGGCGCCCCAGTTGAATTAATGGACATGGATGAGACAAAGCTACCTGCAAGCAATCTTATCTAAAACATATCATATCATTATGGTATACAAAGCAGGAACACTAACACTAAAATAAGTAATAGACAGAGCAAACACTCAATACACAACAATCATAATAATTTTAATAACATTTTTAGTTATCAAGACAGTAGTCTCAAAATAGCATGTCACAATCTTAATGGTCTAAAGCGAAACAACCAAAAACTCTGTACATTATTGGAATGGGCTAAAGAAGATAGAATTAATATATTAGATCTGGCGGAAACTAATATCAGTAGCAAGGAGGGCCACTTTCTAACCCCGTGGAATGAGAATTTCATAAGTTTTTGGGCAAATGCTAATCAGAAAAAAAAGAAAGGCTCGGGGGTAGGTCTTCTGATCAATAAGCAATAGCAGAAGTATCTTGGTAAAATTAATCGATGGGATGAATACGTGATAGAAGCAAAATTCTACCTTAAAAATTGTAAACTTACTATTATTATAGTTTACATTCCATCTAATAATCAAGAAACAAATAAGCGCATTCAACAGAAAATTGTTGCCAAGTATATGAATAGATCCATAAATTCATATTTCATTATACTTGGTAACTTCAACCATATTCCAGATCTGGACTTAGACAAATCGTTTTAATCAGGTCCTCAGTATAGCAAAAAATTTCCACTCCACAAATGGATGCAAAGGCAGGATTTCTTTGACTCTTACAGACTAGCTAACCCTAGTAAGAAAGAATTTACCTGGTCTAATGGAAGGTCAAGCTCAAGAATTGACCAGATTTGGTTCTTAGAAAACCTTTTAGATTTCTTCAAAGATGCACATATTTCATATATGGACGTATGCACTAGAAGTGATCACAATCTAGCAGCAGCATGCTTCAACGTGCATGGATTGATCTCAAATAATCTACTAGCCTCAAGTTATAAGAAACAAGACAGATGAGTTTTTGAATATGAGAAAGCAAGTAAAGAGAACTGGAAACATTACCAGGAAGATCTTCACGGCTTCTTATCCAAAAGAAGCAGCATAAAAATGTTAAAGTCAGACTCAGGTGAAGCAAGTATCACAACTCAAATAGAAATAGATAAAGTATGGGAATCCTTCGAAAAAGAAATTATTTTTGCTGCAAAGAGAAACATCCCATACAGGATAATAAAGGGAACTTAAACTAAATATAAGTGTGGATATAAAAGCAATAAGGATAAAAGAATATTGATTTTATATACAAGTACAATACAAATAAGCAAATTACATAGAAAACTAGTAAAGATGCTTAAAACAAGCAAATTAATTGATAGCAGAACTTTAAGGGAATCTAACCAAATTATTTTGGAAGTTAATACCAAACTGGATACTCAGATTCAAGCTCTTTCAGGTACCTTGGACAAGGAATGGTTAGATGATCTTAAAGGATGGTGGTGTGTGCTTTTTAGACGCTAGGGTCTAGAAAGAGAAAAAAAGAAGCTGAATGATATCCAAATGTATACTGACCTCAGATGCAAAATGATACAAAATGATCAAAGAAGAATGCTTAGAAATCTCCTTGACAAACCCTTTAGAGGTATTAAATTAGACCGTATTCTAGAAAGTGAAAATGGTCAGTCAGTTTTGATATCGGATTCAGTAGAAGTTATGTGCAAAGCTCAACAACATTTTCAAGCACAGTACCAAAATAGAAACACTTCTAATGAGAAAGTTTTAAAGGAATGAGTGCAAATCTACGCACCCAAAGAAGAAATTAAGGATGAATAGTATGAGACACTATTAATGGCCATAACAATAGAGGAATGGTTCGCAATACTATCAAATCTCAAGAACAAAACTGCGCCAGGGATATCGGGTATTGGCTATCTCTTAATTAAAAATGCAAGCAAAAAAACACATGAATGGTTTATAAGCTTTGCAAGTATCTGTCTTGGCTCAGGTCTTATACCTACAAAGTGAAAGCTTGCCCAAATATTTCCAATTCCCAAAAAAGATGTATGGGAATTATCTCTAAACAGTATTCGTCTGATAGTATTGCTAGAGACTTTTCGTAAGTGTGTCACTAGAATTATGGCACAAAGACTAGCAATCATTTTCAGAAACAAAAACATACTCTCAGGACCCAATTTTGCTAGTCTCCCAGGTGATTCGACGGCGAAACCTATTAGTATACTAAACTCGATAATAGAAGATGCTAAAGAAAACAGAAAAGAGCTTTGGTTAGTCTTTCAAGACATGAAAAAAACCTTTGATTCAGTTCCACTTCCAATGCTCAAGCTAGCAATACAAAGGCTTAAAGTTCCAAAAATGGCGATATCATTCATCCTAAACTTGTTTGATCAAAGAAGAGTGAAGGTTATTACACACTATGGCACATCTAGTGCAATTATTGCCTCAGTGAGTATAGAACAAGGAGAGGTGATCTCACCACTTCTTTGGCGAGTCTTTTATGATCCACTGCTCTTTAGAATACAAAATGACCAGGCCCTAGGTTATTCCCTCTATTTGTCGGTTCCTACAGATCTCTGCTTAGACAACATAGTCAATTTATCCACAAGACAAGCAGCAATCGCCTATGCAAATGATACTACCTGGATAGCAAGTAGCAAGGAGCAGATACAAGAAATAATCAGAATAGCAGAGGATTTTTATGCTATGAACCACATTACGATTAATGGAAAGAAAACCAAACTACTAGTTTTTAATTCAAAGTGTAAATCCCAGCAGCAAACGGTAGTAATTGCAAAGGAGCTAATTAAAGCAGAATGTAAAGAGCAAATTGTAAGATTTCTTGGAACCTGAATAAACACAAAATTTAATGAAAAACTAATTAAAAACAAAGCCAAGTCAATAGTTATACAAGCAACCAAGGCTCTCGTGGGAAAGAAGTTAACAGTAGCACAGCTTGCGTATCTGAATAACATATATATTATTCCAAAACTAAGTTACTTACTTCAGTCCTCACGCCTTTCTAACCAAGAACTTTACTATATTCACAAGCCCTTTGTAATGCTCTTTAAGAACAAGATGGAAATTCCAATAACTGCTGGAAATTATATCATCGAGCACACAAATTTAGGAAACTGTAAATCATTAATATATGAGATTACCTCCAAACAAATCTCGGACTTGCATAACAGGTTAAATAGCAACAGCCCTGACAGGGACTTTGCCTTGTTGAGACTAAAACAAGGAATAATCCTAGCAAGCATTGACCAAAAATTTTGGCAAAACGGGAACTGAGATAGTCTAAAGAAAATTTGGAAATTCAATTTGACGGGTTTGACCTTTCTAAAAGCAAAAAAACTTGGTCTAACATTCCAGTCACTTTAGGAGCCTTAGATACTACATGGTATAGGAGAAACATTTAGAAGCATGTTAGATGTTAAGAATTTTGCGAAAACATGCCAAGCTCTTAAAGAGTCTAATCTGTTTTTTGTTAATCAGCTGATCACTGGAGATGGTCAAAGAATGATAATCTGGAGACAACTTAAACTCCTCAAAAATAGCTCAGACAAGGGCCGTAAAGCGAATTGGTTTGTTAGCCTAGAGAAGAAGCTCCTCAAGAATGATGTTAATAGGCAGCTCAAAAATGAATACATTATAAATTGCCCGAATCAGATAGCTTTGATTATACCTAAACGACCGATCTCAGATGACAATAGGAAAAAGGACTAGTTTCTTGCTAGTACCATAGAAAATAGCTCTAAAGAAATCTACAGAGTATCCAAGAAGAGTAAAGTAAGACTAGTAGCAGAGCATTGGCAAATTGAAGATCAAGATAACTACGTAGAACATCTAAAGCTGCAACTCTGCAAAGATTGTACCCTCTCAACAAATACGGATGCCAATTCCTGCTATAGACATTTCAATAAAAAGGAATCTTTGGTATTAATCCCAAAAATTGTAAACAAAGAAAATACCAAATTCCTACCACTTAGTTTAGAGCAGTATCAGCATAGTAGACAAAGAAATAGAAATTTCTCTTTAAAATCTAGAATAGAAAGAGTACTTATTTTGAACCAACCAGAGTCTGATTTCTTACGTAATTATAGATTAGATAGTAATTTAGAAGAGAAATTAAATTCTCATATTTTGTATAATATTAGAAATAACTTATCTAGTTTAGTTTCTATACAGATGGTTTCTTGGTGACGGATAATGTAGGTACAAAGATAGGTGCTAGTTGGGTTCAGATAGATAACAGCAGGGAAAAATTAATTGCAGAAGAATACATTAGAGTAGAAAATTGGCCCTTATCAACCAAGGCAGAACTTGTCGCAATTTGGTTAGCTCTCATTACAGCTCCTAACAATTCAACAGTAACAATCATTTCAGACAGTGCAGCTGCGTTAGCAAGTATCAACAAAAGAGAAATATCCAATACGCCAAGTAAATGGCTTAAAGAGAAAAATTACCGAATTACATCAGAAATTATAGATGTAATTCATTTTAAGAAGATCAAGCTAACACTCGAAAAGATCAAAGACCATAGTGGTAATATCTGAAATGACAAGGCGGATGCACTGGCTAAGCTTGCTCTACATCTTCCTTCCTCGACAAATATTCTAAGAAACTGCAATTCGAGGGTACAGGTCCCTCTCATGTGGCAAGATTGTCTTGTAAAAAAGCTTACACGCTCTTTTATTAAAACATTACTAACATGGCAAACGGCCGCCAGATAGAGAATTTCCAGTGCGATTATGGCTATTGAGCCAGATCTTAATCAAACAAACTATGACTAGCGAAGGTTTTGGGATTTAAAGAAAAAACAAAATGGCATTCACTGTACATCACTCTTTCAAAGTAAACGGCTTGCTACCCAAATCAAGTGCTTTGCTAACAAATTGCCAGTCCTGGATGAATTAAAGAAACGCAGACCATTGTTATATACAAGCAATGAGTGCATATGCTGTAAAGTAAAGGTGACAGAAACGCAAGACCATTTGGCAGATTGTACTTATTATGAATGGAGCTGGATAAACGTCACTAAAGTAGCAGCTAGGGTTACATGGTCCAAATTGAGTAGCACAGACCAGTTTTTGCTTCCACTAGTAAGTTACTACCAACTGGTGGTAGGTTCGCATAAGCAAGAAATCATAGAACTACGTCGAAGTTATATGAGAGGTCTAGTACCTAACAAGCTTTTGGAACATCTTACATTTCGGCTTACCTCAGCAAATATAGCCAAGACACTCATGCAGAATTTTGTCTCAATAGTATAGAATGGTTTTTACGAATCTATATGGAAAGAACGGTGTCAGCTTATTGGGCTTTGAGAAAAAGAAGAAGCCATCACTATTAAGGAGAAAAAAAGGAAGGCCAAGAAGAAACACACATCTATAGAAAAAGTTAAAAATGCTGGAAAAGGAAAGACAAGTGTCAACAACACCAATGCAAGTTCAAGTGAAGTGTGTTTAGAAAAGAGTGCATTGGTACTCGATAATAGTAAAAAGGGTATTGAAGAAAAGAGCCGTACTGCTGACAGTTTGTGGCAAGTAGCAGTTAAAAGTTATATCCAAAGTGGTGAAATTCCATTTTGGGCCGGGTCTTAAACAGATTTGACAAGACTCTCCGATTTATCCGTAAATTGGTACGACAACTTGCAATTAGGTGCTACAAGACAACCGGTTGATGTCAGGCGTGAGTTTTTACTTTTGTAGCTTTTGTATATAGAAATAGTTTACTTTTTCTGTACAAATAACACTTTATCAGGCTCTGGCGAGATTTGTCTAAGAATAAAAACAAAAAAAAAAATAGACTTTAAAATATAAAATTTTGTAAATCTTATAAAGATAATAAAAATAGAATCTGTGACCAGTTTGTAATCATATAAAATTTATTGGATATGTATTGATGATCTATAATGTTTAACTAATTAAACCTAATTAGAATCAGCATATATAAACAACGGTTGCATTTTATTAAAAACTTCAAGCAAAGCTTTTTTTAATAATTACTTGATTTAACTTAGGGGCATGCCATTTATTACGTAATTTTTGCCATAGATACATAGTCAGAAGCAGTGATTATGTCTATATATTATATTAATTAAACAGAATTAAATAAAATGATTATACTATACATGGATAGAAGTGGCTACTAAGTAAAAAATATTATATAATAAATGGCACACCCCTTAATAAAAATATTTATTTTAATTTTTAATTTTATATTTGTAAAACAAATTAAATATAATAACATAGTGTATTAGCAAGCTGTTAACTTTAAACAAGTTGTAAAAAAAGATGTAATCACAAGATCACTTATTTGTACAAATAGTACAAACTTCTAAAAAAAAAATAGCCAATCAGAAAGTGCAAATTTTGATTATTCCAAATCTACTCAATAAAGAATCCAAATATGCATACAAGAAACAAAAAAAAAGCGAAAATATGCAAAAACTAATGCTTGAATCAATCTTGGTACACTAATTAAAAATGATGCCAATAGAAGTTTATATAGTAAATATTACTCTAATACGATAGCTTTTAATATTAAGGTCCTAACCCTAAATTTTTATTTAATACACTTGTTTATTTACAAAATTGGGAGTTTTTTTACAATTATTTGTTTTTTTTATTTTTTTTTAATTATGGGTAATCTTATTCTATACCCAGGGTTTATACTAATAATTTAAACCCCAAAGAGGTCTACATTAAGACAATTAATTTAATCATAGACCCATATCTAATTAACCCAAATTTAATCACTTGCCAAATATAAATTGAGTAGCGGCCTGTGATCCCATAATTGACCAATCAAATTTGATCATGTGACTGCTGATTCGATCATTAAAAAATTGTTAAAAAAACTTTAAGTATGTATAATAATATAAAAAAAAATAAAATAAACCCATAAAAAAAAACATAATAAATTCGTTATTTATTAAACAAAATGTATTTATTATAAAAAAAACGTATTTATTATAAAAAAAATGTACATGATTTATTATAAAAAAAAAATCGAATTTAGTAACTTATATAAAAAAAAATACATTTTTTTGATTTGCACGCCCAACTCCTCCAAAGACAATCTAAAATAACAAAGAAACTGCACTACTCACGATGTTGTATAATGAAATTATATCCAAGACAACCTAAAACGACAACCTGAAATGGCAAAGAAACTGCACTATTCATGA
This sequence comes from Gigaspora rosea, assembly GCA_003550325.1. Taxonomy (NCBI): domain Eukaryota; kingdom Fungi; phylum Glomeromycota; class Glomeromycetes; order Diversisporales; family Gigasporaceae; genus Gigaspora; species Gigaspora rosea. Next base: position 318,301 of record QKWP01000134.1, on the reverse strand, counting down.
TATTGTATAATGAAATTGTACCCAAGACCAAGCAATGCACCAGAATTAACAAACAATAAAAGGCAAACCTAAAGTACAGCTTATCCAAAGAGCCAAACCCCAACAATTCCAATGATGATAGCTCTAGCAGGACCCCAAAATATATATATATAGGTCAGGTTAATTATAAGGTTACTAAAAAAGAAAGTTCTGCAGAAAAAACTTCAAAATTAAGCAAAAAAATTACTATAAATGGAAAAGATCTGTATAAAAAACCTCAAAAATAAGCAAACTCATACCTGACCTATCTATGTATATTTCGGGGTCCTGCTCTAGCGACTACTCTAATGACAACTCCAGTATTAACTTCAGTGCCAATTTCAATAACTAAAAAGAATCCAATATCCGCGAAAAAAATTGAAAAGAGAAAAGAATATTAATGCATATTGAGAGAAAAAAAAACTACTGAACTTTGTGATACAAAAACTCACCTAAACCGTGAAAAAGCAAATTCATTTCTGAATTGACAAAAGAATTCAAGACCCACAAAAAAAAAAATAAACATAAAAGAAGAATAAATATATATATATATATATATATATATATATATAAACTTACTAAAATCATTTCATTCAGTTATCAATCACTTCATTCAGTCGTTTTGAGTGCACGGTTGACCCATTAAATCTCAGAAATATACGAACCTAAGCAAACCAAATAAATACAAGAATAACAAGTAAAAAAAAAAATAAAGCTACTTCCAAAAACTCCAAGAAACTACGACACTAGTGATAGCATGATACCAACGACAACATCTAACGCGATGACACCATTGCGACGATACTATTGCAATAATACCAACATGTTAACACCAATGATGACACCAACGACAAAACCAAATCTGAAAGACAACAAACTAAAAAAAAAAAATTAGTAGCCGGGAAAGCGAAGCAAAAGCAAAACGAAACAACAAAACAACAAAAAATTGATTATCATGGTGCATAAAAAAAAATTTATATATGATCTCCAATCACTGGCTAATCATATAAGGATCACTGTGCATATATAAAATTTGGGTCTAGAATAAAAAAAAATTAATATAAACCTCTATAAGGTTTATATTATTAATATAAAATACAGGTCTAGGTTAAGGTTTTTTAAAAATTAAAAATCTATAAATTTTTAGAAAAATTATTTATAGTGACCCATCACTATAGCGATCTTATATGATTAGCCAATCATATTTAAAATTAGTGATCATATATTAGCTTGTCTCTAAAGTAGATCTGAATTTAGATTGTTCTACAGGTAAATTTAGATTTTTTTGGTTTTTTCATTCACACTAATGCTTTTTTGGATTTTCTTTAGATAAATAAATTTTTTTTTTTTTTTTTACTTTATGGGTACTAACTTTCTTTTTTTTAGTTGCTTTTTTTCTTGGAGTCGTTGTCCTTGGAGTCGTCATTCTTGGAATCATCGTTTTTGGAATTATTTATTCTTGGAGTCATTGTTTTTTGGAGTCGTTGTTTTTGAAGTTGTCGTTTTTGAAGTTGCCATTTTTGAAGTCATCATTTTTGAAGTTATAATTCTTGAAGTTATCATTTTTGGAGTCATCATTTTTGCAGTCATCATTCTTGGAATCATTGTTTTTGGAATTGTTGTTTTTGGAGTCGTTGTTTTTGGGATCATAGTAGGAGTTGAGATCTTTGTCAGTTTAAGGGTTTTTTTACTAGTTAGTTTTTTTTTTGTTACAGGTACTAACTTCTTTCTTTTTTTAAATATTTGTTTTCTTGAAGTTGTCATTTCTAGAGTTGTTTTTGAGTCACCGTTTTTGAAATCATCATAATGAAAGTTGAAATCTTTGTCGATTTAAGTACAGTAGTATTTTTTTGTTTCTAGGTTGTTTTTTTTGTTACGAGTACTACTTTCTTTCTTTTTTTAGGTGCTTTTTTTCTTGGAGTTGCTATTATTGAAAGTCGTTGCAGTAGTAGGAGTCGAAATCTTTGTTGGTTAAGTAGTTTTTTTTTGTTACGGGTACTAACTTTTCTCTTTTTTTAAATGCTTCTTTTCTTGAAGTCGTCGTTTTTTGGAGTTGTTATTTTTGGAGTTGTTGTTTTTAAAGTCGTTGTTCTTGGAGTTGTTGTTCTTGGAATTATTCTTGAAGTATCATTTTTGAGAGAAAGTGAGTGCTTCTGGCATCTTCATTTTGTCTCTGTGGGAAATCAGTCAATTTGTTATGGATATGTGGGGCTAGATGAAGTATTTTTTTATATTAGATTTTTTTATATATATAAATAAAGTGTGAAGTTGGTATGGATAATATTTGTATATATATCATTATGTATCATTGATTTTTTTTTAAAAAAAATAAAAAAATTTCAAGTAGTACCTAGGGGTTAGTAAAATAAACAGGGGGACAACTTACTATAATATATAGCCAATAAAAATGATGTGCAATTATTTTGTGTAACAATTATATAAACATATAAAAAATGTTAACGATACTATGCTAAAGAAATTTTGGTTATATTAATTACTCGCTGATTCAAGATATGTTACTATCATATTCGATTTCTGTTGTTTAGTAGATTTGTATAGAGATTGGGCATGTTTTGGTATTCGCAGAAACTAAATACCACTTCTTTAAATAATTGAAATTGTTAAATATTAAATTCTAATTTATTAACCGATATAAGGTAAGTGTGGGTATTGTGGCAGAGTTAAGAGAATTTTGGTATAACTCTGGATCTATTGGTCCAAATTGAATGATTTTGGTACCATTCGATTCATCTTGATGAGAACAAATCGAATAGTACAAAATCGTTCAATTTGGATCACAGGATCACAAGTTATTTACAATCAAATATTACACGAAATTGGATGGGTATTGTGGTGGATATGGGTATTGTGGCGGAATTTGCAATAACTTGTGACCTATTGGTCCAATACTAGTCCAATCTAAATAATTTTTATACTATTCGAATCGTCTCATCGAGACGATTTGAACGGCACAAAAATCGTTTAATTTCGATCACTGGGTCACAAGATATTGGCGTTAGAATAGTGTCTGAATATAATATATTAGGAGTTTTTTTAAAAAATTTGATTTAAACATTCAAACACCAATATCTTGTGACCCAGTGATCATAATCAACCAATTTTTATACCATTCAAATCGTCTCGATGAGACGATTCGAATGGTACAAAAATCGTTTAGTTTGGGTGAATGGGTTACAAGTTATAGCAAATCCACCACAATACCCATATCTACTACAATACCCATAATTACTTTATATTTATTTTAAACCTTTAGCAAACTATGTTTACCGTATATGTCCGAAAATAAGCTACTACCTAAAATAAGCTACCCACTGATTTTTTTTAAAAATCTTAAAAAATTCGTTAGCAGTTGCTACATATAAAACTTTTTTTCTACTAAGTAAACTTCAAAAAGTCGATTAAGTAAAGTTGTTCAGCGCATCAAGTTACACTTACAGTAAAAATTTGGTGTCATTTGGATAACTTTTTATTAGTACGTTTTTTAATTTTTTCAAAAAATGCTATATTTTGAAAATAAGCTACTTTACGATTTTTTGTGTAATTTTTTGGCCAAATAAGGTAGCTTAATTTCGGACACATACGGTATTTTAGACGCTATGTAACAACATCACTCTGGAAAGTAACAATTATAGTAACTACTTCTGATATTTAACCGAAACATATGTAGTATAGCAAAAATCCTTTAGAACTTTAAAACGCATCAATTTTTTAGATGTATTGTTCCAGAAAAAGCAAGTTATAAGGATAATAATTATATAATATAGTCAACTTAAAAATATAGTAATTTTTGGTTTTTATAACTGGGCGGGTTGGCTTTACAAATTTTTTTAAAAAATTTTTATTTAAAATAAAAAAAGTTAATTGATATTTTAATGCTAAATTTATAAAGCCAAATTAATTACTGTAAACTGCTGCATAACTTGAGCCTTGACACACGTGAGAAATTTTGTAGGCAATTATTATCAATTACTAACCAGAGAAATATATATCAATAATAATCCCCCTGCTGATTTCTATCATAATTATAATCAATATATAACCGATGCAAAAGTAATTGATATATAACCAATGATAATATCAATCGATACATATCAATGATAATTACAAATACCAAAAAAAAGCTAATTTTTATTTATTATCATTATTAAAAATTTTTTATTTATTAAAAAAACTTAATTACAAAATAATTTTTGTTCACATTTACAAAATCTCTATTTATAATAAACCCAACCATCGTCCACTATTATTACTTCACGACTTAATACCCAATACCTTTTGTTTTTTATCGACCCAATGTGAAATTCTAAGTCTAAAAAAAAAATAAGTGATAAGAAAAAAAAAACAAAAAGAGATAACACTAAAACAAAAAAAGAAAAAATTAGAAACAAGAAAAAAAACAAAAGACAAAGAAAAAACAAGAAAAGATGAAACTAGAAACTGGTACTTAACTAAATTCCAGGCTAGTTTTCAAATCCTAATTCCCCAATGCTATTTTACATTTACCAAAAACCTACAAAGAAGAAAAAATAAGTAAAAAAAATTGAAAAAGATAAGAAAAACGAAATTAGAAACTGGTACTTACTACTATCTAAATCCCAGTCTAGTTCCCGGATCTCAATTATTCAACTCTATTCACATTTGCTAGGGACCTATGAAAGAAAAAAAATAAGTAAAAACCGAAAAAAATAACAAACAAAACTAAAAAACTGGTACTTATCTAAGTCCAGGCTAGTTTCCAGATCCCAATTCCTCTATGCCATTTCATATTCACCAAAGACCTACAAAAGAAGAAAAAATTAGTAAGAAGAAATGAAAAAAGTCAAAATAAACAAAACTAGAAACTGGTACTTATCTAAATCCCAGTCTAGTTCCGGATCTCCATTCCTCAATACCATTTTACATTCATTTTGCTAATGCTTTAAATTTAAGAAAGTATATGATTCAGTTTTTAAAAATATAGAAAATTAGTGCTAAGCTTTTACAAAGCTAGTTACCAGCCTTCAGTCATTCCGAGTTTCAGAAAAAAATCTATATTCAATTAGCTAAAATTTTTATTATTAAAATTTTTGAAGGTTGGGATGCGTTGTGATGCAATTATTAGGGTTCCACAATTTGATTTGATCTTCAAATATTTGAATCAAATATTTGATCAAATTCAAATTCAAATTTGACTATATTTGATTTGATCAAATTCAAATATAGCCAAATTTGATTTGATTTGACAAATATTTGATTTGATTTGAAAATTACTATTAAAAATTCAAATTCAAATCAAATTCAAATTCAAATATTTGAATCAAATCAAATTCAAATCAGGGTCAATTTGATTTGATCAAATTCAAATTGATCCAATATTTGATTTGATTTGAATTTGAGGAACCCTAGCGATTATATAATAAAATCTATCTAAATCTATATCGTAACAATTTTGGAGATCGATTATCTACTTGTGTAATATTGGGTTGTCCTCCCGTTTATTTTACTAACCCCTAGATAGTACTCAGTAGTGAAAGATAGATAAATTTGCTCTTTTTTTTTTTTTTAACTTGAGGTTCATTACATGATATTTTAGGTAATCAATCGATCAAAATTGGTCTTGTGAGTTACATGTTCAGCTGATTTGCTTTTTGCAAATCAGTCATCACGTGGCTTATGTGATCAATTTTGATTGGTCAATCACCAGGTTACAATGATAATAAATCACTATAAACTAATGCCCAAATTTTTAAATTTTAAAAATTTTAATAATGTATAAACATAAAAAATATTTTTCTAAATTTGAATTTTAATATAATATTAATTAAAAATTTATTAATTATAAATTTTACTAACTTATTATATAAGTATATATTATATTAAAAACTAGTATTTTTTTTATTTACTAATTTTTGACCTAAAAACTATATTAATAAAAATTTATTTTATATATAAAATATTAATAAGAATATTTTTGTTTTATAAATCAATTATAATTTGCATAATAAAAAAAATAATAATAAATTAAAAAATAAATAAATTTATTATTATATAATAATTTAAAAAATTGATAATAGAAAATATTTAATATAAATATAAAAAATTAATATTTATAACTTAATATTATAATTTAATGTTTTTTTAAAAAACAAGTTTAAAAAAAATTTAATAAATAAATTATTATATATAAAAATTTTTTACTTTCTATATTAATATAGTTGAGCCAGAATAAACAAGAAGACCTATAATTAATACAAAGTTTGGGTATAGTAATTAAACATATTTATAGAAGGACATATATAGAAATAGGACAACTATAGATAGTAATAATAAGAAAGTTCTATATATAGTAATAACATAGAGTAAGTATAGAGAAACAAAATAAGAAAAAAATGATAGATAAAATTAGTAATAAGATGGGATAATAGGGCGATTGGAAGTATTATCAATTATATAAAAGAAAATAATGATTATAAGGCAGAAGTAAAATAAGAAAATGAGGTAATATCAGAGTACAGAAATATTATTATAGTAACAGCAGCTTGAAATAGCACAATGACTAATGAAAGGCCTAAAACACTGATAGTTGAATAAATTAGCTTCAAGACTACAAGAACAGTGCAAGGGCCAGATCCAAAAGAAGTTTACAATAATTCAAAAGTAATTTGTTAAATTGCTATTTAACTGTAAAGTTTATCCTACTCATAGAAGTTGGCCTAGTATAGTTATAAGTTTGATAAATTGAATTGTAGTTATATATGAAGTAAAAGTATAAGATATTATTAGAAAATGTCAGTAAAGCATTTTAATGAATAACTTTGGTTTGGTTAGCTTAAAATATATATTAAATATTATGTGTAAAGCACAAGTTACAAACTAGTATAGAAAAATAATTACATTTTGATGATTATATTAAATATTATTCAAATATCATAAATTATTTGAATAGAAATTATTATTCAAATATAATAAATTATTTGAATAATTATATTACTCGAATAATTTGAATAAGAAATTATTCGAATATTTATATTATTTAATGAATAATTATTTAAAAAATTATATTAAAATATTTACTGAATATAAATATTGTTCAAATAGCAAAAATAAAATTTTGTATAAATAGCTATCGAATCTATAGTTTTAATAAAAATTTTCAAATATTTGTTAAATCAAATTAAACATTTTGTCAATTTAATTTGATTTGATTTGAAATTTTTGTATTTGAATTTCAAATATTTGGGGTCTTTGCTAGGAAAACCACAGTTAGAGACTATTTAGATTTTGACAATAAAATTAAAATTGCTAGCTATCTATTAATCCAATTTGAATAAATTTTTTTTTACTTTATAAAGTTATTTAAGCTTTATAAAATAAAAGAAAGTTTATTCAAATTGGATTAATAGATAGCTAGCAATTTCAAATTTTATTGTCAAAATCTAAATAGTCTCTAACTGTGGTTTTTTTAGCAAAGGCCCCATTTGATCAAATTAAATCGAATCAAATCGAATTCTAGAACCCTAGTACCTAGGACATGGGCCAAAAACAGAATTAGATTGAACTACTTCTATAATAAATTCACGCTCATTTAATATAAATAATATTTTGAAAAATAAACAACTTGAGTAAAGTATAATTATTTCATTTGCTTTGTCAATAGGCCAAGGAAGCTATGGTGCAAGAAGCCTATACTAGACAATAAAATAGTATAACTTTAAAATGCATCAGCTTTTTGTAGAGACAATATTTTTAAAAGATATTTGGCAAATTTTTAGAACTTATCATAATGAACAAAGTTATTAGTCAGATTTTTAAAATGTTACCTTTATAAAAAGTTATAGCACTTTAAAGTTAGTTAAAATTGAAATCCATAGTAATTATATATAAAACAATAGTAACCTTTAAAACACATCAATGTTTTATAGAGAAGGTTTTTCAAAAAAATATTTGGCAAACTTATAGAACTAATATTGCTCTATAAAGTTACTGTTCAGTTTTTTAAAAAACCTCTTGTACAAAAAATTATAGTGATTTAAAAATTGAAACATGTTGAGTATAAGCTTCTTGCACTATACCAATTATGGCAAAAAGGTTCAAAATGCAAGCTTTTATTCCAAGTACCTCAGGAAAGTAATAAAATTGTATATTCTTTGTGTTTGGGAATATAATAAAAATAATGGACTAGTAGACATTAGCAGATTCTAAAATATGGTCAAAAACCCTATGTTACTTATCTTCACTTTTTGATATTAAATTTCACTAATTGATATGCAGAACATGAATTAAAAAAAAAGTATTCATAATTAAAAAAAAAGAATTAGTTTTATTTATTTATAAAAAGGTTTAATTCTTATATAAAGTGATTATACCTAATTCTGAAGTTTTTTTTGTCTTATATAAAAGTTCTTCAAAATATTGCATTTATTTGTAAAATCAATATATAAAATATATAATCAATTTATTATTTAATTGTAAAATTTTTTATATATTATATACTAAAAATTTTTTAATAATAAAAGTTACAACCCATATAATTTATGAAAATTTAAAAGCCATGGTCCTAATTTTGTAAATATATAACAACATAATTTTTTGTTAAGTAAAATATACAAAGTTTGCTAAGTAATATGTTCATTACACTAAATTATATATAATATAAAATTTTTTACAAAAATTGGACAAGGTTTTATTAATAGACTTGGACACTTAAATGTAAAAGAGTAGCAATCAATTAATCAACAATCACTTTACTGACAATTATTCACTGACAAGTTCATTTTACTAACAGTTTATTTCACCAAAGCTCATTTTACTGACAAAGTAATTCTGGTTATTGTTGTTAGGATCAGAGTAGAATTAGGCAGAATTAGGGCTAAAGTTAGTATACTTTTTAAAAAAAAAACTTGGCAATGAAATGAACTTCAATAAAACAAACTGTTGGTAAAATGAATGTGTTGGTGAGTATTTGTCAGTGAAATGTTATGTTGGTAAAGTGATTGTTGACGAAATAATACAAACCCAATATAAGGTATGCACAATAAATCAATTTTATTATTATTTACTATATTTCTTGAAACTTTGTAATTCAATTTGGACAATTTTGGTACCATTTGAATCATCTCACAAAAATGATTTGAATAATACCTAAATCATCCAAATTGGGTTACAAAGTCATAAAATATACAATCTATGAAAATAGATTTGATTACAAAAAATACCTTATATTTCTCTAATTTGGATAATTTTAGTACCATTAGATTTATCTTAGTAAGACAATTTGAACGATACCAAAATTATCCAAATTGGATCACAGGATCATGAGATTCACAATTTTACAAAAATATATTTGATCTCAAAAAATAATAAATATATCTTATTTTTTTAGGATATTGTAATCTAATTTGGCTAATTTTGGTACCGTTAGAATTAACTCAGTAAGACAATTTGAATGATACCAAAATTATCCAAATTGGATCATAGAATTATAAAATATTACAAAATATTATAATCTACGAAATTAGAGCGATTTCTAAAATTAGGTACCTTTACTTTATATATATATAAAAAAAGGTTAATTCTTACTTTATTCATATTAAATTCATAGTAATTCTGAAGAAAAAAGGATATAAAAAAAGGAAGACATAAGAAAAAAAAGAAGCATAAAAAATATATAGTCAACTCTTTCTATTCTATCAAAAATGTTTTTTAAGAATTTTTATATATAAACAATTTTTTAGGTTTGGTTCAAAGAGTTATTATTAGCTAATCTAAACTTTATAATAAAATTTACAAATGTTCTAGAGTATTTTGTTCAGATTAGAGAGAATTTAATTGTGTTCAAATTAGAGAGGTTCAGATTAAAAAGAGGCAACTATATATATACAGTAAATAAAGCATGTAAAAATTTTTGTGTCTATATTTATACAATAGCTTTAACATTAATAAGATATTACAGTAACCTGTATTAAGTTTATATATACTTTTACATAAACTGGGGGTTTTTTTTAATCTTGTTGCTTTATCTGATTAGGGTTTTGCAAGTGCTAGTGCATAATACTTGCAGAACCTTACATCTAACCCATTGTTCTTAATATTAGAAAGTATATATGTATATATATATTAAATCAAATTTATTTGGATACTTATCATAATTCAAAATTCTTTTTACATAATTAAATACCTTATGCTTATTCTTTTCAATTCTAATAACTGCTAGCATTCCCTATTTTTTATAGAATTTTTACACAGAAAAAAGAATATTGCGATCATTATATACTTAATCTTGTTTTTTATAAGTGGCAGTTTTTTTTTAATAATTTATATAATAGTTACTCCAGTTTATAAACCACTTTACAGTTGATATAATAGTGGCTCCAGGGTATAAACTATTTTATATTAATAGTATTACTCTAGAGTGATTTACTTCTTTTTAGATATATCTTAATAAGCCAAAGTGGAGTCATGCTAGTATGGAGTGGCTTATACTTCTAAGTTACTCCGGCACTATTAACATCTCTAAAAAAAAGTGTGATGCAGCAATCAAATTTGCATATTTGTACGTAGAGTAGATCATTTCTAGAACCCGATTTTCAATTTTGAAATATTCTTTGTCTGCAATTATTCTGCTATAAGAAATATATAAACCTTTTAAGCAAAGTTAAAGTACTTGTATAGTATAATAAATATTTTGTAAATCTATATTAATTCATTACTTTGTGTTGCTATTTACTTAGTAAGTTATATATAAAACATATATTGTCATAAGTATAAACCACTAAATTAACTAAATTCTGCTTGTTAAATAAAAAAAATTAAAGATAAAACTAAAAAGCAACAAACAAGCCGAGATAATATAAAATATTTAAGTTATTTAATTATTATTATATGCTACTGTATAGAAATCTTTTAATGACAGATAAACTAACTATTAATTCTTTTAAAATATTCAAGGTACATTGAAGATTAATATATAGATTATAAATGGTTTTGTTGATAAAATAATGGTTGTACTATAGAGATCGGTATGGGTTTTGGATTAGATATAAGTTAATCATATTGAAAAATTTACTATCGTTATAATATATAATAAAGATTATTGATTAGCTAATACACGTGTATATAAGTTTAGTTTTTTTAATAAATTTTCTTGTCCTATATTATTGCTTTGATTAATAATTCTTTTTATATTAAATAAGTTAATAAAAAAGTAATAACATTTAGAGCATTTATTTTAAACCTATTATTCGATTTTTTATTTTTCATTATTTTTCTTATTGCTTTTATTTTTCTTATTTTTATTATTTTTCTTATTGCTATTATTTTTAAGATTAATGATTTTGATTGGTTATTACTTCCTAGAGATTTTTGTAAGTGATTTGTAGTTTGTGTAATAATCAACAGTCACTCCTGCTTTTTTTGCACAAATATATATTATTATTATTAAGATATTAACCATTCATTATATTGAGTTTTTTAGAAATTCACTATTTCAAAAGAATTTTATATAAGTTGGCTTTGAGTTTAACTTTATTACAATCATATTTGGTTATATCTCTATTGAGTCTTATTTGTTATCTGAATTGTATCCATACTTGAGCAGAATAAATTTTCTTTTTTTTTATATATTTTATACATTGATTTATATCCTAATTACTTATATTTACAAAAAATTAAAGCCATATAGAAAAAGGAGTGATATAACCCAAATATAATTTTTTGACCAATCAGGCATTTACAGCAGTTATATTTTCACGAATTTATAAAGAGATGTTACATATCCAAATAACAATAGGCTCACATAGATGTAAATCTTAAGTCTGCAAAGTTCAATACTGATATAGGTTTTATTAGAAAAAAGCAAATGCTTTATATGTATTCATCTCTCTCGTCCATATCTTCTGCTGCATCAAGTAATCTTTTTAATTCACCTCGTTCCTGAAGAATTGAGATGAACTCACGAAAGAATGGGCCATAGTCGAATGTTCTTCGTTCTTTCTCAACCTAAAAAATGTAGTAATATTAATATGAATATTTTAACGAAAATAAAAGCACTAAAAATTTTCTACATGATTAGATAAATTACTTCTTTCCGTTTTTTTTCTATTTCAATTTCTTCAAGCAAAGATTGAATTGAATTAACCATCTTCGTTCGTAATTCTTTGATCTTTTCAATATTATCATGACATGACGTTAAATTTTCAAAGTCAGCTACATAATTTCCTCTATTTATGACCCTTATTTCGTCTTCATTTGTAAAAAACAAATCGATCTATAGAGAAATTTTAAATTTATTAAGAAAACATAGTTAAATATACTGTTAAGGCTTTACTTCGCAAAAAATACAACACCTACGTCTTTACTATCAACTTCTCTCCAAGAGTTACTGAGTTTATCTAGTCTATTTTCTGCAAGTCTTTTGATATACATACAATCTTTGATTCTGTCTTGATGAATACCTAATTCGTCTTTAGTTATTGCTAAAAGAACATATTCTATTTGTTCTACAAAAAATCTGTAAAATAATAAATATTTTATATTTTAAATTAAGACTAGGGAATAAAAAACTCAACGAGCTTACCCATTAATACGTGCATTGATCTCACCACGAGCGGCTTCATACCATTTCTTTTCATTCGAATACTTTCCTGACATATAACAAAACAAAGAATAGTGTCAAAAAAAAGGCACATTTTAAAAATACATTTTATATATGCATTCGCACCTAAACTAACAGGATGCGGGTATAAACCATCTAATTGCCATGCTTCACCATCTACAGGAACGTAAGCAATATAATGATAGGCTTCACCAACGACTTCATCAATTATTTTCTTTCCTCTTCCTTTTTTAGCTGTCACCGCTTCTTCAACGACCAACGCTTCTTCAGGATGCCTTAAGATTAGTATATATATGTACATAAGTTAATTATTGAGGTCTATTATGAAACATCTATATAAAACACCACTCACCGTGACATCGAATTGTGAATTTGACGGAAATTTGGGTGATTTGTGATTGCAAAACCACGCGTCTATATGTTGAAAATCATTTAAAAAAATCACAATTACATAAATATATAGTACATCACAAAAATTAACTTGCAGCTGGTGGAAGCTCCTGCGTGAATTCTTTAAACTCCTTTAATTCTTGATCGATTTCCAGTTGTGGGCAATTAAGTACAATATTCAACACTGCTAAAGTTGCGCAAGCGTTTTCCACAACCTAAGAGATTATATTATGCTAATTCTCATGACATGACAATCTGAAAAAAGACAAAGTGAAATAGCTTCAAATTTACTTGATTTGCAAAATATACGTTCTTTGGAAGTTTGTCGATAGGTTCATACTTGGCATCTCTATGTAAACCTTTCACGTCACCTGATACATCACCTATCATTTTAAAAAGAAAGACCAAACCATATATTTCTCTATAATAAAAAAAAACGCGTTAAATTAATAATAAAACAAACATGTATATTGTTCACATAAAGCGAAAAAACAACTAATTATTGAATTATCAAACTTACCCAAGGTCATCGAAATTATCTTGTTGATCAAGAACAAACACCTCAGTTGCTTTTGCTCCTTTAACCCCTAAGCTATACATCAAAGAGGTGAAAAGTGCTTATAAAAGTAAACAAAAATAACAAATACATCATTTTAATATGACATTTTATTTGATAAACGCGAATAATTAACAAATATATGTATTTTACATGGTTCTGATTGTAGTTTGACCCATGGTCCTTCTGCGCGTTCTTTGTGATTAAGTATAAGCGAAGACATTATTTATTTCGATATCAAACGTAAAAATCGAATATATGTATTTACACTTAACGCGATCTAGATAATCTAATCTATATCAATATATTTAGATTACGCGAAATACGAGCATGCTTGATACATTTTACTTATTTGCGCGGGTAACACAAACCAAAAAAAGGAAATCCGATTTTGTAAATAAATTAAGTGCGTGAGATAAAAATTTAGGGTTAGGGTTAACGTTAGAGGCTATAGGGTTAGAGTCTCTCCGATTGGCTATTTCCTCTCCAGGAGCTTGTATTACCCGCACAAATAAGTGGATGCTGGTTGATAGGGTTGGGGGACTGTTGGGGGCACGGGAAATTTTTGGGGCATGCCAGTGGCATACCCCCTATATAATACCGATAGCTTTAACTCTAAAATCACGCTCACTTTTCAACTGAAAATATTTAAAATATACCCGGGGTATAGGCTATTATCCTGTTCCGTTTTTTAGGGTTAGAGTTAGTTAGCACGCGATACTTATTTTAAATTTAATTTATTTATTTTTAGTCATAAGTTAAGAGCCTATACCCAGGTATATTTTAAGGACGCCCTTTTCAACTACCCCAGGTGCACACTTAACAAATTTCTCGATCACGTAGAAATTATCCAATAGCGAATCGCGCCTTGTGTAACGTAACACGATCAGGAAAATCAAAACAAATGTCGCTTTAAACAAAAGGTTTTTCTAATATCTTTAGACTTTAACCTAATATAGACTCTAACTCTAACATTAACAAACTTAAAGAATTGTTTGTATAATGTGATCAAGAAAATTTTGTTGGTGCACCACTGGTGCACCTGAGGAGCAAAACTTACGTTTTTAATACTCCTGCACTTACTTTTTTGATATATCTAAATTGCTAAATTCATATGTTTTTTTGGCTAAACAAATTTGTTTTGACTGATAAAATTGCCAACACTAATCTAAATTTACCGGAGATATGACGATTTTGAAAGGTCACGTGACTGCACACTTAAATCGGTCAATGAAATTGCATATAAAATTACAAAAAAAATTATAAAAAAATAAAAAGTTTTTTTTTAATTTTTTTTATTATATTAACCTTATTTGAATTTTAGTAAAGGCTATAGTAATAGTAATAAGATCATCAAAATTGGATTAGCATATTATGTAAAGAACTTTTAGATTTTTTAGAACTTTTTTAAAAAACTTTAAAAAACTATAAAAATTTTTGAATTTTGGTTTTTTTCGCATAGGCGATAGATCACACTCTATAAAATTTGGTGTAATGTAAAATCAAACCAATAAATAAATTTGTTAGTTTAGGGTTAGAGTAGGGTTAGGGTAAGGGTTAGGTTAGAGTAAGGGTTAAGCTTGTTGGTGAAACTTAATTATTTAGTTTCACCAGTTGCATCTTTGAAATCTGATTGGCTAGTTATAAATAGTTTCACCAGTCATTTACTAGTTGCACCGAAAGTTTGCAGTTTTACCAACAACTCTAGAAAGAGTTAGGCTAGAATCAGGATAGTGTGTTTTTAGTGAAGAGTTTAATTCAAAATTTTGTAAGAAATTTTTTTTGTTAGAGCATAAAAGATGGTTTCATAGGCAAATTTAGTATTATGGCCAATTTTTGAAAAAAATCGTAATCGCTTCAATCTTATATTACATCTAATTCTAAATTCTTAATGGTTGATCAGGGTAGCGATACATCGCCATGGCAATAAATATAATAATTCAAAAGTTTTACTTATATTTTATAATATACTAAGCCAATTTTGATAGCTTTACTACTATTAAAATAGTAATTTTCTTTTTTACAACTTTTTTATTAGAAATTTATAATTATATAGTTTGTATCAAGAAATTGGTGATTATAAAAAATTGTGATTATATAAATTAATAAATTGTTTTACAATTTTTTTTTTTTTTTTTCCTTAGACAATCGTGCTCTATTTATTAGATACTATTTGAAGTCCAAAAATACAACAAAAGAAATATCTGTTTACTAATAGGCCGCAACCCGGCTGCCACAAATGGTGCCCAAGTAGGATTGTCGCACTGGTGTTTGTCAAACGAAAGCGACCATGATCTTTGGCCATGAATACATCTTCCGAATATAACGCGGTACCCAGTTACCTCTTCATAATCCACTCCTTCCAAAAAAACTTTATCACTGAGCTTCTCATAAAGACAAAGAAAAAGGAAAGGGGAAATCTTAAAACAGGAGAATGAACTACTAGACGAAACCCAACAAAAAAGACCAAAAAGAAAATTCTAAAAAAGTAAAACACACAAAAAAAGAAAAGAAAAGAGAAAAAGTCATGAAAGAAATAGAAAACGAAGGTGCTAATACGTCTAAACACTAAACGATAAAAATTGTATAACACTACATAAGCATCTACTTATGAATGTGTTATACGTACAAGATGAGAAAAGAAAAGAAAATTCTAGAATTTAATTAAAACCTGAAAGGCCAACAACTTTGCGTCACCATCTCATCACGCGTCGTTCCTGTTTACCACCTTGCATACCTTCTTCCCGATTAGGATAGGAACAACAGTGCCAATCTTTTGGAGGGGGTACGCCGACTTTCCCACTTTTTGCCAAAATTCTAGTAAAAAAAGCTCAGCGAGAATATGGTAGCGGGGGTTCGTAAATTTTCTCTTGGACTTGCGACAAAAAACCTTTAAAGATAGTATTAAAAAACTCATTTCCTTTTAGTTCACCGCCTAGCCAACCAAGGTATCTTCGTCGACAGAAGGGAGTTGCTTCTACCAGAATTTCTTGTACCAAGGGCGCCCACTGCCAGTTATCTTGTACAACCGACGCTTCTGGCTTGCTTGCCGAATATACAAAGGAGTCCCACTTAATAGTGTTAACCTTTATATAAACTGATGTATGAAGTTGCTTCGTCTGTCACTAAAAGAAATTTTTTGTTTTATTTTGGCACAGAAATTTTGGCGCAAGTGATCGTCGGGAAGAGTTTTATTGTTTTACAATTTAATGTAACTATACGGAAGTTTTAATTATATAAGAAGTGATTATAAAAGAGAATGACAGTAGGATAACTGTATTAATAAAAAAATAGTTTTAATTAAAAAAATTTTAAGTCTTTTATTAGAATTCTATTTGCAATTCTATTGGTTAATTTTAATCATAATGGTTATATAATTTTCTTAAAAAAAAAATAATAAAATTTTTAAAGTATATTTAGATATATCAAAAAAGTAAGTGCAAAAATATCAAAACTATAAGTTTTGTATCCAAAAAAAATTACTTTTTTTAAGGGTAGAGGGTATGTCGATCATTTTTCATATGATATTGGTGGCAAATTGAGATTTACATAGATAAAGAAATTATACCATTAATAGAAATTTTTAAAGCCACAATTAATTTTTGCCAAAATTTTGTGGCTTGTAGATTAAAACCTCTTGTTTATTATAGTTAAATTTTAGGGGCTGTATTATTTCAAGAAAACGTGCTTACATATATCACAAAGTCTTTTTGGGTTACCCCTAATTTTTTTGTATAGTACAAAATTCCTAATTCTGATTGGCTGATTTACATATAAAATTTGTAATACACTATCTTTAAACAATCATATCTTGTTAAATACTTATCCGATTTTAATAATTTTACTAGTATTGGAATCAGAAAAACCTAGCAAATAATTATATTTAAAAATTTATAAATGTTATATTTAATAAAAACCTTTTTTTTAAAAAAATTTGCCATTGAGTTTATATGTAATTTCAAAATAGTACCCTCTACCCTTAAAGATTAGATAAAACAAGTTAAACCAATTGGAAGATTGCAAATTTATATTACAAATATATATTTAGCAAGTAAATCAATAACTAGAGTTCTATAATTTGATTTAATTTGATTAAATATTTATTTTCAAATCAAATTCAAATACAAAATTTTCAAATTAAATCAAAACTGTATTTTTGTAAAATAATACTTAAGGTGTAATTTTTTAATTTGGCCTAAATTACACTTCATTTAGACCAAATTTTAAAATAATGACCCTGTATTATATTATAAAAAATATAGTAAATATTTGATTTGATTAAATATTTGAAATATTTTGATTCAATTTAAAAATTTATAAATAAAGGTTTAAAAAATTTCAAATCAAATCAAATTCAAATTTTTAATTCAAATCAAATTCAAATCAATACTTATTTGATTTGATCAGATTTGATTTGAGTTTGAAAAACTTTAACAATAGCTATATACAGCATATATATACTATACATACTATATATTTTTGAAAATAAGCTACCTTTTTTAAACCAAAAATTACACAAAAAAATATGTTTGAGTAGCTTATTTTCAAATTGTTAAATTTTTTGAAAAATTGAAAAAACATAGTAATAAAAGTTGTTTAAATAATAACAAATTTTTATTATAAGTATAGTTTGATATTCTAAACAAGTTAACTTGATGCACTTTTGAGGTTTACTTATAAAATTTAAACTTTTATATGTAGCAACTGCTAACAGGTTTTTTGAAATTTTTTAAAAAAATTAGGGGTAGCTTATTTTCAGAATAGCTTATTTTCAGAAATATATCATACCTATATTATACAAATTGACCAAAAGACAAGACCAATAGTTTGAATTATTAAACTCTTGAAAGAATAATTAATATATTAATAATACTAGTATATATATATTTAGTTTTTGTGTTTTATTTTAACATATACAGTGGGTAGCCTTTTTTTTTTTAAAAAAGAGATTATTTCTCTATATCTTTTTATTAATTATTGCAAATTGTACATATATTGAATACATGCAAAACCTCGGTAACTGGATAAGACTTTATTGTTAAAAAGATAAAAAATACAATATTATAGTATTTTTATATATAGTCTATTACTTACATCTTATAAAATAAAGGCAGAATTGCCAAAAAAAAAGAATACATACAAGAATTCACTAAACTAAAAGAAGATAGAAGTACAAGCTAGTTTACTTGTGACCTATTCTTAACTAGAATAATCGAATGAATCTCTAGATTGTGAGAAAGAATTGTAATGATAATTGGCTAAAATGAATAAATTTTTGAATACTATTTTCTATAAAAGTGGGATGTAGTAGTTGTGTAAGTAATAATTTAGAGTGAGATATAGCTAGTAGCAGTATTGTACGTTTTGGCTATCCAAGGCCTTTTTTGGCCTTGTCCACGTCCAAAATGTCCAAGCATCCAAGATTGTCCAAAGCTTATACAGGCTTTAATAATTATTAAATTTGTCTAAAAACTATATAATTATATATTTTTTAAGGTGCTGAACACATTCCAGTTAGAATTTTTTTTTTTTTTTTTTTACTCTTTGACACGTCTTGCCAATATTTTATTAAAACCAGTATTGAGTACTATTTATAGCCCGTTAATACATGATACTTAAAACTAAAATTCGACATTATGCGGTTACTAGGGTTCCGCAATTTAATTTGATCTTCAAATATTTGAATCAAATATTTGATCAAATTCAAATTCAAATTTGACTATATTTGATTTGATCAAATTCAAATATGGCCAAATTTGATTTGATTTGACAAATATTTGATTTGATTTAAAAATTACTATTAAAAATTCAAATTCAAATCAAATTCAAATTCAAATATTTGAATCAAATCAAATTCAAATCAGTGTCAATTTGATTTGATCAAATTCAAATTGATCCAATATTTGATTTGATTTGAATTTGAGGAACCCTAGCGGTTACTTCAAGAGCACCTACATGCGACCGGTCTAGAGTTGCTGGTGAAACTGGTGAAACTTGGTGAAACTTGGTGAAACTGGTGACTATCTAAAATCTGATTGGCTGGTGAATGCAATAGCCAATCAGATTTAGATAGTCACCAGTTTTACTAGCGCGATTTAGTTTCACCAACAACTATAGACCGGTCGTACCACTTTATGGATAAAGCAGATATAAACTTTGTTAGCCCACGTCAAAGAGCGATAGAGGATTTCCTTAAATTCCTCCTACCTAGTATCAATGGTGGGGATAAAATCAACCATTCAAGAAAAACAAATAAAATGAGAAACAAAAAGAGATAAAAAAAGGGGAATAACTACAAAACCTAGATGAAAAACCAAAACTAGCAAAAATAATAAAAATGAAAAATGAGAGAAACGAAGAAAAACTCCATGCTAATGACGTAAACTAACAAAAGAAAATATAAAAAGCCACACAGGGCAAAAGAAAAAGTAGATAAAAATTATATAATACTGCACAAAACCATATCCGTCAAAGTATTATATGTACATCAAAAAAAGGAAAAGAAAAAGAAAAGAAAAAAACTACGCCTAAAAGAAACTTCTAGAAAAAAAGAAAATTTTTCTGATATTTTCTTCAGATTATCCTCACGTGTTATTCATTGTTTATTTTGCAGGCGTCGAAACTTACTCGTGACCGGGTTCCGATTCGGTAGGCGTATTTCCAAATTGGGAGGAATAAACATTGCCGATCTTTTGGAGGGGGTAAGCTAGATTTTCCACTTTTTGGTGAAAATTTCGAAAAAACCAAGAAGAAATATCGAGAGTACCAAAACTTGTAAAGAGTATAAGTTTTACGTTTTGTAGAATAGTATTGATAACCAAAAGTATGTTTCTGTCTAAACTTCCATATCTTTTGACAAAAAACTCCAGAGTTTTAGCTCTACTAGTGCTCTACTACATCTTCTATAGCAACGAAGTCTTCTATCCGGAGAACTAAACCCACAAGGAGAAATCTTTTTCAGCTCTATTTCAGCCATTTCACATGCAATCTGAAGTCCTGTATCCAAGCTGCTTCTAGATAAAGTTTTTGTTATGTACAAAAATACTAACTACAAAATTTTCGTAGGTCGGCGTTTATGAAAAATTTTGGTCCAGAGGATCGTTGGAAAGAATTGTTCAATAATGTTCCAGTTAGAATTAAAATAGATTGTCTTAATATAATTTTAAGTAATTTTACTTTATTTAATTGTCCAAGATTGTTTAAAATTATTCAAACTACTGTCCAAAGCTGTCCTGTGACAACACTAGCTAGTAGTATAGTGAGATCTGGAGAATATTGTATCATCCTGAATGAAATCTAGATCTTCTTGTAAATGTTTTTTATTATTAAATGATGTATTAAAGGAGCAAATTTTATTTTTGGCTTTTCTGTTATGAACAGAGCCAAAGTATAATTTGTTATAATTCTGAGCAGAACTTTTTTTGTAATATGTAACTTTTTAAAGACTTGTATAAAGATTTTTGGTTGCACTAGTTGGATCTGTAAGTTTTCAGCTATTCTTATATCTTATAGGAAGATTTGGTAGTTAGATATATAGATTAGCAGATGGGCAGTATTTTTAGATATTGTATAATAGCAGGAGCATAAGTAGTTTGGGTTTCTTGTTGGGTTTCTAAAGCGAAGCAGCAGATAGGTTGGTAGTTCCTCTGCTAGCAGTTTTACTTTAAAGTTTTTTAAATTAGATAGATCAAAGTTAGTATTTAGAGCTAGTGATTTGTTATCATATGAGATGTACGGTATTTCAGGATACAATTCTAGTTAATATTGCCAAGGTTGTTAGACCAAAAAGCTATTTGCTATTGATTTTGCTAACGAAGGTAATTTGTGATTTTGTGTCATTGTTTTAGTATTGTTTTTATTAAGTATATATAAGAGATTCCCAACAATAGTAGGGTATAGTAATTGTAAATAAACTATTGTAGAGAGGTATCTAGAGGAAAGATATTAGTAGGGTTAGTGATTGTTAGTTTTTGTTCTATTTTTACATTGATATATTTTTCTTCACATATTGCTAATAAAAAAATTGTGTCCAGGGATATTCTTGTTTGTCCATAATTAAATTGTCATAAGGTTGGCTAGTTTGTTCTTTAATTATAGTTGCAAGCTATGTTATTAGTAATAATATCAAGTGAGGATTTGCCACAGGTTGTTATAATGAATAACAGGAGGGTGAGAGTTGCATTAATCTTGAATGGTTATATAAGATTGTAGTATTCAAATATGGCTCTATCAGTTTTAATCCTCCCAATT
This sequence comes from Gigaspora rosea, assembly GCA_003550325.1. Lineage (NCBI taxonomy): Eukaryota > Fungi > Glomeromycota > Glomeromycetes > Diversisporales > Gigasporaceae > Gigaspora > Gigaspora rosea. Next base: position 296,474 of record QKWP01000134.1, on the reverse strand, counting down.
GCTATTGTTTTTCTTTCTTTATTGATTACTTTTTTTTCTGTGATAATATATACTGTATTGTAATATTCTTTTTTTTTAAAGTTGGTTGAGATTAGGGATTTTTAAAGTATGATTGGTGGCTCTTTGAAAGCAAATAAGGGTCTTGAGAGTGTGCTGGTTGTTTGTAGTTTAGGTTTATATATGGCTTGTAGAATAGTAAGTACGTAGTATATATCATCAATATCAGCATGTATATTTAATTTACAATCAACTTGGAGATTAAATGTTGACTTCTTTTTTATTCTGAAATAACAATGTTTTCTGAACATGGTATTCTTTAGGTCATAGCCAGTGCATAGCTTGAGTTTAGTAAGAAGTAGATTTGAATTGGTATAATGTCTTGCTTTAAGCAGTTCAGATAGTAGGGTTAAAGACTTTTTCTGTAGTCTCTTTGGTATTTATAATCCAACCTTTGTATATTGGAGTTCATTTTAAAAAAGTAAAGAGGTTTGGGTTGACAAATTTTGAGATTGGAATTGTATGTGAAGCAATTATATCTTGTATCCATTGTAACTATGTTGGGCTTCTTCCTCTAGGGATTTTTTTGATATTATGATATAGTTCTTGCCAAGTTAGTAGCCTTTCATATCTGTGGTCTAGAAATTGTTTAACATAGTAGATGTTGTAAATATTTAGTTTTTCTTTGATATATGCATTTTTAGGGTATTCAAGATGAGTGTATTAATTGATATGCTTTCTAGTTTTTGTAGGATAGACCATTCTATCAGAGGTTAGGAGAATTGAAAGTATAAGGTGTATAAGGCTAAAATAGATTGACATATATATTTGTTTAGTTGTAAACAAGAGAAGGCTGCTTGTTCTAGCAGAATAGATGTATCTGTATTAACGACATTCTGTAGTTATTGTAGTTGTAGTTTTAGGAAAGAATGTATGAAGTTTGAATACTTTAGACCCTTTAGTAATACAGTTGTTAAAGTAGATTTTTGTGCTTGTGTTATATCTGTTAGGGCATAAATATTTGAGCAGAATAAAAAGGAGTTTGGTATTCTCCTAGCTAGTCTTCTCTTGTGTCTAATTAATTTTGTACATATTTTTATAAACAAGAATAGTTGTGATAGGTTTAAATATGATGAATATAGGTAGTATTAGAGGCAGGGATGATGACCTGGTTTATTATATATATAGCTTGTTTCTTGGTGAGCTTGGTGAATTAAAACTTCTTTAGGTTTGTTGATGCTTCTGTGATAATCAATTTTTGAACTTGTGTTTGTGAGTTGTTGGTTATGAACCAATTTCCTAAGTATTTTAGAGATTTATCTTTTTTCAAGGCTTTGATTTTTGTACTATCAAATTCTATAGATTGTCTGTTAAAGCAGAGTCTATAACCTGGATTGTGCATTGAACTAAGTTTTTAAAATAGTTTGATAATGTACAAATTCTGTACTACAAGATCAGATTAGATCTTTTGTTTATAATTAGATCTTTTATTTTGTTTTTTTTTTACTTTTATGTTTTCATTTTGTTGTTTGTTTTTGGTTCAATTTTTTGTTTTTATTTTTTATAAAAATGTCCAAGTGCCATTCCAGGTAGTAAATATTTTTTACTACCCTACTAACAGATCGACCAATCAGATAAATTTTATTTTTTTTTTGATCTAGAACTGCTTTGTTTTTTTGCTTATATATTTACTGCTGTCTCTTTTTTTTTCAGATATGATTTCACTGTTGAAGCTATTATTACTAGAGGTTTGAATAAGTTTTTTATCTTAAAGTTGGTTTTTTTTATATATTTGCTACTGTTTTTTTTTCTTCCAGATGTGATTTTGCCATTGGAGCCATTGTTACCAGTGTTGTCACGGGACAGCTCTAGACAATTTGTGGACAATTGTGGACAATTGTGAACAAAAAAATAAATCTAAATTACTTAAAATTTTATTAAGATAACCTATTTTTTTCTTTTTAGAAAAATATTCAGAACTATAAAAAATATATAATCATATTTTTCTTAAACTAATTTATTAAATTTTAAAGTCAAAATATTCTTTGGACAGTTGTGGACACTGTGGATGTTTGGACGTGGACATGGGTAAAAAAAGTCTTGGACATAGTAGACACGACAACACTAATTGTTACTAGAAGTTTGAATAAGTTTTTTGTCTTGGAGTTAGTTTTTTTTTTACTACTGTTTCTCTTTCTTTTGGGTATGATTTCACTATTGAAGTTGTTATTACTAGAGTTTTAAAGTTGCCATTTTTTTGTCTTGGGGGGTTTTTTTAATTGTTAATATTTACTGCTTGTTTTTTTTTCTTCTGGATGTGATTATGCCATTGGAGCTATCATTACTAGAAGTTTCAGTGAGTTTTCGTCTTGAATTTTTTTTTCCTTATATAAGGGAGATGAGGGTATTATGGACAGGTTAAAGTTTCTACTAATAAAACTTTTTAATAATCAAATAGATTTTTATACAATTTTTATTATTTGAATTATGCTTAATAAAGAATAAATTACTGTAAAAAAATCTTTATATCATATATAGTTTTAGATATAAATAATTAGTACACAAAATAGAACATAAAAACTAAATTTTAGAGAAAAGGGGGGTATTGTGGACACAATGAATAATTTTTGATCTACTGGCCCGTTTTGGATGATTTTACTACCAAAATGACTGTCTTAGCGAGACGATTCTAACAAGCACAAAATTGTTAAAATTCAATTACGGGATCCCAAGATAATTAAAGGTTTATTATGCAAAAATTTGCAGATTTACTAATTAAATTCAAATATATATAAAAATTTATATTTTGCATAAATAATATTATCTTGTGATCTAGTAATCAGAATTGGATGATTTTTATACCATTCGATTCGTCTCTCTGAGCTGATTCGAATGGTATAAAAATCATCCAATTCTGATCACTAGATTGCAAGATATCTGCCCTGTCCACATTACCCCCCCTGTCTACAATACTCCCACCTCCCTTATATACTACTATTTCTCTTTTTTTCAAGTGTGATTTTGCCATTAGAACTATCATTACTAGAGGTTTCAGTAAGTTTTCATCTTGGAGTTGGTTTTTTTTATTATATATTTACTGTCACTTCTTTTTATTCTGAATATGATTTCACTATTGGAACTATCTAAAAATGGGCACCATGCGTATAACTGCATGCATGCAATTAATTCTGCTCAGTATTAAGAAATTAAATCATAACTTTGGTCAAAACATGCATGCATGCATGCAAAAAATGCATGCGCATGTGCATGATAAAATGAAAATTTTGTATTTTGCCCATCTCTAGAGCCATCGTTACTGAAAGTTTGGTTAAGTTTTTCATCTTAGAGTCGGAGGTGTTTTTTTTTTTACTGCCACTTTTCTTTCTTTTGGGTATGATTTTGCTATTGGAGTTGTTTGTTACTAGAGTTAGAAAGTCACTATTTTTTTTGTCTTAGAGTCTTTTTTTTTAATTGTTAATATTTATTACTTGCTTCTCTTTCTTCCGGGTATGATTATATTATTAGAGCTGTTATTACTGGAGGCTTCAATAAGTTTTTGTTTTGGTGTTAAGTTTTTTTTATATATTTACTGCTGCTTCTCTTTTTTCTGAATGTAATTTCGCTATTGGGGCTGTTGTTACTAAAGGTTTCAGTAAGTTTTTCATCTTGGATTTGGGTTTTTTTCTTATATATTTACTACTACTTTTTTTTCTTCTAGGTGTGATTTCGCATTGAAGCTATCGTTACTAGAGGTTTTGGTAAGTTTTTCATCTTGGAGTTGAGAATGAATTTTTTTTCTTATATATTTACTACTGCTTTTTTTTTCTTTTGGGTATGATTTCGCTATTGAAGCTGTTATTACTAGAGTATTAAAATTGTCATTTTTTTCGGTTTGGGTTGCTTTTTTATATATATATACAGTCAACTCTTTCTATACTGAACCCTTGAGTCTGGCCAAAAAAAAAAGTTCACTATAAAAAATTACTATGTTTTCTTAAGAGACCATAGCTTTTTTTATACCGAACTATTAAGAAATTTTAAAATTTTGAGTTCATTATATCCAGAGTTCATTATAATGAGATTTGTTATATCCAGAGTTGACTGTATATATTTACTGCTGCTTTTTTTCTTCTAGATATAATTTTGCCATTAGAGCTATCATTACTGAAGGTTTTATGAAAGTTTTTATTTTGAAGTTATTTTTTTTCTTATATATTTACTGCTGCTTTTTTTCTTTTAGATGTGATTTACTATTGGAGCTATCATTACTGGAGGTTTTGGTAAGTTTTTCGTCTTGGAGTCAAGGGTAATTTTTTTTTATATATATTTACTACCACTTCTTTTTCTTTCGGATATGATTTCACTATTGAAGCTGTTATTACTGGAGTATTAAAGTCACTATTTTTTTTGTCTTGGTTTGCTTTATTTTATATATCTATATATTTACTGCTACTTTTCTTTTTTCTAGATATGATTTTGCTATTGGAGCTGTTATTACTAGAGGTTTTGTGTAAGTTTTTATCTTGGAATTATTTTTCTTATATATTTCCTGCTGCTTCTTTTTCTTTCAGATGTGATTTCATCATTGGAGCTGCTATTGCTATTGTCATTTTTTTTGGTTTGAGATTGTTTTTTTTGTTATATATTTATGTTATTTCTCTTTTTCTAAATATGATTTCATTATTGGCTATTGTTAGTGGAATTATTAAAGTCACCAATTTTGGTGTGGCCTCATTGTAGAGTTGTCATGTTGTTGATATTTTGTTGGTTTTGTTTGTTTTTGTTAGAAATTGTTTGTGGCAGTATAATATATTTTTTACTGTAAGTAAATTTGTAGTAATATGATTTCATTATACTGTATTACTTTTTTCTTTTTTTTTATAAATAAATTTAGTTATTTTTTTTTAATAAATAAATTTGGTGATACAATTTTGTTATTTGTTATATTTTTTATTTTTTTTTTATTTTTTTTATTTTTTATTTTTTTTATTATTTGTTATGTGATATTTTTAAAAAATAAGTGCATATGATCAAATTTGATTGGTCAATCATAGGTCACCATAAATAACACCCAAGTAATTTGATTGGATAATCACTGGGAGTGGCAAAAATAATTTGTTACTTAGGGTGCTACTAAAACAACTCTTATTATTTATTTATTTTTTTTAATTTTTAAACTTGTTTTTTTTTAATGTTTTTTTTTTATTTATGAGATTTATTTATTTAAATTTTTTTAAAGTTTTTACTTTTATTTAGGGTTCCTCAAATTCAAATCAAATCAAATATTGGGTCAATTTGAATTTAATCAAATCAAATTGACCCTGATTTGAATTTGATTTGATTCAAATATTTGAATTTGAATTTGATTTGAATTTGAATTTTTAATAGTAATTTTCATATAAAATAAATATTTGTCAAATCAAATCAAATTTGGCCATATTTGAATTTGATCAAATCAAATATAGTCAAATTTGAATTTGAATTTGATCAAATATTTGATTCAAATATTTGAAGATCAAATCAAATTGCGGAACCCTACTTTGATTTATTTTTTATAATAAATTATTGCTTTTATTTTTTTATTTAAATTAAATTAAATTTTTTATTTTAAACTTATCATTTTTTTGTTTTATTTTTTAGTTTTTTTAATTAAATATTTTTTAATTTTTTGTTATTTACTTTAATTTATTTTTATTTTTTAATTTATTTTTTTAAAGGTAGGGTGAACGTAGATCATTTTTAATAGTGATCATGTTGTGATCATATGAAATCAGATGATCGACCAATCATGATTGTAAACAACATAGATCAATTTTGTGTAACTAAGAAAAATTTGAGCTGACTTAAGAAAACTTTATGACATATAGAAGTATAATTTTTTCAAATACCATATTTATTAAAATTTTACTATTATAAAAAGAGTATTTTGTACTACAAATTATAAAATTTTTGGCTAAATTAATAACAACCGTAAAAAGTTTTATTTGTAGCACATTTTTATTTTCTATATAAATCTCATTGTACTACTAAAATCATATGATAAATGATCTATGTTCACCCTACTCTTAACTTGTTTGTTTTTTTATTTTTTTTGCATATATATATATTTTTTAATTTTTATATTATTTTTATTTTTTTTTTTAAACCAGCAGTCCATCTTTTATTAAAAAGGTTGTAATATAATTTACATTATTTTAGCTACGGTAAGTTATAATGCTACACTACACTTTTTTGGCTACTAACTAAAATCCTTTTTATTTAATAAAAACTCACTCGATACCGAAGTACCCAGGTGCGACCTGCCATGGCAACTAGTTCTTCTTATACAGAGACCTGCAACTCACTGCAAGCTACCCCATACTCACTAAATGGCTGCTGTTAGCCTTGTTAGGACTGCCTTTTTCTTTAAATCCTTCTTACCTAGCTTCGATGGTGGAATGATTTTACTCAAAATCCAATACAAAAAAAAAATTTAAACCGAAATTTAAAGGAAAGTATAAAAAAGAAAAAGTACTACTAAACCTAAACGAATTACCAAAAAACAAAACAGAAAAAAAGAAAAAAGATAAGAAAGACAAAGAAAAGACTAATCCTGACAGATATGAAATGAAATGTATAAAATATAAAAATTATATAATACTATATAGAAACTCTACTTTAGTATTATATGTTAAGGAAGAAAAAAAAACAAAACAGAAAGGAAAACTGCCTTGTAGAAAGTTTGTAAGAAATCTCTTCGTATGGTTTAAAATATCTCTAACATGTCATTCACTATTTACATCGTAGCATAATGATCCACTCGTAACGTCGACACCAAACCAATAGGTGTTCCCGATTTGGAAGGAGTAAACACTGCTGATCTTTTGGAGGGGTAAACCAGAATGCCCACTTTGTTGAAATTTCAGAAATACCAAAGGAACAAAAGGAAAGTACATTAAAATGTAACGACTTGAAAGAGTTAAATGGCCTTAAGCCCCAGCTGCTGAAAGTGGAGTTTTGTTGCATGTTGTATATAATAACTATATAAGTTTTCATAGGTCAGCTTTCTTGAAAATTTGGCGCGAGGGATTGTTGAAAAGAGATCTGTTTATATTATTTTATTAATTTATTATTATTTATTTATTTATTTATTAATTTGTTATTTTATTTATTTGTTTATTTTGTTGTTTCTTTTTAGGTATTTTTATAAGCAAATAAGTAGTTAGTTGGGGTGGATAGATAGGACAAATGGATTTTTACAGGTAGAAAAATAGGCAGATAGATCTTTTATATAGGTGGAACAGATAGATGTTTTTAGGTAGATAAGTTTCATAGATATGCATATATATGCAATAACAGGAATAAAAAAGCAAATTTTCAGTTATTTTTAATTATAGAAATAACCAAAAATTTGCTTTTATTCTTACTATTGTATATATATACTAAAAATGTAATCTATTATTTGAATTTTTATAATTATATTAAACTAGTAAATATCTAAATTGCATTTTTAGTAGTAATAACAAAAAGGATAGCTTGTTTTTGAAATAAAAAATTTTACTATAATTTTGGTTTAAAAAAATGAAGTAGCTTATTTTCTAAAGCTTCAACCTGGGTTAAAAAATAGTAACCCAGGTGGGTTAGATACTTATCTGGGTCATAATATGGATCAACAGGTCATGTGAACAATTATAAAGTTTTTTGCTCTTTTAATTACTAAATTAGGGGAGACAATTAAATTTTATGAATTCTGTATAACAATGGATCATAGAATTCATAAATTTGATTTTCTCCCTAATTTGAAAAGATTAATAATATGTGTTTGTTTTAAATAAAAATCTTGTACTAAGAAGCAAAAACTATTGTAGTATTTAAGTATAGTTTAAACTTAAATAAAGTAGAATTATTTTATTATAAAATAATCTTGTCTAAATTAATTCTTTGTGAATTAAGTTTTTTGAAAGTAATTATTGGTAAGTTGATCGAAATCAAATATAACCTAATACTATTAAATAAATATTAAATAAAAAACTTAATTAATATATCTAAGTAAAATTGTGATGCAATTGAATTTTAAAGTAATCTGTTAGTAATAATAAAAAGTAGTTTATATATTCTTATTTTGTATTATTTCTGAATTTATATCAATTCTAAATTGTTATTTTTGAATCAGCATCCATTTAACAATTAAAAAAAAAAGCAAGCAAAAAAAATTAGAAATAATAATAATCATAATAAAGTAAAACATCAGCAAATATATATATGCGTAAACTTTTGCAAATTTTTATGGTATATAAGAAAATTGTAAACTTATATAATATTTAGTATAAAATTGCGTAATTCTTACGATGTGTAAGAAAATCATAAACTTAGTAAAAATTTTATATGATTTTCTTACACACCATAAGAAAATCGTAAATTTATATAAAATTTTTATATAAATTTATGATTTTTTCATGGTATATAAGAAAATTGTAAACTTACGTAAAATTTTTACATAAATTTACAATTTTCTTACAGTGCATAAGAAAAAAAATAAACCAAAGTTCAAAATTTTTTAAGCCCATTTGATCTGTAAGCTACCATAGATCATAAAATATCCAACAAAAAGTGTAAAAAAACTTAAAAAAAAACTCCTGTTTTGTGCATTTTTACCTTTTCTCCCTTTTACCCCTCTTTCTTTTTTTTTCTCTCTTTTTTTTCTTTTTCTTTTTTTTTTAATATTTCGAATACTTTCGAAATATTTTAGGATGATTTATAACCTGGATCATATCAAGAACATGTTTGACTAATCTTTTCGAAATGTTTCAATGATTTTTGATAATTGTACTACAAGATCAGATTAGATCTTTGTTTATTTTTTTTTTGTTTATAATTTAGATTTTTTATCAATTTTACATTGTTTCTTCGTTTTTTTTTTGTTTTTTTTGGGTTTATTTTTTTAGTTTCATTTTGTTTTTTTTTTATTTTTAAATTTTTTTTATTTTATTTTTACACTTTACCACTGGCACTTTGCAAGAAATCCAACGACTTTTCAGCACTTTGTGCAGGCCAACTCAGCCTTTTAACAGGATCCCGAAGAACTCTAATACAACTCAGATGATTCTAAAAAAGGACATTTGGCATAAAAATTCATTAAACATTACATTTTTATATAGTAAATTTTCAAATTTTGCTTTATTTTATACATTTATTTGGCTAAAATACCATAGATTCCTGAAAATAAGCTACTCCGAAAATAAGCAACCCCCTGATTTTTTTCAAAAATGTATTGGCAGTTGCTACATATAAAACTATTTTTTTACTAAGTTAACTTCAAAAAGTCGATTAAGTAAAGTTGTTCAGCACATAAAAATACACCTGTAGTAAAAATTTGGTGTCATTTGAACAACTTTATATTAGTACGTTTTTCAATTTGTCTAAAAATTCAATATTTCGAAAATAAGCGACCTCCTCGTTTTTTCGAGTAATTTTTTGCCCAAAAAAGGTTGCTTATTTTCGGGAATATACGGTACTGCTAAAATTATACAAACTCAGATCTGAGTTGTACTGTATCAAAGTTCTTTGGGGTCCTCTTTCGACACTTTGCAAAAACACACAACTAATTTCTCCAGCAATTTCTAAATTTCAAGACTACAAGTTTTTGCAAGTTTTTGCAAGGTTTCATTTTATTTATTTTTTTGTTTCATGTTTTTTGTTTTTGTTTTTTTTTGTTTTATTTTTATTAATTTATTTTATTTTGGCACTTTGTGAAAACCTTCGACGATTTTTGAATTGAACTCTTACTTCAGAAAAATGGAAATTTGGGGCTTCGTTTATTTTTTTATTTAGTTTGCTTATATTTTTGTTTTTTGTTTGTTTCTTTTTTTTACTTATTTTTATAATTTTATTTATTTTATTTATCCCTTACTTCTTTCGGAACTTTGCAAGAAAACAACTTTTCTGGCACTTACAAGAAGTCATAAATATAAGCAAATATAATTGAGTATAAGCAAATTTGACCAAATATAAGAAAATATAATAGTTTATTTTTTTTTGTTTTTGTTTTTTCGTTATTTTTCATTTTTGTTTTTTGTTTTTTGTTTGTTTTTTTCACTTATTTTTTTAATTTTATTTTATTTTATTTATTTCTTACTTCTTTCAGAACTTTGCAAGAAAATGATCTGACTTTTCTGATACTTTACAAGAATATTAACACTACACTTTTTAGGAAGTTGCAAATATGAGCAAATATAAGCGAATATGATAGTTAAACAAAGAAGAAGAGAAATAATAGCTAACTATAGAGCAAAAAAAATAAATGTATAGAGAGAGCTAGTATTATGCAACGAAGTGTGAAAATAGTTTAAAATATTACTATTTTTTTCATTTCGTTTTTTTGGTTTTATTTTTTTTGTTATTTTTTTTATTTTAGGAAGTAGCGAATATAAGCGAATATTAGCAAATATAAGCAAATATTAGCGAATATAAGTGAATATTTAATGTTAAAACAAAGAAATAAAGAAATAATAGCTAATTGCAGAGTGAAAAAATAATTGTATAGAGCTAGCATTATATAATAAAGTGCGAAAGAGTTCAAAATATTCCTATTTTTTCAATTTGTTTTCATTCATTATTTTTTTAGGTTTATTTTTTTTAGTTTTTATTTTTTTTGGTCATTTTTTTCATTTTTTTGTTAAAAATGTATAATAATATATAATAAAATATATAATATTGATTAAAAATATATATTTAATTAAAATATAATATATAATAATAATAATAAATAGGTGATAAATATCCCTACCTTAAATATTTGGATAAGGTTTATATAACAATTGATTACTATAATTAATTTATAAGCATTAAACTAAGAAATTAAATTGAATATATGCCTATTTATTGCAAATATATATAAAAAATTTTAATACAAAAAAAAAAAAAACTCTTTCCTGTACATCTGTAAATCACTAAGTAAACAAACAAACAGTTGAAATAGGAAGGAATTTGGACACAATAAAGACCGTTGACGATCGTTTGGTGCTATAATTTAAGTAATTAAGTAACTAATACCAGTAGTAACAACAGAAAGAGGCTAAGATTAAGAGGACAAGAGAGTGAGGACAAGGCTTAAAAGCTCTTAGTACAAATCTGTTGCCGACTATGTTGGCAGCACAAAATAATATGGAATCAGGTCAAACAGAAGAAACACATATAGATGCTCAAACTAATGAACTGATAGAGATTGATAACCATCAAAAAACTCCTCAAAAGAAAATAAAGACGGACTCAGAGATAATAGTAGAAACTTCGCATATTATTGAGAGTCAAAATTTCAAAAATGTAAATAATGCAGAAATTGGAGAATCGGCTGAGACCCTGTCAAAAAACGACATGACGTCACAATCAGAGATCAACACAACAGATCATCAGATCACACAAACAAACAACCCAACAGAGTTGAATTTCTCACCCAACAATCCATATTTAGAAGCGGAACAAAATAGAAATTCTCACAATACTAAAGACCAAATAAAAGAGTTACAAAAAGAACTTTTCCAAGATGAATCGATGTTTCTAGAAGATTCTGAAATATTCCAGGGGATAAGAGAACAACCATCACGATCAAATGAGGATAAAATGGAGACAGAATCCAATGTGACTATAGAGGACGAAATTCAAAAAACAAGTTACCAAAGAAGTTATAGTGAAGTATTGACCAGGCATCAAGACGACGAAAGAAGGAACGAGAAACAAGTAGACTACGGCTGGACAGAGATTGTAAAGGAAAGAGTAAAGGGCCTGAAATCAAACAACGGTAAAGAAAAATTCGACGAAATCGAATGAAACTATAATAAAATTGTAGAGGCATTTCAAAATCTCGAACAACTGAAAAAGCTGGTACAATATAAGATAGAAACTAAAACGACGCATTATCCATTACCGGAAGCAATTCGAACGAAATTGGAATTCAAGAATAAAGCTTTCTTTAGAACTTTTACCAGACATAAACCTTCTCAACTACAATATCAACAAGAATTCACGATAATGTTAAATAAAGCAACAGAAAGATATAAAAGATTGCACGACATATTGCTAACGAATAAAATGAACCGGGATCAAATATTCATAAACTTAAGAAGAAAATTAGCAATAGACTTTCTAAAGAATCTCAAAATAGATGAACTAAATGCACATGAAATTACACAGTGGTTATTTTACTTGGCAGAGTTTGCTAAAATAAGAATAGAAAAGTCCTTCGAAAAATGAAGATCTGAAATAAGAGAAGTGCTCGATAACCAATTAGTGGAATTACCAGAGAAACCGGAATTGATACCAGAGATGCTGATGGAGATACTACTGTTCAAGTTACCAATAGTAAGAAGACAAGAAACTGGTCAAATAGTTAGGGCAATGAGACAAGTCTTCACATTCTCGGAATTACCAGAATCATACTTCGCAGAAGAATTAATCCCACTCCCAGATAATCCCTATGAGCTAGAGGAAGAATGGAGAAAGAACTTCCCCATAACAGAACCCAAGGAGTTGCGACACTTGGGAGAATATGTTCAAGAATTGAGAGAATGATACAATTTTAAAAGAATACCAGACTCATATTTTGACCTACCGGAAGAAAAACCGCCGTTACCATGTACCCTTCAGTTATTAAACAAAGAAGTAGCATACGCCTTCCCCTTCGCTCCAAAGAATACGGACGACTTCAAAAGACACATAATGTTGCTAAGAGAACATTACATATTCAAAAAACCACCTAACAACTATTTCAGGAATAAACCAAAACTACCAAACTCACCTACAAAAATTAAAACACAAGGAAGATACTTCTTCCCAATAAAAAACAAAAAAGAAGCAGATAGGTTCATCAGAGAAATTGAAAGTGAATACACTTTACCGAGAGTACTGCTACCTAATTTCATAGAAATTAACTATACAAATAAACCTGACCTCCCATGGAATCCGAGACAAATTAAAGAAGTGGTAGTCCAGGTACCAATAATACAAACACAAGAACTAATGGAATTAGTAAAAAAAACTACACCCAATATACCACTTTAATCGAATTCCTGAGAACTGGTTGCAACTACCAAAAAGAGACGGGAGGGATAAAGAAAATTCAAAAAAAAGAAAGATACCAAAAGACATAAAAGAATTAAAGGAAATAATTAAAAATAAAGATCAGGAAATAATGATAGAACTACTAATAAAAAGATACGAAGACATCAAACAAGCAGTCGACATACTAAAAACAATTTTTGAATTCGAGAACTTACCACAATACTTATTACAACTACCAGAACTAAAGACGCCAGAGTGGGACCTATTTGAATATTCAGATGTCTGAAGATTTAAATGGAAACACAGCCACTATTGGTAACAACACGCCTTGTAACACAAACAAACAACAATTAGAAGAATTGATCATCATAACTCATAACATACAGGGTTTAAATAACAAACTAAAGCTGCAAAATTGGCTAGAATACTGTAACTCAAAACAATGGAATATTATTGCAATAGCTGAAACTAACTTAAAAAACGATAACGAATATACCTTATCAAATAAATACTACAAAATATTCACATCAAATTTTGTGCAAGAAAAAGAAAAAGGAAGAGCCTCTCTAGGAGTTGCCCTCGCCATCAAAAAAGAAATTTGTCCCTACATTCATAATATTAAAACAATAGAAGGTACAACAATATGTATAGATTTTTTCATGCTGGGCAAGAATAGAATTAGAGTCATAGCCGTATACGTACCTACAAACAATCGAGAAAAGAAAGAAGAGATAGAGAAAACAATAAGAAGTTGGATTGTTAAAGCTCAACAAAAGAATTGGCATATAATAATAATGGGCGATTTTAACACAAACACGAAGAGGAAGAATAGCGAAAAATCTCTGATAAATACAATAGAAACGACCGGTCTTAGAAGTCTATTGGACTTCCACTCAATAAGTGCACCTACATGGACAAGAGGAGACAAATCCAGTCAGATAGACAATATTTGGTTGAGTGCAGAAATGATCCTTGAATGGGAAATCCCTGAGTTAATAGACCCAGAAACGATAACAGACAGTGATCATGTCATAATAAGATCCAAATGGCGCCCAAAATTCAAAGTAGAGAAAGCAAAAAGAAAGAAAAGAAAAAGGAAATTGTACCTGTATGAGAAAACAAGTCAAGAAGAATGGGAAGATTTCGCCTATAAAATTTAACACAGGCTAAGCGAAGAATACATCAAGAAAGAGGAGATGGAATAGTCACTGGGTAAAAAGTGGCACATATGGAATAACATTGTAAAAACAGCAGCAGACAGACACATTCAGAACACTTTAGTTGCACCAAAGCAATATCATGCCCTGTCATTCAAAGAAACAAATTTGCACAATGACTTGACAGATATAAGCAGAATTATAAGATTGTTGAACAAATTGGTAACTCCAAATAACACAATCGATATCAAAGAGAAAATAGAAAAAAGATTAGCAGATATCAAGGAAAGGGGAAATCAGCAACTAGTGGAATTAGATTTATCATCAATAGTAGGAGATAAAACTGAACTAATCAAAAAATGTAAAGAGTGGAAAACGATAATATGGAAGGCGAGAAATATGGAGAAGAATGCGGAGCAACAAGAAAAGATCAAATTCTACATTAAACGAAGACAAGAAAACTTTAAGGACAATACAAAAAAAATGATAGATAGTATTCTAAAAAGGAAAAAGGACCACGTAACCTTCGATAAAATAGTAGAAGTTGATCAGGTAATAACAGACCCAAATGAAATTAAAAATAAAGTAAAAGAACATTTCAGGAGATGGACGAGTCATAATCCAACGAATATTAAGTATTGGGAGGAATGGAAAGAATACTACGCTCCAAAAAAAGAAATAGCAGAGAATATATACGAACCCCTGTTATGCACAATCACAGTTGAAGAACTAATGGAAGTAATAACGAATGCTCCAAACAAGAAAGCGACAGGACCGACAGGGATCTCAAATGAAATGTTGAAAAGATTACCAGAAATCGCTATAAAAATCCTAACGGGAATCTTTAACGAATGCATGCTGAAAGAAGAAACACCCAAACAATGGAGCCTAGCAAACATATGGGCGATCCCTAAGAAAGAACACTATAACAATGACCTAAATTATACCAGACTCATAACTCTAATCGAACATACTCGTAAAATATTCACGAAGATCCTAATGAATAGATTGAACAATATCCTATTAAGAAAAGAAGCTCTTTCGCCACACAATCATACGGCTCTTCCTCTCCAATCAACTGAAGAACCAATACGAAAATTAAACAACATTCTGGAAGATGCAAAGGTGGAAAGAAAGGAATTTTGGTTACTGCTCCAGGATATGTCAAAAGCATATGACTCAGTACACATCCCGATGCTAGTAAAAGCAATGAACAGACTAAAAATACCGAACAGATTCGTTAATCTAATAACATTTATATTAATGAACAGACAGAATAAAGTTCTAACTATAGATGCTGGTGAAATTAAACCATTTCACCAGGTGAAATAGTGAAATAGTTTCACAGAATTACACCAAAATTTTATTTTGGTGAATTGGTGAAATTGGTGAATTGGTGAATTGGTGAAATTGGTGAATTGGTGAATTGTTGAATTGGTGAAATGGTAAATTGAATTGGTGAAACGGTGAATTGGTGAATTGGTGAATTGGTGAAATAGTGAATTGGTGAATTGGTGATACAGTGAATTGGTGAAATGGTGAATTGGTGAATTTGCTTAGTCCTATAAACGGTTAATAGTTCTGACCTCAAAGTGTGCCTGTAAAAACATAAAATGTAAAAACTTGAACAAAAACCTAACCAAATTCCTGGCTGAAATAATTCCAGACTCTGGAAATTTACCTTTCACCATTCCGCTGTTTCACCATTCCACCAATTCACCAATTCACCATTTCACCAATTCACCAATTCACCAATTCACTAATTACACCAATTACACCAATTCACCAGTTACACCAGTTTCACCATTACTGATTGGTGATTGGTGAAATGATGAAATCATTTCACCACTCTGATTTAATTTCACCAGCATCTATAGTTCTAACAGACCTGGGTCAGACAGAATTATACAAAGTAGAAGACGGGGTAGATCAGAAAGAGACCTTCTCTCCAACACTGTGGAGAATATACTACGACCCGCTCATAGATAGGATCACTAGAGAATTCGAGGGATATATGACTAACATTCAAGTAAAAGACAAAAAGGTCAAAACAAAGACAGCGGTATTAGCATACATGGATGACACAGCTTGGATAACGAGATCAAGAGAGGACATGGAAAAAATAATTAACATTGCAGAATCTTTCTATAATCTAACAAACATTAAAGTAAACCCCACTAAGTCCGTACTGGTAACCAATACAAAAGACAAAATAGACGTGATCAAATGCAAAGGAGAAGAAATTAAGAACATAGAGGAAAAAGAAGCATTCAAATACCTAGGGGCCTGGTTCACTCGCACGCGTTCACTAAGAAGTGCTCAGAAAGAAATAGAAAAAGAGTTCAAAGGGAAACTAAACAGAATCTCACTAGCATCAATAACAGAAAAACAAGCAATATACTTGATAAATATTGTAATAATACCCAGAGCAACATATAGAATACAAAGTTGTTACCTAACAGATAGTTCAATAATAGAAATTAACAGTAGATACGCTAAAATCATTAAAAAGAAAGCAGGCATATCAAGAGGAGTACCTAACTCAACACTATACCACTCTGATATATACGGCTTGAGGAACCTTGAACAGGCACAAAGTCAATATCTAAGAATTATCTAATAAAAGGAATAAACTCTACTTAATTCGAACAATCAGTACTAAAAACAAGACTACAACAATTACAATGGGCGGCGAATACAAATGAATCGATTCTTATAACCAAACCGGTTTTCACAGTTAAAGAGAATAAAACATATACTGCACAGGCAATCCAAGCAATGCACAGACTACAAATTCAACTATCAAGAAACCTCAATGAATGGCCAATACCAAAAGACGCACTTGGAACATCAATAAATTATATATTAGAGAATATGAACCAAGCGTCAGAAATAAAAGAAAAAATGAATGCTCATGATATATACGTGATAGAACAATTCTTAAATTGCGACAACACAAAATGTATTAGCTGGAGAGAGATTCATAACAATATAAAAAGATACCTAAAGGAAGAGAACCAAGCTGGTTTAAAACAACAATAGAGATGATAGAAACGAAAGACCATCCCAAAGAAATACTACATACTCCAAATCTGTTCATACTAAACAAATGGAAAGAGGACAGTAAGAGTAGATGGATCATCACAAATGGGAAAACAGTCGGAAGAATCTCTAGCATAAAAAAAGGAATTGTTAAGATTAAACATTGGAAAATAAACGACCTCAATGAAGTGACAAGATGCAATGGGTGTGTACTAAATGACAGAACACTCAAATTAAAGAATTGTACTATCACAAGGTATCAAGAAGAGATAAATGTCCTACAGATAGACAAAAAGCGAGTGATCCATGCCGATGTAGAAAGTTTAATGAAGATCGGGAAACAGAAAACAACAAAAAAAGTAATAAAAACTCCAGGAAACATATTCGCAAAAGCAATAACAAATTCAATGACGCCAATAATGGACGAACTAAAAAGCGCAGTATGGGGAAAGGAAACCTTGGAGATCGATTTAACACTGGGAGAACAAAATAAAGAGAATAACGAAACCTAGTCTAACAATAAAGATACAAAAACAGAATATGGACAATAATAAACAACATATCACCAACAAAACCTCATATAACGCTTTCTGGAATATATATGATACTTAGCATAACCCACAAAAAACAAAAATAAGAATAAACACTAATTCTAACCAGTTAAAGAAGAAAATAGATAAAATTAAAGAACTAGATCCAATATACGTACCGAGGCTACGCAGAGAAAATTATGGAAACATCTTAATAGCGATTAAAGGAGAACTAATGAACAGAGAGGAAAACTTGGATATAATGATAAGCAAAGAAAAGAAATGTAACGGTGACGCACAAGAAATAACAGAAATTAGTTTCAACTCCCAGAAACTTACAAGAAACTATCATACACTACTGTGCTGCCAAAATGTAACTCCATTCTGTAATAGGAAATTAATCAAACAGATAATCAGGGCGGAAAATACAACAAAATGGTTGGGACAAAACAGAAAAAGATATTGGAAAGAAACCACATCGGTAATCAACTGGAGCGCCACAATAACATATCTGTCACATACCGAGAGACCCCTAAGTTTGGGCACTGACCCAACACAATCCAAGATAAAAAATTTCAAAATAAAATTAATAACTAACGAACTTCCAAACTACATTAACTTACACATTAGGAACCCTAACAAATATAAGAATTACTTATGTGCAAGATGCATGCAAACGAAAGAAGATACATCACATCTATTAAGCTGCAAAGAAAACGAAGAACCACTGGAAAGAATAATAGCAGAAGTAATCAAGAAGATCTATAAAAAAGAAACTATTAATGACGAAGATCTAAAGGAATTCACGAAAGAATACACGGACTTACATATTAAGAAAGGGTACCAATCGGGTTTATAATGGAAAAAACAATAAGGATTGGACCGCTTAACAAAAAAAAGAAAAAATACGCAAGTGCAATCCACCATGAAATAACAACACAAATATACGAAAAGATATGGCTTCCAAGTAGGAAGACGAGACATGATGAGACAATTGATCTGAACCTCCCAACGATATCTTCGGAAGAAAGAAAATACGAAATAGAAGATAATCATAGAAGATTTTTGAAATGGCAACAAAACTTTATTTTATATAGCCAATTCCCGTTTAGTAGCATTTACAAAGACTAGAGGTCTGGTGATCTATCTAGCTAAGATAAGGTCAAGAGTAAAATAGCTCTCACCTATAAACCCGTGGTAGATAGAAAATATAATGTACTTATGTATAAATTATAAAATATCGAAATAAAGGTTTAGAGGAAGGTCCTCTCTTAAAAATAATAATAATAATAATAATAATAATAAATAAAAAATATAAAACTTTATATTAAATTGCGAAACTTTGTGAAAATATGCAAAAATATGCAAAAATATGCGAAAGCATGATTATGTGTAATTGATTATTAATTGTCGCAGATTAAAATGAAATCAGATTAAAATGAAACTAGGGACCTCTCTTGCTCACTTTAAAGTTTATAAAACCCACATATACTCGTTTATTAATAGCCCTAACCCTAAACCCTGACCCTAATGCTAAAAAAAGCACTCAAAAATGGCTCCTAAAAAATTTTAAAATTTTGTTTAAAAAATAGAAAAATTTTATTTTAACCCGATTTCATTTTAATCTGTCCCATTAATTGATCGTAATATATCATTAATTTATGCCAGTTTTTGCATATTTTCAATATTTGTTGTTTATAATATTTTTGCTATATTTCAAATTTACTATACCATAAATGCTCGTAATTATTACACCTTTGTAATACTCTGAAGTTACTATAGTGTAAACTTTTATAATTATTATCTTTACGTAATACTCTGAACTAATTATAAGTTTTTCGTAAGTTTATACTGTGTAAAAACTTACAGAGGTTTACACATATTTTTTTTTGCTGATGAAATAAAGAATTAAAAAAATAGAAATAATTTATTCATTACTCAGGTGAATTATTCACTTTCCTCCTCAAATAAAATAAAATCCTAGTTATACTAGGAACCGGAAACCGGTGTGTGTATGAAGCATTAATTAATAGATTAATTAATTAGTAAATTAATTAAATAGACAATTAATTAATTAGCTAAATAAAATGATTAATTAATAAAATTTTTTATTGATTTGTATTATTAGTTTAAAATACAATATTAAATATTAAATTAAATTACATAAAAAATTAAAAATATAAATTTAAAATATAAATTAAATAAATATATAGAATTAATATAATAAGGTTATTAAAAATAAAGCATTAAATGCCTAATGACTTGATAGTATACAAATTATTTAAAATTATAAATTTATATGCATTTTTTTAAAAATAAGTTATTATTATATATTATAAAATAAAATAAATAAATATATTATAAAATAAAATAAATAAATTTTAATTAAGTTATTATTATTTTTTTATGTTTATTTTATTTTAATTAAATTATTATATTTATTATTTTAAAATTATTTTATTATTTTTTTTTTAATATAAAATTTTTATTTAACTTTTTTCAACTTATTTTTTTTAATATTAAATTATTTTTATTTATTTATATTTTTGAATTTTTGATTTTCTCGCATAGGGATACATCACATCCTATAAGATCTGGTGTAATGTAAAATCAAAACAATAAATAAATTCGTTAGTTTAGGGTTAGAATAAGGGTTAGTTTAGGGTAAGGGTTAGGTTAGGGTCAGGGTAGTGTGTTTTAGCAAGAGCTTCTAATCCAAAATTTCGTAAGGAATTTTTTTTGTTAGAGCATAAGAGATGGTTTCATAGACAAGATTTAGCGTTATGGCCGATTTTTGAAAAAAAATCGTAATCGCTTCGATCTCACGTTACATCTGATCCTGAATTCTTATTGGTTGATCAGGGTGGCGATACATCGCTATGGCGATAAATATAATAATTTTTTATTTTTTATTATTAATAATATTATATATATTATTATTTTTTAAATTACTAGTATTTTTTTTAAATTATTATTAATTAACTTCTATTAAAAAAATTATCTTTTTAAAATTATTCATTTTTTAATAAATTAATTTTAAATTATTATTTTAACTTATATCCGCTATACCGAATTTAATCTAACTACTATGCTATGTTTCAAATCAACTATATATTGCATTCTAAATCTAATTATTATAACTATTGTACTATATTCAAATTTAACTATTATTTCTCCGAGTTAGTGATTGATTCATTATACTGAATTTATGTCTCATAAATCGTAAAATGGCATGCCATTTAAGAATCGGTATCCATTTACCAATTAAAAAAAAATAAGTAAAAAAAATTTTAGGTAACTTAATAAATAAAAGCAAATAAAAATGAATTAATATATACTCGCCTAAAGATTAAATTCTAATTAAATTTTTATACATTTCGTAGAAGATATCCATATTTGTTTTTTAGCTATTTGCTATGGCAGGAATCTGGTCGGATGTCTTGTCTAACCCGAATCTAATAAGAAATGACCACAATTAAAAAAAAAAAACAAACAAACAAAAATTTACCTTTTAATCGTGTTTGTGCCATTTTAGAATCGGTATACATTTACCAATTCTAAAAAAAAACAAGTAAAAAAAATATAGAAATATAATAATAATAATAATAAAGTAAAAAATAAAGCGAATAAAAATAAATTAATATATACTCGCCTAAGATTAAATGCTAACTAAATTTTCGTACATTTCATCTATTCCTTCATAGAAGAAATTCACATTTGATTTTCTGCTATCTGGCTGGATGTCTTGTCTAACCCGAATCTAATAAGATAATTACTGCAATTTCAAAAAAAAACAAAATACCTTTTAATTGTCATTTTAGAATCGGTATCCATTTACCAATTCAAAAAAAAAACAAGTGAAAAAATTAGAAATAATAATAAGAATAATAAAGTAAAAAAAAAAGCGAATAAAAATGAATTAATATATACTCGCTTAAAGATTAAATGCTAACTAAATTTTCATACGTTTCATCAATCCCCTCATAGAAGACATCTACATTTGTTTTTCAGCTATTTGGTCAGATGTCTTGTCTGAAACGAACCTAATAAGATAATTAAAAAATAAATATAAAAAAAAAAAATTTACCTTTTAATCGTGTCATTTTAGAATCAGTATCCATTTACCAATTCAAAAAAAAACAAGCGAAAAAATTAGAAATGGTAATAATAATAATAATAAAGTAAAAAAAAAAAAAAGCGAATAAAATTGAATTAATATATACTCGACTAAAGATTATATGCTAACTAGGGAATTGACTTGACAAAAAAATCGTTAATCGATGATTAATCTAAAAAAAATTTTTTAATCGATCAAAATTCAATTATGCACACTTGATCGATTATGATCAATCAAGCATATAATTCGTAACCTCGAGCATACATAATCGATCAATTATTGGGTCAATCATTGCTCGATTATATTTTATTTACCAAATTAAAAAAAAATGTTATATTGAATAATAATAATAATAAAGCTATGCTACTTTATATAATTATATCTTTGAAAGTCACTTAGATAGCCTAAATACCAGAAACAGAGTACAAAGTACGTAGTGTATGGTTTACAGGCATTTAAAATGCTGTGTCTCTTTTGTATCTGATTGGTTAATCTATCCTTGTGACTTCTGAATGTATTTCTATATTTGTACATACTCTATGGGGCTTTGATCTACTGTATCGCAAAAAAAAATTGCAAAACTGGTTTAACCTGTAACTCGCTAAAAACCACTTTCCGTTCCTGGTTTTGCGTGACAATGTCGCGCAGTTACTTATTTATTAACTAGTTTATGACTATTATTATTCCAGATGACCTGAATCATGGTACTTTTCAAATTACTGTAACCAGTAAATTTTATATAAGAATTGGGAATCTCTTAAATACTAATTTGCAGTTAGCTAGTAATTATTTTACTGTATAAAAAAAATTCTAATATTACCAAAGTTTTTTAATAATTGACTAGCAAATTTTAATTCTATTCAAATTATTCTTTTATATAACTTACTAAACCTTCGCTTAACTATTTTTTATATTAATTACTAAATCTTTGCTTAAATTATTTTTTATAAGCTTTCGCTTAAATTATTTTTTATGTAACTTATTAAACCTTTGCTTAGATTTTTTTTTAAATAGCTTAACAAATATTACTTAAGCTATATATTAATATGCCTTCAAAGAGAACTTTCAAGCAAACTATTATAATTAAAAAAAAAACTTGAAAAATCGTTAGGTTTAATTGTTTTTTCACATATAGTAAGATATCGATCCAGTTCTATGGCTTGTATTAATTCCAATAGTTCAATTTCTTTATAGCCTTATTCGGATAAATGTCTTTTAAAGATTATTTATTTTTAATTTGACGTCGTTGATGTGAAATTTTAAGTATGTTAAAATAAAACAATATTAGAAGCAGTATCAATTAACAATTTATAATAAGATCATATAAATGTGTCTCGAATTTTAATTAAATAATAAATACATCTTATTATTTTATCAAAATAAGTTTACGAATTTTAAAGAATTTACTGATTATTAGTAATCTGAAAGGCACTCTAATTATCTGTAAAATTTTATACTACAGAAAATATTTATTAATATAGGTACAGTATTTAAAATAAACTATATACTACAATGTTTTCTAAACTATGTTTCTAACTTTAGATTTTTATCTAGTTATTAAGTACTACCAGGTCACCCACAGGTGGGTGGGTGACCAGGTTGAGTTTTGGCAAGTCGAGTGTAAGTAGATGGGCCAACCTATAGATTCGGCCAAAAATAATTATTATTACAGCCACTGATAAAATTAGCAAATGATTCTTTAGCTGATATATATGTCAATCAAATTTTTGCAGATTTATTAGGACGGACAATTCCAACATTTATGAAAACATAGGCAATAATTACTAAAATTTTACTAGTTTATCACAAAATCCTCTATATATTTAATAATAATACTAAAAATTTAAATGCGATAATCTTTGTGAAGTTACTATTTTTTAATAACAAATTTGCAAAAAAAAAATAAGAATTTAAAAAATCTTGTAGATTTCGAGATAATGCTAATTATATGATAGTTAAAAAAATTGAAAAGCGTAGTAGTAAAATTATAATTTTCTAATTATAAAAATTATAATATTCGCTATTTCTTTTAACAAAAAGAAGTTCATTAACCGTGTCAGGCTTAAGCCTGTTTCTTTCACATGTTATTTGCTTACCTGCATCACTAAAAAGACGTTCGCTTGGAACGGAAGTTGCAGGAGTACCTAAATATTTTTGAGATATCTTGAAAAGAACAGGAAAATCTTTTTTATTATCTTTTCACCATTTAAATGGATTTTCGCTAGTAGCTTGTGGTGTCTGAAATTTAAGATAATGATCAATTTCATCTTCGTTAATAATCTCTTCTTCTTCTTCTTCAAACAGGCGTGATTTAAAATCACTAATTGTTTTTTCTTTATCCTTAAAATGATCTCTATTTTTGTTAGCAGACTCTTGATTATGATTTAAATGCTTTTTATTTTTAAAAAAGGTATATTCCGATCTTAATAATGCGATTGCTCTTTCTTTTTCTTCTTCTAGCCATTCTTTTATTTTTTTGAATCTTGGATCTAAAATACTTGCAAGTAAAACTGAATTTGGTGGAGAATTAAAATAATTCAAAAGAGCATTATAAATTGTATTTTTGACCAAATTAACAACTTTAGTAATATTTGGTCTATCGATATAATCAATTTCCTCATCAGTTTCCTCATCAGTTTCTTCCTTGGCTTCTTCCTCAGTATCTTCCTCTTCATTTGCTTCTTCTCTCATTGATTCGATTTCTAATATTAATAAATATTATAGTATTTTTAGCTAGCATAATTATTACTTGAAAAATTAGCAGATTATCGTATAGATGGGTGACGCATGACGCAATTCATGGCGCATGAAGCGACGTATGATACAACTCATGAAAAGGGCAAAATCAGCTTAATTTATTAGAGTAGAAGCGTTAACTCTAGGTAATTAAGATACTTATCTCTAAATTTTGCCATAATCAATCATCCCTTTACCCTTTTCTTGTCCTCACTACTATCGAAAAGCCTTGTTCAAATTAGAGCTTAGGCCCGGATAAAGATTACCCGGGTGACCCGTATAAGTACTCTTAACCGAATAGCAATTTTGCTAACCGGTTAACCCGGATAACAATATTTTAGCTTGCTTTAATGGTTTGGTTGGGTTACAGATCATGTTGTCAGTTAATTTCATATAATTTAAAATTTTGAGAACCTTTAGAATGGCAAAATTTTGGCCAATAATTTAAAATAAGTAATGTGGCCCGAATTATGACATTTAATTCTTATGCGGTCAATTCAAATTTTTTATATTATTTAAAAAAATTGGTGCTCTTAACCAATTTTATCATTTAAATGAGTTACTCAGGCCATTGAGATAAACTCCGGTTTTGCGTTTGTAATACGGGTCGGTAATCCGAAGAAATCCTATGTGGGTCTAATCTCTAATTATATGATCCATGTTATAAAATGCAAAAATTTTTTGATATCTTAACCGGGTTGACCGAGTTTAATCGGGTTATTTGAGTTAACCGGGTTGTTATCCGGTTTTAAATTTGTTATACGGGTCGGTTATCCAGAGTAGAAATTTTATACAGGCCTAATCTCTAGTTCAAATCACCTCATTGTTGAAATTAGAGTAGAATCATTAAGCTCTGCGAGTTACCTTTAAAATATATTAATAAAGTATCAAAGTATTCGTTACCTCTTTAACAAAAACCAAATTCGTATTGTGCTGAAATTATCAAATACTTGTCGTTATCATTCGATCCAATTTTTTTTTCATTCCAAGCGAATAAAGAAAAGAGAATTAATAATCAATCAGTTAATCGAATTTATAAGCTGATTAAACCCTTGATTATCTCATTTATCGAACAATTCCAATCCCCGTAATTTCCTATTCTGGATTTACATGACTTGACGTTGTTGATAGAGAGTGAAAATAGTGCACTTTGAAAAACGTGTCGCCAAAATTTAAAAAAGTAGAATAAATCTTTATAAACCGTCAATAGTTGCGTCAATCGTTCAATAGTTCATCAATAGTTCGTCAATAGTTCATCAATTGTCAATAGTGCATCAATTGTCAAGTTGCATTTGATGAAACCATTGACGAAACTACTGCTTCATTGCCAAAATTATTGCGTCACTCATCATTAGTACTATTCGTAGTGCTAAATGATTTATTTAATATACTATATAATTATAAAATTATCGTATGGTGAGTAAGTTCGGTGGTATGGCGTATATCAATGATCAGATCAAATATCTGTCAGGGATATATGGGCTGCAGTCGCAGCCCATATATCCCTGACAGATATTAAGCAAAACTGCCACTTTTAGTACTATTTTTTGACTTCTCCCCCATTCAAAATTTTACCATTAAGAGGATATCCATTCGAATCAAAGATTATTAATATAAATGATGCAGGATTAATAGCAAGTTGGATTGATAAGCGAAGAATTCCATACCATTTTACAAATTTACCTTTTAAATTTATGCTTATTTATCGTGCTAGTCGTGACGGTTTTGATATTGAAAACTTTTATAAAAATTGAGATAATAAGGGACCAACAGTTGTTGTCATTAAGTTCGCGATTCAGGAGAGATAATTGGTGAACTTTAAAGATCACTATTTTAAAAGAATTAAAAAAAGAAGCCTTTGGCGATGCTGATCCGATCATTGATATACAATACATTCATCAATTTTTTTATTATCTATACAATAACGATTTTATCGTCTGGCTATTGTTATGACTGCCACACCAAAAATTTAATTATACATTATTTGTACGGTTGAGTTTTAAAATTCTTATTAGACAGAGCATATTATTATCGTTCTGTCTAATTAGAATTTTAAAACTTAATTGTACCAAAATTTATTGTCGTACAATAATATAATCTAATTTTAAACTACAATAGCAAAAAAAATTAAATAAATATACCTTCATCGCCTTCTTCTTCAATTACGATATAATCATATTTTAGGACTTGTATTGTCGGATATATTAGTGATAGCGTACAATACTTTTGGCCACTAAGCCACTCCGTTGCCTCTTCAATTGGCTTAAAAAGCTCAATTAAATGATCAAGTAAGTCCCATTCCCAATATTTCAAGAACCGCTTTGTTAATATTTTATGATCTTTTTTTGCTTCTTTGTTATTTTCTAAAGAAAGGTTAAAAATAACATGTTTTATAGGATCTTTTAATTCCTTTAACCGTTTCCAAGAAGCCAAAGAAGACCCCCACCGAGTATTACATTCATTAATAGTTCTTAAAATTTTTAAGGGAGTATAAATTGTTACTTCATCTGTTTCTTTATTTGAAGTTAAATTGGATGAATTTATATTAGATGGATTTTGGTCAGTTGATACTGAACTATCCGGAACATTTTGATCAACTTCTATATCTTCATATCTCAATAATAATTGACATTGTGCTTCTTCCAATTTTTCATTTTGTTTAGGAGAATTAAAAAAACTATTCAGCTTTTTATATCGTTTTGTATATGAATTAATTTTTCGCAAAGCCTTAGTTACACATAATTGAAGGGTATGCGCCGAACATGGTACACGTTCAACACTTTCCCACTCACGAATTGCCTTTACCATATTAGAACCGCTATCGCTAACTACTATTTTAACTTTATCATTTAAGCCTAAAGATGTAATTTTAGAAATAATAGTATTACGAATATGATCACCAGTGTGAGGATATTTAATAGGTTCAATGCAAAGAAGTATATCATATAACTCCATATTATCATTTAACCAGTGACAGGTTATTCCTATATATCCATCCTTCGCACATGACGTCCAGAGATCTGTTGTTATAGCTGCATTCTTACATGATTTACTGATTAATTTCTTTATTGCTTGAAATGTTGCTTGATATCCAATGCTCAAATTTTTTTTAATAGTTTTATAACATGGTAAACGAAATGCTGGATCAACTTTTTTCATCATTTTCTGAAATCCTAATCCACTTGCTGCATTAAAAGGTTGGGAGTCTATGATTATCCAATCTGTAACAGCCCGTTGTAATTCATTTTGTTTTGACTCTTTATGTAGTGTTACTTTCTTAAATTGAATATCGAGTTTTGTTTGTTTCTAAATATTTATATACTGTATTAGTAAAATGTTAAAATTTTTAATTATCTAATATAAATATAAACTAAATTTTACTTACTAATTTTTTCTTCTTCGAATTTTTTATGAACTGAGCCTAAATAATGAATCATGTTGCTAGTTTGAGAATTGTAAACACAGCTCCATCTGCATTCTATTTCTTCATCCTGGTCTATAATGTATCTACAGTAAGCACGACTATCAGTTTTTACTCCAAAATATTTCCAAACCCAACTCGTTTTATTACTACCAACATCAACCCATTGAGGCTCTTCATAAAGTAAATAATTATCATTACGAATTTTTTTATTTTGTTGAGAGGATAATGTGTTGTTATTACGCTTTTTTGAATTGGACATTTTAATAATACTAAAATTTTGCCAAATTCAAATGGCTAAAAAAAAAATTGTATTCGAGTTAATACAGCTTTTATATGTAATTAACTACACGAATACTCTACAAGAAACTAGATTAAAAAATGGCTAATCTAGAGTCAATAGCCTCTAAACTTGATTTTAACAGTAAGACAGGTTAATGTAATGAATTATTAATTGAGCATTTAACCAAATTAGTATCGCGATTGTTAAAGCCTACTACTACTGTAAATATAATTTAATATACTATCTGCTTTAGAAATCACGATACTAATTTCATAATACCAAGCCAAAAACGGTACGAAAATAAATTTCTTGGGATTCAAATTCATATCTGATTTAAGTTAGTAATAGTAGCTTATAATTGCATAAATACTCTACAAGAAATCAGGTTAAAAAATAACTAACCTAGTATCAACAACCCCTGAACCTGATTGACGGGTAATGTAATGAATTATGATTTTTTTTTTAAATAATCATTTAACCAAATTAGTATTGCGATTGTTAAAAGCTTACTGCTGCGATCACATTATTAGATCATGCTCTAAACGAGTTTAAAATAGATCAGATGAGCAATATTGATTTGTAATAAACTTACGACTATCGTTAATAAAAAATTACTATCGAAATATTCAGGCCAGTAAATCAGCGGGAATTTCTTCATTGGCCTCCGGAGTATAAAAAAATTTTTGGGTTTTGTTAGGGATACCGGCTAAAATTATCTGGTTGAATAATAAATAATGAGGATAATATTTTTTGGGCTTCTCAATCATACTCATCTCTTCCCGCTTCTTTTCTTTATTCAACTCTTCGAAAACTTTGATAATTGATAATAATTCCTTTTCGCTATTTTTGTAACTAGACAAACTGCTTAGCAAACTGTCTAAGCGAAAAGTGATGGCAACTGGATTCAAAGTCATTAGCCAAATGTCGTAAACGGCAGTGTGATAGGTTAAAAGAACCAAATAAAATTCTTGGGGATAGTAGATCTTATAATACACAATCTACCACTGCCCCTTTTCGAAACCTCTAAAATAATAATATAATATGCTATTCTCCATTTACATATCGTTATAACAAACAAAAATTTACAATATTTTTAAGGTTATTTTTTTTATTTTTTTAAAAAATAAATATCTGTTGTTAAAACTATATTTATTATTATCTAATGCACATATAAGCTTTTGTATTGCGAAGATTTATTATTATTAAATAAAAAAATAAATTGCTATTTAATTCGATTTTGCTTACAATTAATATAAAAAATTTTTTAATCAATCAATATATACACTTATTGATCGATCAGCATTATCGATGATTGATTAACTTATTTTTGCTCGAGCTCATTAATTGCTGCTCGATCATTGCCCTAAATCGATCAATGATCGAGTACATATAATCGATTCCATTCACTAATGCTAACTAAATTTTCATATGTCTTATTAATTCCCTCGTAGAAGTCATCCACATTTGTTTGAGTTTCTGTGGCACTTAATTTTCCGTAGCAGTAAATCAAAAAGAAGCAAGCCAGTAAGCCATTTTGGGAATAGAAACCAAAAAAGTCATAATTTCTCTGGTGAGAAAATTCAATATTTTGCTCACTCACCAAAAAATTAAGATTATCTAACATTTTTTTTTCTTTTTTGGCTAATTCAAATTCTTGATTGTTAATACTTTTTTGTAAAGATTTTTGTAATTCCTTTTTAACGACTTGAATTTTACCCTGAAAAAAGTCAGTAATTTTTTTCTTAATAATTTGATAATATTTTGGTTCAACTTTTTTAAAACAGCGACCGTAGCATTGTTCTAAGGAATAATCTAAACAAGGCTTACCTAAATTGCCTTTACACTTAGCTAAGGGGAATACTTTCCCTAATATTTGTAAAATGTCTCGGGCTTTAGTACCATCGGGAAAAGAACCAAAATACAAATCTTTACTATGAGGATTAAATTTTTTCACCAACCAGTAGCGAGGATTGTTCTCTCCACTAGCTTTAATATTTCTGCTATTTGGTCAGATGTCTTGTTTAACCTGAATCTAATAAGATAATTACTACAGTACAATATTCTTTTAAAAATAAAAAAAAAAAACAAAAAAAAAAAACAAAAATTTACCTTTTAATCATGTCATTTTAGAATCGGTATCCACTCTCTCTCAACTTCTGGCCCAAATATATACAGTACATGCCCCTATAAATGCACATTTGTTATTTTCTTAATATCGTTGTTAAAGTTTTGGCCCATATTTTGGAAGGTTTCGCAGTATCCCTTTTTTCTTTGAAAACAAAAAAAATATAAAAAACATATAAAGTTACCTTTTACCAATTCAAAAAAAAAACAAGCGAAAAAATTAGAAATAATAATAATAATAATAATAATAATAATAAAGTAGAAAAAAAAGCAAAAAAACAAATAAATTAATATACTCACCTAAATATTAAAAGTTTCTGACGTCTTGTATCAATCACAATTGCACTAAAAGCTCCATTATTGTCACTTATCTTTAATGATTTTCAGAATAGATAAGTGCCTTATATTCATACTTTTCAATTCCTATTCCATAAAAAATAATTTAAACGATAGTTTAGTAAATTATATAAAGAGCAAAATTTTAATATGTAATGCAAAGATTGAATATTTAATAAGTAATTCGAGCCAAGGTTTAATAAGTAACTTGAGCGAAGGTTCAGTAAGTAATTTGAGCAAAAACTTAGTAAATTATATAAAAAAATAATTTGAGCAAGGTTAAAAAATGTTTGACACTAAGCATTAGATATGCTATGTCAGTTGCAACACTTCTGATTTCTGTTTCTTCTTTTTAAGAATTTACTACAAACCAAAAAGCATGACGTAAGATCTATAATGATAATGATAAAGTAAAAATCCCAGATTATCGTGTTGGTATCATATTCGATGATTGGTTGCTAAACGCGTAACTTGCTTTTGTTATACAAACAAGCAAATAAAGGTACGCGGCGTTACATCTAGAAAATGCAACAACTACGTTTTTGATATTTTTATTAAAAATGTATCAAAAACGTAGTTATGGTCATCAAAGGGCATAAAAGTATGAGTCTGTCGCTACGCTCCAGACAATTATATTTAGAGTTAGAGTTAGAATTAGGGTTAGAGTTAGGATTAGAATTAAAGTTAAATTTAAAATATAATCGTAAGAGGAGCATTTTTTGTTATTAACTCAACAGGGGTTAACCAGTAAAATTTTGAGATGGCATAATGTGGGTGAGGAATCAAATCTCATCCCAGGTAAGAAATAAATGTACTCAAAAAAAATATATATATATAAATAAATAAAAACTGAATAAAATAAATTAATATATACTTATCTAAATATTAAATACTAGCTAAATTTTCATATATTAAAGAATACATTCAATATTTATTGATAATTAGTAATTTATATTAATTGAACTATTTTAATTAGAACATTTCTAGGCATCTTTGGTCAGAGATATATCATGACGCACGTTCCGTACCAACTCACACAATGCTGACTTGTCAGATCTGTTTGTATAACCCAAAGTACTGGTCCTGTTTGTTTGTATGACCTGAAGCACCCGTCTCATATTAATATACTTTTAACATTATAAAAATTATTTATTTAAAAAATCCAAAAATTTTTTATTATAAAAAAAATTACATAACATATAAAACCAACTCTTGCATAATATATACGTACAAAACAAACCCTACATAACACAAAAACCAACTCCTGCATAACATACAAAACCAATTCCACTATAACATACAAATTCAACTCTGTATAATGTAATGTACAAAACCATGTAATATTAAAAGAGAAAATTCAAGACACAAAAACAAATTCACAATATCGGGAACAGACAAAACACAATACCAAAATGGACACCCAAAAATACCAAAAGTACAAAAGCTACAAGCTCCAAAAACAAAATTTTACACCAACTACAATGAAAAAAAGCACAAACTCCAACGAAGAACTACATATCTAGTAGCATTTGCAAACAAAATAGAACCAAAAAGATGAAAGCAACAATCTAACAATGAAGAGGACTCAACTATATACCAGATAGTCAAGTGAATCCAAAGATACCGATGAGACAAAAACCACGAACTCCAACAACGAAATTTATACCGGTACCAATAACGAGAACTCAACTATATATCTAGTAGTCAAATAAAACCAAAGAGACTGAAAAGATAAAAGCCATGAACTCCAACAACGAAATTTATGTCAACTCCAATGAAAAAGACTCCTAGAAGGAAAAAAATGATAGTCAAGTGAAACCAAAAGCCATGAACTCCAACAACAAAATTTATACCAGTACCAATGACAAGGACTCAACTACATATCTAGTCAAGTGATACCAAAAAGACCAAAAAGATAAAAGCCACGAACTCCCAACAATGAAATTTATATCGACACCAACGAAAAAAACTCCTGGAAGGAAAAAAATAGTAGTTAAATAAAACTAAAAGAAACTGAAAGACAAAACTACAAACTTCAACAACAAAATTTATACCGATACTAATGATGAGGATTTAACTACATACCTAATAGCCAAGTAAAACCAAAGAGACTGAAAAGATGAAAGCTTTGAACTCCAACAACGAAATTTATATTGACTCTAACTAAAAATACTTCTGGAAGGAAAAAAAATAGTAGTTAAGTGAAACTAAAAAAAACTGAAAAGACAAAAGCCACAAACTTCAACAATGAAATTTATACTAAGGGCGCCTACTTTTATCACCTGATTTCAGTTTATTAGTAGCCCTTATCCCCCTCTAGATATGAAAATTATCAGGTCTTATATATAATTTCCAAAATTTTCGACCCTCCCTAGAAAATCAGTTGATAAAAGTATGCTCCCTAACACAAATGATGAGAACTTAACTACATACCTAGTAGTCAAGTAAAACCAAAAAAACTGAAAAGACGAAAGCCAACAAACTCCGACAACAAAACTTTATTAACTCAATAAAGAAGACTTCTGGAAGGAAAAAAATAGTAGTCAAGCAAAAATAAAAGAACTGAAAAAACGAAAGCACAAATTTAATAGAATCTAACTACATATTCGAAAACTGAAAGAATGAAATTTATACCGATTCTGATGAAAACTTAACTAGAAGAAAAAAAAAAGGTAGTCGACTTCAAAAAAAGTGTTAGTCAAGTGCAAACCAGAAGAAACTGAAAAAACAAAAACACAAACTTCAACGAAAAACTATATATCTAGTAGCCAAGTACAAACTAATTGAAACCAAAAAAACGAAAGCCACAAACTCCAACAGCGAAATTTATACTGACTATAACAAAGAAGACACCTGGAAGAAAAAAAAGCATTGTCTTAAGTGCAAACAAGAAGGTAAAAATAAAAGTCATGAAATTGTACCAACACTAGCGACAAAAGATTCAACTATATACCTGGAAGAAAAAAAACGAGTACAATTCAAGAGAAATAAAAAACAAAAATCATATAACACAACATACATTGTGAAGGTATAAAGTCACGCCGATTTTCTTTTTATATTATTATTCTATTCCAATTATCCATTTTATTCATCTATTCTTAGTCAACATGTATATTTAGTAAAAGTTGATATAGATAGCCCCATATAACCGATACAGGATATAGGTGAGATTTTCTGGGTCACGTGACAACCCGATCTCCGATCCAGGTCGGGATCATGGGATCACTTATTTGCACGGTAATACAAACTTCTAGAGAGGAAATAGCCAATCGGAGAGTGCAAATTTTAACTATTCCGGATCTGCCCAACAAATAATCCCAACATGTACACAAAAACAAAAAAGAAAAAAGCGAAACTAATGCTTAAATCGATCTTGGTCCACTAATTAAAAATGATAGCAATGAAATTTTACATAAAGTAAACATTACTCTAACCCGATATTAAGGCTGTAACTCTAAATTTTTATTAACGCACCTAGTTTATTTATAAAATTGGGGTTTTTTAATTTTTTTTTATTTTTTTTTTATTTTAATTTAAATTTTTTTTTATTTTTTTTTTAATTTGTACAGTATTAAAAATTTTTTTAGTTTTAATAGCAAAAAAAAAAATTACATAACAGTTGTTTATTTATATCTATTAATTTTATTATTAAAAAAAAAACTATTGCAAAACCATTACACAATTGACAACCCATATTTCGCCCAAAACGCTTACTAACGACCAAATTACCAACAAATATGACCTTATAATTCATGCATTTTCAATTTACATTCCAACATAACAGACCTTGATCGTTTGTTTCTTTCAACAATTTCACATACTATTTAACTCCCTTTTCTTATGGTACTTTGTTCGCTATCGATCTCGCTTGTTTAGAGCTCATTCCCAAACAATTTGACTCTTCAAAAACTGATATTTGACCAAATTCATTAAGAAAGAAAAGTAAAAATATAAGTTAGTAAACCGGAAAAGAAACCAAAAGAAAAAAAAGAAAAAAGCTTGCCAAATCTGAACGAACGTCTTGAATGAAAAATTCCACAACCTGCTACCAGCTTGAACGAATTTATTAAGAAAGAAAGCAAGAAAGAAGTTAGTGAACTGAGTAAAAATCTCCAGAAGAAAAAAAAGAAGAAAAACTGAACGCCCTAACGAAAAATTCCACAATTTAGCTTGCTACCAGCTGCTTAAACGAATTTATTAAGATGAAAAGCAAGTTAGAGTTAGTGAACTGGAAAAGACCTCAGAAAAAACCCGGAAAAGAAAAAACCTACCAAATCTGAATGTCTTGCATGAAAAACACTATAACTTGCCCCACAGGCTTGAACGAAAAAACTCTACCGGCTGCTTAAACAATTAATCAAGAAGAAAAGCAAGGATAGAATTACTGAACCGGAAAAGACCTCAGAAAAAAATACACCAGAAAAGAAAAGAAAACCCTACCAAATCTGAACGTCTTGTACAAAAAACTCCATTCTCGCCACCGACTTGAACGAAAAAATTCCACCAGCTGCTTAAATGATTTATCAAGAAAGAAAAGCAAGGATAAAGTTAGTGAACCAGAAAAGACCTTCAAAAGAAAAAGAAAAAAAAAGAAAAACTTACTAAATCCTAAATGAAAAATCTCTGCTACCGGCTTGTACAAATTTATCAAGAAAGAAAAGCAAAGATTGATTTAGTGAACCGGAAAACCCCTTCAAAAAAAAGAAGAAGAAGAAAAAAAAAAGACTTACCAAACTCTGAACAAAAAATCCCATCCACTTGATACCAGCTTGAATGAACTTATCAAGAGAAAAAAAACCGGAAAAGACCTTCAAAAGAGAGAAATTGAAGAAAAAAAACCATACCAAATCCCGAATGAAAAATCCCACTTGAACGAAAGAAAAGTAAAGATTGAGTTAGTGAACCGGAAAAGACCTCTAGAAAAAAAAAAACCTTACCAAATTTCGAATGTTCTTAACGAAAAATTCCACAACTTGTTACCGGCTTGAATAAGTTTATCAAGAAAAAGAGCAAATATAGATTAGTGACCGGAAACGACCTCCAGAAAAAGAATGAAGAAAAAGCTTACCAAATCCTAACGAAAAACTCCCACTCGCTTACCCACTTGCTACCGGCTTGAACAAAAAGGAAAGTGAATTGGAAGAAAACCAAGAGAAAAAAAAAACTCTGAACGTCCTAAGCGAAAATCTCATAGCTTGAATGAAACTAGCAAGAAAGACAAGTAAAAAGTCTTTAAAAAAAAAAAGGGCACTTGTCAAAGGTTATACGTGTAAAAGACTTCACCAATACCTTCAATAACTCTGGCGATTACTCGATCGACGACGATAACGAAACTATATACAAAAAAAAAGCGCGTTAATACAATAATAAAAAAAAATTGCTCATATATGATTGTAATCTTAAAAAAAGATTATCTGAGTACACGTGTAATGTGATGATCATCCGGAGTAGGGTCAGAGAGTCGGAGTCCACGTGACCCAGAAAATCTCATCTACATCCTGTATCTGTCACCCCATATATAGTACCATCAGCAAAAATATATATGCGTAAACTTGCGCAAGTTT
>QKWP01000134.1:242450-259060 GCA_003550325.1 Gigaspora rosea | reverse complement strand
TTTATTTCGTGTTTTTTGTTTTTGTTTTTTTTGGTTTATTTTTAAAATTTTTTATTAATTTATTTTATTTTGGCACTTTGCGAGAAAAACAACAACTTTTCGAAATCTTGCGCATGCCAACTACGACTTCCGACTCTTTTAAAAACACACCCTAGCAA
Organism: Gigaspora rosea; assembly: GCA_003550325.1. Lineage (NCBI taxonomy): Eukaryota > Fungi > Glomeromycota > Glomeromycetes > Diversisporales > Gigasporaceae > Gigaspora > Gigaspora rosea. Next base: position 258,902 of record QKWP01000134.1, on the reverse strand, counting down.
TTTCTAAATTTCAGGAACGCTTCTTTAGAGAAATGGGCGCAAGTTTTTGCAAGTTTTTGCAAGTTCTTGCAAGGTTACGCTTTATTTTTTTTTGTTTCGTGTTTTTGGTTTTTGTTTTTTTGGTTTATTTTTAAATTTTTTTATTAATTTATTTTATTTCGGCACTTTGCGAGAAAAACAACAAGATTTTGAAACCTTGCGCATGCCAACTACGACCTCCAACACTTTCAAAAATAATAGAAAACAAAGAAGCGAAGATAATAGCTAACTGTGGGGTGAGCGAAAATAAGTGTGTAGGGCTAGTTTTTTGTATATAGTAATAGAATTAGATCTGAAGAAGTGCGAAAGTAGTTAAAATAATATATAAAAATATAAAAATAATACTGTAAAAAATGTATAATAATTAAAATATAATATATAGTATAATATATATAATATAATAATAATAATAAATAAAAAAATAATAATATATAAAAAATGTAAAATTTTATAATAAATTGCGAAACCTTGCGAAATAAAGTAAAAGCCTGTAAAAAAGTATGATTATGTGAATATGTATATCGTTTAAAAAATTTTGAAAATTTGCGAAAATTTGCCAAATATTATGAAACAATGTGAAAACATCACAAAATATGCGAAAATATTACTTCTGTGATCCTGCAACCCCCAAAGGGTCATTTTTTTTATTTGATCTATTTTGTAAAATTTCGCATTGTTTCAAAATATTATGGCAATAACTTACGTAAGATTACGTATATATAATTTAAAATGTACTATAGCATAAACTTATGTAATTATTACACCTATGTAATACTTTGAACTAATCGTAAGATTTTCGCAAATTTACGCTTGTGTAAAAACTTGCGGAGGTTTACGCATATTTTTTTTGCTGATGACAGTAGTAAATTGGATCCTTATCTGTAAACGGCCGTGAACTTATTTGCGAAATTCACTTTCGCGCCTTTATGCACTTTGTTGCATTTATTCGTGAAGTTGCATTTATTCATGAAGTTGCATTTATCCGTAAAATTACATTTATTCGCTTTCTGGCATTTATGCACTAAGTTTAGTGGCAGAAACTTGTATAAAGGTAGGATTAGCGCAGTAATATAAAAGTATAATACAATGTCTCTTGTCTTTAGAGCAAGACAGCTTTTGAGCTCAGTTGAGTTCGAAGTTAGAGTTCAATATTGTACAGTGCGGGACAGCATAAGATATCAAATATTTTTAAAAGCGCCAAATTTAGACAAGGACATCATAAGACATCTACTTTTTATATACAGGCGCCAAATTTGAATAGGGACAACGTAATACATCCAATAAATGCGCCAAATTCTATAATCTACTAAATAAACTTTTGCGCAGCGATCACGATCAGATAACAAAAAAAAATAAATTGCATTCCGATATCTTGAATTACCGATAATACTTAAAAACCTTTTAATTTTTTTCTCTTAATTTCTACGCTACAACTAATCTATTAGTTACATGCAGAATTTTTAAAAACATTAGTTTTATCAGATTTAAGAAGATTATTAGAAATTAATCTGAATGATGCAATAGACTTAAGCAATCGTGAAATAACTTATCAAAATATGCACAACCTCTGCAGATTTAAATAAATTATTAGGAATTGATCCAAATAATGCAACAGCTTTAATTACGTCACTTTGATTTTTTTTTTTTTTTTGTTTTTTGGACGTATTCTTGAATAGCTAACTTTTGCAAGTAAAAAATAAAAAATTAATGCGACTTTAATTGAATACTCAATGCTACATTTAACTACCTTAACGTATCAAGAGAAAATGACATGATATTGATTAATCAAGAATTTATGCGATTTATTAATTATTAAAAGAAAAAAATTACATTGCTCTAATTTTAAATCGCAATGATTCGATTCATAATTTCTTCATTGATTGAACGATGTCTCTTATGCTGTCTGACAGCATACTCAGCAGCTTTTCCCGTCAAACCATGCCGATAAGCATCCATCCATCTAAAAGACAACCTAGCGAAAGATCGAATTTTCTCTACCGAAATAGAGTCAAAAGCCTCACAAATCGTTTGTCTAAGCTTCGGAGAAGAATATTCACAATTATTTCGGGTATACTTCTTTGCCGCTCCCCAGTACATTTCAATATGATTAAACTCGGGATGAAACTTTGGGTAAAAAATAACCTAAAAAAAAAGAAAAAAAGGGTTAAAAAAAAAAAAAAAAAAAGCCAATAGCAAAAAATAGTTAACTACCTTATGTCCGCAAGATTCAATTTCTTCTTGGATTTGACCACGTTGCGCAAGAAAATCAGGCTGATTGGCCATCAAACGGCGTGCACAACAATCAACAATATTAGAACTTGACTTTTGCTTGCACGAAGTGCATTCTAACGGCATCCCTTCTCGCCACAGCTCTCGGTCACTAAGAACCCATTTTATACCTTTTGGTTCACCACGCAGATTAATAAATTTCTTTGTTTTTTTATCATAAACAAAATGATCTTCTTCAATGATCATTGATTGACGACACCCGTTCCACACAGTATCTCTCATTTTTGGAACTGCACCACCAGGGCCAAGATTCATTCTTGAAGCCAGAAGTGCATTCTCCGCAAAAGATGTATGGGACGTAGCATTATCGAATGCAAATATGCCTATAGAACATAAGTTTTTTAAAAAAAAAAAAAAAAAAAAAAAAAAAAAAAAACAAATTATAGGGACCAACATGAGGTGTAGACCAACTTGATGTGGTTGGTTAGTTGTTGATTATTAATCAACAACTAGCCAACCACATCAAGTTGGTCCACACTTCATGCTGGTCCCTCCAAAAATTTATTTTGCCAACCTTACCAACGCATCCAGGATGTGTTTGTTCAAAAATTTTTATTGCCCGTTTGACTTGCTGGTGAAGTTTTTCCGTATCCCAAAAACCGTCATGGCGTGCACCCAGTACCATTGTTACACGTGTCTCCTCCTCTTCATCTTTGAGCGGTCCAATCGTTTCCGTCACAAAGTCACTAACGTGTATACCAAGACCTAACCCTTTTTTTCTTAAAGGTTGTTCTTCCTCTGGACACCACACTGCACGGGGCCCATCATACGCGTGAAAAGTTGTCTCATCATGGGTTACCCAGACATGTTCCTTTTCACCATTACCTAACAGTGGAAAGGTTCTAATTTCGCAACCTTCATCATACCACTTGGACATAAATCGATCAAACTCGGCGACTTTCTGGAGGAAGATATGACGATAGGCAACCACATCAGGCCTTTCGTGCCCATCTACATACACACCTTGCTGATGGCGTTTGTAATAAAAGCCGAGTTTTTGCATCCATCGACGAGCAGTTCGAATAGAAATGCTTGAGGATTCTACATTTAATTGGGGGAGAATTCTTTGTTCAACATAACTTTTAACCATTTCTGGATTCACTTTGAATTTTACAGAACGCAGGTAAGCTGCTAATTGGAGCGAAACCAATTCATCATTAAGGAGGCTTTTGGAAGGAAACTTTCCACGGAAATTTCGGATTAATTCTCCTTCAATACAAAAGTAATTCAATTTATTTATTATGATAAAAAAAAAAATAAAATAAAATAAAAATAAAGAAAAAAACACACCTTTCATACAGATACTAGCCCATTTTCTCACACACCTTGCGAGCCATGGCCCACCATTAACAACCTCTGCGACTGCATCTGATGCTTGGATTTTTTGTTTGCCATTGAATAACAACCGGAGATAATACATAACTGCCGTGTAACGAGTTTTCTCAGTATCTGAGAGTTGCTCGTTACGGATTACATCATTCACAAACTCGATTGTCTTTTGAATTTCTTTTTCGTATTCAGTCAGACCCTCATTACTTCCGCTTTCACTTTCATTCTCACTTGGAGATTCATTAACGACTGTCATTGAATTAGTGGAAGGAAAAAATTGTGAAATTTTTGATGTTCCTACCGCCGCTTCCCTTAACATTTTATTTTTTCTTTGTTTCGTTCGTTTTGAGTTCCCAACATAAACGGCGGGGCGCTTTTTTTTTTTGAAACTTGCTGCTGACGCAGCGAGGAGACGATTAATGATTAAATTCGCCCTTTCACTATCAAGTTCATTATCGTCCTCCTCAAAATCAGAAATGTCCTCTTGAAAGTCATAATCATTGTCCGCGTTTGAAACGTCGCTTTCATACTCTTCGCTTGACCAAAGAACAATATTTTTTTTTGCTTTGGTGGCATTGGCGGCGGTACTGCTGGTGCTGATTCTGGTAGCGGTACTGCTGGTGCTGATTCTGGTGGTGGTGCTGGTTCTATTGGTGGTGTCGGTATTTACATCCGCTTGCCGTGCGGAACGAGCTAAATTTGCTCTTTCTTGCCGTATCTTTCTTGATTTCGAAGTCTTTGCCATTATTAAGATTGATAACGGTTAAATCAAGATCATTTTAAATCTTTTTAATTTGGAAAATTTTGATTGGTTTGGTTCACGTGATCGAACATCATCGATTTTTATTGGTTTATACGGCATAATCACATGAATTTCCCCGTGCCAAATTCACCACCTACATATAAAGTAGACAATATTCGAAGCATTATAACATGACCAAAAATAAAAATAATAGAAAATCCTCTTCCAGAAATATAGGTTTACTTAAAAATTATCAATCTGGAAGAGGATTTTTTTATTTAATGATTTTTTGTCAAGTTATAACATTTTTTTGTAAAGCAATTTTTATTTGATATCTTATGCTGTCCCGCACTGTATAGTAATAACCTTCGAAATTAGAGTAGAAGTGTTATTAAGTTAGTACTCCCGATATAATAAATAAACTAGTATTAATATTATAAACCGATACTTTCCCGATACATAACTTCGTATTGAAGTATAAGTCCCATAACCCCATATTAGAGTCCCGTGACATAATCGAGAGACTCTATTTGACCCTAGTAAGTCAGAACAAGTTTATTCTGCCTACCAAGACTCTCCGAACCTTGAGACCCAGACCAAATCCTCCACGCCTCTTTCTGCCTGCTGATTCAAGGTTTAGAAGTCTTGAGCACTTGTAGAGTTGATTTAGTTAGTGTTATTAGTATATTGTGATTATAGTTAGAAGTAGAGTAGTATTTTCCCCTTCTCAACATATATTAGATAATCTGATCAGATGCACACTGTGCACATTTGGGGTTAGTTGTTAGTGGTCAGATTAGTACACAAGTGTTAATCATTTGACTTTCTTGAGTTTTGATTGGCTGGGTAGGCCAAAGTTATGTAAGTTATATATCTCTGACCAGAGATGACTAGAAATTCACTTTTAATTATTATATATGTATTTAAACTACATACAATAAATTTTAATTTATTTAGGATAATACAAGTTTTGTACCTTGTCAAAAATTTAAAAATATGTAAAGAAATTACTATAAAAGGTCATATACAAAACTCATGTTTCTTATATTTCACAAAAAAATAATTTATAAAAAATAAGAAATTAATTAGTAAAAAATAGGAGTAGTTCTAATATATAGAGGTCTTGTATATGGCCTTTTATAGTACTATTTTTTGAGCAAACATGTAGCTTGATTATAGATAGCTGAAATATTTTTATAGCCAAAAATATTTCGAAAATATTTTTGTATTACAGCATTACGGCAAGCAAAAAAAAATTAGACCCACATATATAATTGCATCTATAATGTTTTATCGCCAATATGTTAGTGTAGAAAAAAAATAATAAATGTTCTATGTTGATGATCTGAATATAAAAAGATGAAAATAATACTTGTGTATCATGCTTTCAAACAAAATGGCCTTATCACAATATATTTGTAAATTAAGTATTTGATTCTATTTAGTATAAACTAAAAAATAAAATAAAAAATTGGGTGTGGCGACTTAGAGAAGTTGGTAAGTTGTCACCCCCAAGTGGCAGGTCTAGAGTTCAAATCCCACTGGCGACGCTTTTGAAAAATAGACCTGTGTTCTGGTAACTGTGTCTTGTCGATCGGTTGGGTACACTACCTGTAGTTCTTGGTTACCATCTTGAATGGGAGCTTTCGGGCAAAATTGTGTCTCATTACACAGACAAATCCAAGGAACCGGAGAAACAGAAACCCATTTGGCAAGTTCCGAGTGGAGAGGTAGCTAGACTTTCGACGGTACCGGGGAAAAGGATCTTAGCGGTGACTGACCGGAAAACTGAACAGGCAAGAGCCCCTATGGCAAAGGGGCCCACTAACCTGGCCGCTGGAGTCGCACCGGAGGAAAAATTCATGTGTTATAGAAGCATGAACCAAGAAAAGGAGACCTTAGGCACCTAAAGCCTGGCAGACCGATCCTTCCAGGCCAACTGGATTGGTAGTCTGGGATAACTAGGGAAAAGGATCCAAAGAGTGACTGACCGGGTACTGGGGTCTAGTGAACTCCACAAGGGCAGTAGTAGGTAATGGTAGCGGTTGCAGGATAACCCCTTGACTGCAAGTTGTTTGCCTCAGTGAATGCATAAGTTACTGAAAGTGTAGGTGAATACCTGTGGGGGACAGGTATCACTCTACCAGGTTTACCACAGGGGCAAATGCCCTCCAATAAGTGTTTGGCTAAAGCCTCAGGGTACTTTTAATAGTGAATTACTCAAAAAGGTATACCGGTATTGGAAGGAACATTGAACATGGGTAGAAGCCAGAGAGTTTAAATAGGCAATCCCCTAGCTGGGTTGCAGGTATGGCATCTAGTGTAGAACCCTCGGGCGGACTACTTAAATTAGACAACCAAAAGTTGTACGTGTGGCTAGTTGTACTCTCGTTATACAAATGTAATATGTAGTACAGTCATATTGACCGGGCCAACCTGTTTGGACCAATAAAGTGCTAGGGTACCTAAGTGGTCACCTTAATATTAAAAAAAAATAAAATAAAATAAAATAAAAACCATTAAACATGTAAAAAAAAAAATACTATATATATAATTAGATATAATAAAACAAATATATGTATTATTGTCTGGTTAATACAGACAAACTAAGTTTCAAATTGTACAGGTCAACTCACCCAGTTCAAAGAGACCAATTTTCAATTTATAGCAGAGCTTTACTATATAGTAAATTATTTCTCACTACTATAAACAGTTATATTAGTTAAATTGTACAATATAGTGGTTTGCTTATTTTGAATTCTGACCCATTTGACTTGGGTTAGAGCAATTTTTGACCCATGACCTGCTGGGTCAGGTGATCCATAGGGTAACCCAACCTGGGTCAAAGCTTTATTATTTTCAAGTGAAACAAGTTTTTAGATTTTTTGTTCAAAAACAGGAATAGTTTATTTTTAGAATAGCTTATTTTTTTTTTTGTATAATTTAAAAAAAATTATTGTATAATTAAATTTGAGCTTAGTAAAGATTAATATATATTATATTTCAATTAGTATAAATTTTAAAACAACATATATTAATTTTAAATCCAGAGGAATCATAAAGCAACATGCAACATGTATGCTATACTTGTGTATTTTGAAACAATTTTTTATTTTTTGTTTTCTTTACATTGAAACAATAAGCTAAAAAAATTTTTTATTATAAAAATGCTGCACAAACAAATAAAGAGAAAAAATAATTCTTGCTTATATCAGTACAATAAGTGCTAAGCAAGTTGCCGAAAGCTTGGGCATGCCCCAACAATAATTCAAAGATTTTTAGTAAAGTACAAAAGAACCAAAAAATTGTCAAATTTATCTTAGTTTGGACATCCTTTTATTCAAAAAAAAAAACAAAAAAAGGCAGGTATAGAAAAAAAAAAAACATTGAAGAACAGATGTTCAAAATTGTAAAGGATTTAAACCTTCACTGCAGTATGTAACCATAGCTAGGACCTTAGGGAGGTATCAAAATCAGGTGATTTTTAGGGAAAGGGGTAAAAAAAAGATGAAATTATATAAAGAAACCTAACCAAATATATATTAAGAGAGAGGAAGAAAGAGTAGTAAGCCTCTGATAAAAAATAATCAGGTGATTAATGACATGTCACTTATACAATATTGGGGTTTGTTCTTGTGTCACTGCCTTGAAACCTTTTTTGTCACAAGTTAATATAGACAGATGTATAGAATGGTGCAAACAAAATATAGACAAAGATGTTTACTATTGGAAGCATATCATTTTTTTTCTGATGGAATAAGTGTAGAAGTGGGTAAACAGCCATACCATATTTGAATATGTGTTGTGTGGATGAAAGATACAAACATGAGAGTTTGCAACTGAATTTTAGGAGTGGAAGGATCTCTGTAATGGTTTGGTCATGTAATATTGATACCACCAAAGGTCATGGTTTTTTTTTGATGATTACGCAAAAAATTAATAAAAAATTTATACCAAGGTTTTAGACGACCATCATGTACCATTTATAGTTGCTGCTTGTTTGTTATTCGACTCCTATCCAATTTTTTAGCATGATAATGCCCTGTTCATAAGGTATCGGATTGGATTAAATCGCAAAAAACCAATTATATGGATTGGCCTTCACGATCCCCTGACCTTAACCCCATAGAAAACATTTGGAAGATCGTGAAGGACAATATTCAGAACCGTGAAGACTTCCCAAGGGATAAACCTGCACTTAAAGCGAAGCATGGTCAAATTTGGATACGTTAGTTCTTTGTGTAGTTTCAGACTCAATGACACGAAGAAGCGAGGCTAACGCAGGTCACTCTTCGCAGTACTAAATAAATCAAAAAAAAAAATTTGATGTACGTGCGGCCAAAATTTAATAAATAAAAATTTTATGTTTTGAGCGAAAATCGGGCTTACTTTTGTTGGCTACTGCGTACTAGTTAACTCTCACATACCGGTCACATTCTTTTACGCCTGACCGATCTGGACTAGGAATAATGGTAATTATTTCTAAGCGCAATTGCAAATCAGATCGGATCATACATCCCTAGTGCTGCATGAACAAGTTTTCTATTTAATTGGTTAATAGTCACTAAGCACATGACCAATCAGCCAGATGATGCCTAAAAATTAATAACAAAGGTTTTACACACAACGATAAAATTAATTTATTAGCATTACTATTTAAGGCTAAAATATGATACTGTCGAGGGTGATTTACAGTAATAAGAACCCAAATTATACGCTGGGAATTATTAAATGTAGAGCCATTATCAGATTAAAATTATGTTTAGTGCTAGACAGCACTGTACAGTATATTCAATATCAAATTATATATATAATTTTATACCATTATTTTATAACTAAAACACCATAAAAAACGGAATTTTATTAACCGTTAAATTTCAGAGAAAAATTTAGTCCATTGCAACTGGACAACTAAAAATGACAAATGAATGAATTTTACATAAAATGAAAACTTATAAGAAAAAGAGTACGAACATAGTACGTACAGTACATACTGCACGAATGCTGGAATATGTATAAATACAAAAAATAAATACAAAATCCAAAGTCTATGAAAATTATTAAAAAAAAATTCTATATGAAAGATATGCCAAATGCCAATGAATATTGAATGTAAATGAATGAATGAATATACAAATGAGATGAATAAATAAATATACAGATGAGATTTTTTTTTCTGCATTTTTAATGTATAATTATTTGGTATAAAGATGATTTCATAAAAATATGGTTTTTATCACCGGATGTCATCTCTTGATGGATTGAAAGAGGTAAAGTTTATGGGATCTCTTTTTTCTAAGACATTTTTTTCCAATGCGACCGTTGAGTCAGGAGCATCAGAACGTTTAACGATTTTAGATATATCTAATAATTGGGCTGATGGTGTGATTGGCAATGCGGTGGTGTAGATTGTAGCTAAAATTTCAAAAGGTAATATTATAATGTTAATATAGTAATCGAATTGAAATAAACAAAAATAATTTTTATTACTTACTGTAGGTTAATAAGAGGAGTATTATGAATAAATTTTTCATTTTGAATAATATCATGAAAGGGAAAAATGAATTAAAGGATGGCAAGTTAAAGTGGGAAATTTCGTAAGTTCTTTGAGAATTAAAGGATGGCGAATCAAAAGTGGGAAAATTCGTAAATTCTTAATAAAGAAAAAACAGGTGTCTCTTTAAACTGAAATGTGTAAAAACTTTTTAGAGAATCTGGTTTATTGTAAGCTACCAGAGCCAACTTCTAAAATTCTTGATTGAAAAAGAGTTTAAAGAGTTTCTGATAGGTTCTGTTTTTTAAAATATTAACAAAAACAATCAAATAATCACCTGATTTTTTTTTTTTTTAAAAAAAAAAAAATTAAAAAAAAAAGATAAATTATTCAAAAGAAAAATGAGAAACGAAGAGAAAAACAATGGTACTATTTATATACATTTGTCAACTTTTCCTAATGCACGGATCAATCGGTAAAATGCAGTGTTCAGAATGTGCACGTATGTACTTACGTATTTTGTACGAGAAACATTTTTTTTTTTAATTATATGGCGTTAAAGTATAAGCGCATGTCTTTGTTTAAAAGTTTTGTTACATGTTAGGATGAAAGAATCTTTGTGAAAGCAACACAAAGATCAATAAATGATAACTCTTTTTGTATGACAGAAATTGGCATTGAATTTAGAAAACAAAGACTCTTTGTTAATGCATTATTTAAATAATGGGAGGAATTTTGTTGGACCGTAGGTATTGATACTCGCAGTTTTTTTTTTTAGTCATCATATTCATCAAATTAAACCATATTTGTGTTACTCATAATGGCGCTAAATTAGCAAAAATTTTAAGGTGACCAAACGAAGCTAAATTAATGCAAAATGGAAATTAATTTAAAATTTATAAGACGTACTATTAAGATTATTAAGTTTTTTTTTAAAAAAGAAGATCTTTAAAGGTAGAAAGATAAGGATAAGACATAAAATAAAATCATTCAATTACCTAAATTATTAATTATCAAATTGATAATTACTTTTAAAAAGTGCATAATGACATGTCTATCTAGCATAAGCCTAGAAATGTCGAAAATTAGAATTTTTATATGAATTATATGAATAAGTCGTGTGTAAATTAGATACTTTGATTATTAACCAGAAAAATTAATTTGTCTATAGTATATTCACATTTAACCTATATACGTACGTGCATGATAAAGTGTCCATATACAAAGTGTACTATACAAAGAGAACAAAAATAACTTGTGATTATTTGTAATACGTATTATAGGTTCTGCGCCAGTGTCTGGCACTATATTTTTAATATCATGCTTTATCTATGCGCGTACGCAGTGTTATTGATGGACATTCTTTGACAAATAAACTAAATTTACTCAAAATTTTATTTTGATTATCTGGTTTAACTTTTAGAACAAGACGGAGAACATAATCTTAAATTTTCATGATATTCAAAAAAAAAAAAAACGCCATGGAAATCAAAAACGTACGTACGTACTGTACATACGAACGGCACTCATGTACATAGCATATATAATATTCATTCTTTCTATTCATGGCGAAAAATAACTCTAAAATTCTAATAAAAATTCCTTACATAATTTAAACTAAAGATGCAGGTGAAATTAAACTAGAATAGTTAATCACATCAATATTTGATGAAGTTAATTGGTTACTCTAATCCTATCCTTCTTTACTATATATATTAATTGCGTGTCAATCAATAGCTTTCCTTCGGCATCCTCGTTATTTACAAGGAAGATTTTCAAGTAATGAAACGTCGATATTCACCCCTCTCAGCAATTAGAAGATTCTGAATTAATGATGATGATCGATAGTGATGTTGGTCTTTTTTTTTAAATTAGTTGGTCCCGTGACTTCTGTAAAACAATCCATTTTTATATCGTCTTTCACTGAGGTTTTGTTATGAAATTTTCTATCATACTAAGAAATGGAATCTCCATGGCACGCTCAGGTCATTGTTTCTCGAAAATCCAGATTTGAAACTTAAATTATAAAAATTATAATATTAAAACTATTAAGCAAATCTTAATGACTGGAATACAAATGTTATTCTAGTTCCTATGTTTGGTGCCCAATGCACAAATGTTTTATTTCGTCGTATTACCCTTTCATTTTAATAATTTTTACTCTCGTTTTTCAATTCGTCTTATTATTATACGGATGTGACTACCGTACATTATCATATACAAGATCCGGTTTATTACATTTCACCAATTTTAAAACCTATAATTAGACCCGCAGGTCTCTTGTATGGGTATGGGTCTGGTAATTGTGGGTTTGTTCTATTTTTATTAGTTTTTATCCTATTTGTATACCCCGGATCTTTTACATTTTACCAAATTTTAACCTATCTGAATAGATCCGGGTATGATACATGCAGTGAAAAAGATTTGAAAATTTTTTTTTGTTCTCCGGGAACATAAGTTATTAAATTTATGTTTCTAAAAAATTTTTAGTGTTCCTAATAATAAATTTAATAAATATATTCTCTATAGAAACGTAGATTATAACTTTTATGTTCCCACTTTGTTCCTAAAAAGGAACATAAATTCTAAATCTAGTGTTCTTAAATATTTTAAATGTTCCCGGGACATTACACTGGATACATGGTGGATCTACTATTCCAGTGAATCTTGTATACGGTAATTTACGGTAGATAATCAACCAAAGTTCCAATTTTTTATGAACTAGCGAAAAACCCATGGCTTCGCCACGGTAGTCTGTGAGATTTAAATTTTAGTTAGAATTTAAATGAGTAATGGTAAATATATTTGAGGTATAATATTTGATGTTAGTTATTTAGCTTATTTTGATTTTATATTAATAGTATTCAATAATTTTATTTGTATTTTTAGGAATACTAAAGAAATTTTAAAAAAATTTAATCAATTTTTACTGCTTAAAATGTAGTTTATTAAATTGTTGAATTAGATAGATGTAAGATTTTTATATGAATTTTGTTATTTGAATTTTATCTTTTATTTAATCAGGGTATATTATAGTTTTTTAAAAAAGAATGGAGTCATTATATTTGTTAGAATAATGATTGTATATACATGTTGTGATTATAGAGTAAATATAAATAGATAATTCATAAAAAATTTACTGGTAGTTAGCAAAGGTTTAAGAAAAATTTAATCTTGTTAAGAGGTTTTAAATAAATAATTATTTATAAAAGTGCAAAGTTTAATATATTAAAGGATAAAATTTCTTAAAATAAGTGTAAATACAATTTATATTATTAAAGAATTATATTTATTATATTAAAATTAAAATTTGGTTTAATCTAATAACTATTTGATTTATTTTTTTAAAGCATTAGAAAAAATTATTTTTGTAAAATTTTATAATTGTTGGTTCAATATTTGTTATAGTAGTTATTTGTTACTAATGTATTTTCTTAATAATTAATATAAATTATTGACTATGTAATACAAATATAATAATTGTTTGGAGCATAGCGGTAGACATTATATGTTTAGGTAAGGTGATACAAAAATTACATTTTTGATGCATTAATATTTGTAAAATCAAATTCGTAATTTTTGTATTTGGTGTCTGTTACCATGTAATCAATAGTTATGTTTTTGATGCAGTATCAAAAATATAACCTTGTTTGCTCACGTATCAATATTTGATTTCGTTTTTACATGATGATAATTATAAGCTCTGGACACACAATGTTGTACATTAACCTAGTAATAATATTTTTATATTAGATATATGTAATAATGATAATAATAAATTGTAATAATTTTGTATAAAAAATTTTATTAATAAGAATTTTTAATAATTGATATTTTTTTATGTACTGTACATAGAAGTTAAGATACTTGATTATTTAATAATAATATAAATATTTTTAGATAGAAAAATTTTAAAATTAAATAGTTATGTTTTTATGTATTAGGTATAAGAGCTTCAGGATATACTATATTTGTTGTTGTTGTATCATTATTTTCATGAGAAAAAAGAACTTTAATTGAGTATGGAGAAGTACTTCGAGAAAGAGCTACATAAAGTTGGCCATGTGTAAATACAGGTGTTTGAAGGTTAAGACCTATATATTTTAATGATTGTCCCTGTGATTTGTTGATAGTCATACCAAAAGCAACACGTATAGGAAATTGTCTTCTTTTAAAAATAAATGGAAGTTCTGAAGTTGAAGGAGTTAAAGTAATACAGGGAATAAACGTATGATTTCCTGCATAATTACCACACAGTATTCGTGCTTCAATAATATGATCTGCTAATTGTGTTACAACTAAGCGGGTACCATTACAAAGGCCCTCTCCAGGAGCAATATTTCTAAGAAGTATTATTGGGCAGCCTATTTTAAGATTAAGTTTTGAAAGTGGCATTCCATTGGGATTAAGTGTATTAAGAAATTCAGTAGGATAGATGGTACTGCAATCAGCACCTTCTTCAATTACAGCTTCATCTGCACTAAAGTATGTGCGTTGGTCTCCTGGAAACATGTTAAGAATTTCTTGATTAATATATTCAACATCTTCATTTCGTGGAGAAAGAATACTTCGTTCACTAAGATATTGATCATTACATATTCCTATTGTTGAGATATTAGGAAATATAGCATCAATAAGTGAGTTTAAGTTTTGAGATGGTAATTTCATAAATTCTGGAAGTGATATTTTATTATCTACAGAATTTGTACCATTTCCAACCTACAAAATATAAAAAATTAATATTTAAAATAAGTAATAATACAGTAAAAAATTATATTTACTTCTAAAAGCCATTTTGCAAATTGATAGTTATTTTCTGACTCTGTACTAAAACGCATACTTTTTTTTAGTGAAAGTACTTTAACATACTGCCATAGATATGATCATGTAAATGATGCAGCAACAATTTCTTCTCTAGATCCTTTTATAATTACTGGAAGTATTTGGCGAAAATCTCCTCCAAAGACTACAGTAATTCCACCAAATGGTTGATTATTATTGCAAATATCTTGTAAAGTACGATCTACAGCTTCAGGACAGTAACGATATTGCATTGGTAATTCATCCCAAACAATAAGTGCAGCTTGACGAATTAATTCAGCTTCTATTGAATTTTTATTAATTTCACAGAATGAATTTTCATTTATATTTATTGGAATTTTGAATCTTGAGTGAGCAGTGCGACCAAGATCAAGTAGAAGAGCTGCAATACCTGAGGATGCTACACAAAGAACAATTTTTTTTAGACTTCTAATTTTCATTGCAATAGTATTGTAAACATAAGTTTTGCCAGTTCCAGCATAACCATTAAGAAAAAATAATTGACCATCTTGTTTAATTACTGAGTTAACAATAGTATGGTAAGCAGTTTCTTGTTCAGAATTTAATAGTAGAATACGTTCATTAACAGTATTTTGAAGCTTTTGATAATCCCATGTTAATTGTTCTGAAATAATATGAGATTTATTATGATGTCCCCAGTTATGTTTCCAGAGGGGCATTGGTGGAAACATATCAAGAGATTGATTAGATTGGTGAAGAATTTTATCTAAAAGAAAAAGTCCAAAGTCAAAAATTTGGTTATCAGTAGGTTCATAAATATTATATTCTTTATGCAAATGATATTGAAGATCATCACATAAATTAATACAAAAATGAAACCATAATTTTTCTGGATGGGTAGGTGTACATTGAGTAAGTATAATAGCAAACAGAACTCTTAATTGGGATCCAGTACGTAAAACAGCAGCTTTCTCAAGACATTTGAACCACTCTTGATCATTTTCTAGCAGACCTAAAGCTATACATGCACTCTTAAATGTTGGGTAAACTACATTATTAACAGTTCTCAGTTTTTTAAAAGAGGTTGGGCCACGTATAGTTGTAAGAAGAAGTCTAAGATAAAATCGTTTCCCTGCAGATGGACCAGCAAAGTATAATCTACCAATTGCAAATCCTTGTTTTCGTGGTGTCCATTGCTTAATTTTTTTATTCCAGACAAAGTGTTGTGGAAATTCTTGATAAGTATATTGACGGGCAAATTCAAAATCCGCACATGCTTCAAAAAAAGCAGTAAGTGTTGTTTTTTGATGTTCAGCACGTGAAAGAATAGTAGCAGCATCATCATTAGGATCAAATACAACTGTATGCATTCCAGGAAGATGTTGTGCTAGTCTCACAATATTTGGTACTTCTTCATGCATAGACATACCAAAAAGGTGCCATGCTGCTTTAGCTGCACCAATATACCTTGCATCAATATACTGTTTGATTTCATCTAGTTCATGACCAAATTGCATAGTTGTTTTGTCATGACCTTTATAAATATATTTATGAATATATTTAACTGCACGTACAGAAGTACAAATTTCAATATTAATATGAGAGTTGTATTTTCTACTAAGATAAGGATTGTAAGGTACAATGTCTCAGTTATCAACAATTTTTCCTCTAACCTCAAAAGTTCTACCATCATTTTTTCTAGTATAAAGAGGGTACCCATTTTCATTCATTAAAGTTGAATTACAAAAAGCTTTTGGATAATTTTTGTCACATTTAC
>QKWP01000134.1:211868-236980 GCA_003550325.1 Gigaspora rosea | reverse complement strand
GTGGTTTCCCGTCTGCGTAATTCAGGCCGGCCAACAAACGAAAATAGGTAGCTACAACAAAATTGCAGAATACACTCATAAGATTGTTTTGCTATTTAAATTAAAACTTATCCGTATTTGAGTTGGCTTGGCATTGGTACGGAGAACCACATCCGCCCCTTCGTTTATCCTCTTTGTGATATTTATTCATGCTGCATCGTTCAGCTCTGTGCTAGTCAAAGTGGCTCGGCCCCCTGGAATACGGGCTTGGAATAACTGATTAGCCATCTTTTCGATCTGTTGACTGCATGTCAACTCGAAAGATAATCTAGATGAAAATCAAGCCTAAACAGTAATATAAGTATTCTAACATATCAACACAAATGTTATCAACCTGTCAAATCGCTTATACATCACTATGCCTTATCTCAAGATCTTTATCCCCCCTCTTCTAGGCCAATCAGAACGCCAGCTGAAAACTTTCCCTTATATATAGAAGATTCTAGATGAATAGTATGTAAACATGTGACGATCCTTTTTAAAATTTGGTATTTTTATATCTTCTAGCGAAGATTTCTCAACGACTATGTCATTAAATTTAATAAAAATTTTTTATTTTAATTCTCGGTAATTGTTGAGAAGTATTGATTGAAAAGTTAAAAAAAATTTCTCTTCTACAGACGTTTAAATTTTGGAACTAAGATTACTCGACATATATTTTGATCGAATTTAATCAAATAAGTGTCGAATAATCTTCGAAGTTTTAGTATCTGTAAAAAAAAAAATGCTGCTGCTAAATTTTTCTTTAAATTTCAATCAATATTTCTCAACAATTATCTATCCAAATTCGATGAATTTTAATTCTACAAACTTGTAGAATTATTGTAAGATAAAAAAAATTTCATAGAGAAATCTTCATTTAAAGTTTTTTAAAACTTTTTAAAAAAATATATTGCAATAAATTTTTGAGTATCTCTATTTGTACACTATGTGTACGTACACGGTATCACCATCGGTTTTGGGAGAGCATCATTTGTTGACTCACGATGGTGAACTGGAGTTAGGTTTTTCTTCGGGTCATGGTCACCCTTTTATGGGCAAGGTTTAGACCCGAGACAATACATAATAGTTATTGTATGGGTTGTAGTGAATAACCCAGTTACACACGGGTTCATATTCCGTGCCGAAGGCACGGGATTTAAATATGAACCCGTGTATGTAACGGGTTATTCAACATACCCATATAATAACTATCTCATTGCACGGTGTCTGACGTAACAATCCCGTGCCAATAAGTAAATGAAAAAAGCACGGGTTGTCACACAAGACCCGTACAATAAACAAAATTTTATACGATCATTAGTCATTCATGGCTAAAGGCATTTAGATAGACGATTTATGGATTATGAGATTCTTTTTATTGTGAGTCCACCCGAACATTAACTCGTCAGAGTTAAGGTAATTATAATATAATCGAATAAATGACTAAATCTAGTAATACATAGTATCAACAACTATATTAGGAAATCTATAAATTCAGACTAACACTTCCTACGGATTTACACTAATGTTACTAACAACGGGTATATTGATATCTCAAAATCCCAGTTATAAATCAGCTCTTGAAGTTCTAACAAAAAATACTTGCAAAATTTTAGCATAAACTATAAATCCTCTAACCCTAAAGCTAACTAAGGATGTTAAATTACTGTAATTCTATGTAATTTTGTGGTAAGTTTCGTAAATTAGGTTTTCATGTAATTTGTAATTTTGAACATATAACATTTAGTTTTTGAGATCAAATTTTCAGCGATTTAAGAGCTATCAAATGATGCAACTAAACTTTGTAAAACTGGTGCTTTATGTATAACGTGTGAAAATACATGTAATGTAAAATTGAAGTTTATGTAACCCAACCCTTTGACAAATTATATGGTACACAAAGTTGTAAATCAATAAATTAGAACCCGTGTACAAACACTGTGTAAATTAAGAAATTTCTAAATTTTTTTTATTTAAACTTTTAAATTCATCAAATCTGGATAGATAGTTGTTGAGAAATATTGATTGAAAGTTAAAGAAGAATTTAGCTGCAACATTTTTTTTTTTTACAGATACTAAAACCTTGAACGAAGATTATTCGACATTTATTTGATTAAATTCGATCAAATATGTGTCGAGTAATCTTTTGTTCCAAAATTAAACTTCTGTAAAAAAGATGCTGCGACCAAATTTTTTTTTTTAACTTTCAATCAATATTTCTCAACAACTACCGATCCAAATTCAATAAATAAAAACCATGTTCGTAGTCATATTTTTGTATTATTTTATTTTTTTTTGAAATTTTCTCGGTCAAACTCAATAAACCTTTTTTTATTTCAATTTTACAAGCCAATTGGATTAAAATTAAAAAAAATTGACGAATCACCGAAAAATAAAATTTTTTGTAGAATAGGTGGGTTTTAGACGGTTAAATAGAAACCGAGATTTCATTATACATCACTGTAATTATAAGATATTGGTCATGCAACGGTGTCCAGGATTATGCGATGCTATGCTATGCACATAATTGACCATTTTTTCGCATCGCTGCTTCGCATAATTAAGCAAAAAAAAGCATTCAGGGCACGTGCCTCAAATATGATTGGTAGATACGATTTTTGAGATTTTTGAGATACGATAGCTAATGCGGGAAATAATTCCGAAAAGTTCCGATGTAGAATGAACGAACTGAAAATACGAGCAAGGTCGAGGCAATTTTTTTCGTCAATTTCTGAATAATTCCGAGAATAGTATATGTAGCATAACACTATAAAGATCGCATAATCTATTTAAATATTTCGCATAATCTTAAATTTATTTCGCATTCATCGCATAATTGACCTCGGTCAAATCGCATAATTTACCTCGTTTGCATCGCATAATCCTAGACACCCTACATGAAATTTGTTTTGCCGCCCTATGAGGCATGCACCCGGGGGCATGCCTAGGCATTTTACTTATTTGCGCGGGTAATACAAAACCCAATTTTGTAAATAAACTAAGTGCATTAGATAAAAATTTAGGGTTAGGACCTTAATGCTAGAGGCCATAGGGTTAGTGATATTTACTATATGTAAAATTTCATTCCCATCATTTTTAATTAGTACACCAAGATCGATTTAAACATTAGTTTTTGCATATTTTCGCTTTTTCTTCTTTTGCGCGTGTTGGGATTCTTCGTCGGGAAGATCCGGAATAGTCAAAATTTGCACTCACCGATTGGCTATTTCCTCTCCAGGAGTTTGGATGCCATGCCTAGGGCATGCCCTATCGTGTGATAATATATGATATATATCTATCGTTCGTAAAGGCATGCCCCAAAACATTTGCCGTGCCCCAACCCTAGTTGGCTAACACGTGTCGTCGACAGAACAAATTTTGTGATATTTATCATCACATGAAAAATTTTAATATTTTAATTTTTTATAAAAGTAGATTAGAAGTAAATTTTTAATAAAGTTCTTACAAATTAAGGGATAATATTGATATATAAACGATGTTATCGTGTTATTATGATCATGATTTAAAAGTTGTGATTGGCTAACTAAGTTTTAATTTGGGATTGTGTAATAACGTAAAGATTAATAGATGTTGATGGTTCGAAAAACCGAGCAAAGCACGGCCACACATACCAACGGACCACGTGATCGACTATCAAACACAACTCGTAGTACCGGATCATGTGATTGATGAATCACGAACTAGGGTGTCCAGGATTATGCGATGCGATGAGGTAAATTATGCGATTTGACCGAGGTCAATTATGCGATGAATGCGAAATAAATTTAAGATTATGCGAAATATTTAAATAGATTATGCGATTTTTATAGTGTTATGCTACATGCTACATATACTGTTCTCGGAATTATTCGAATATTGACAAAAAAATTTGCCTCAACCTTGCTTGTATTTTCAGTTCGTTCATTTTCTACATCGAAACTTTTCGGAATTCTTTCCCGCATTAGCTATCGTATCTCAAAAAATCGTATCTACCAATCATATTTGAGGCACGTGCCCTGAATGCTTTTTTTGCTTAATTATGCGAAGCATATGCAATGCGAAAAAATGGTCAATTATATGCGCATAAAATAGCATCGCATAATCCTGGACACCCTAAAGCGGAGTCACAGGTCACAACGTAACACGAAGCAAGACCAACCAATCGGGCGGGTGCCATGGGGTCACGTGGCACATACACAAGCCACCGAAATTAAGCCATAAATACCAAGACCCCAAAACCATCAAACTCTGTCCTGAAATTTTCAAAAAGAGTTTTTGCCCACCCTAGACAGCCGGCCTGCTGCTGCAGGCGGGAAACCACCGGCTGAATAATATAACTACCCGGAGTGCGTGCTAATGTTTTTCGAATCTATGATCATAAGAGTTTGCACGATAACACACAATACCCAATCAAATTGATTGATCAGGTATGATCTAGATCACATGATATTTGTTTACATTTTCTTATATATACCGTTGTTTTTTTCCCTTCTGGTCTCCGAAGGTTTCATTACGTGTGTCCTTTTAAATTATTTAGGATATATTTTCTTACGATATAACCTTCTCTTTAAAGGATGATATCAAAGGGTCGGCACATAATAATGAGAAACCCACGTAACTGAAAACTCTTAGGTTATGCCGAATCGAAGAATGGGTCAGAATAAACAGGATCCAAACAAACAAGGACAAAAAAAACAAATTTCCGGATACGTCGATCCCCCTCGTCTGCACTTTATTATTAAAAGTGCTGATTGAACGTGGAACCACGTTGAATAAATTTACTCTGATGTATCCAACGAGCCTAGGATGAAGGAAGGGTTTTCGTCCGGAAAAAGGAAATATGCCGAATATTTCGATATGGTCGAAAATATCTTTTCATTGACACCACCTAAAAGAAATAAAGCTGGTAAGATAACTTTTGACGTCTAGAGTTTATTTTCATAATGTTTCATTTTTAATTTTAATTTGTATTATACACATAAGATACGAGGCGACGAAAGGCGTTTCTCAAAACGAAGGCCCTCCGATTTCGCTCATGGAAGACCAAATGCCACTTGTCGATACAAAAATAAAATAATTATTTGATCAACGAAAGCAACTTGATGAACATTTTAGCAGAGCACTTAATTATTCCTATAAAAAAGTCGATCCATGTTTTATATTCCACATATTCACGGAATTTATAACCTTAAATCATGGAGATTATTCTGCTTGTCCAAGTTTTATCGATCATGTTGCAGATTCACGGAGTTTTCACAAAATGTATGGAGAAATAACGGAAATATTCAGAAAAATTTTTTACAAGGTATGCAAAACTACTCTCAACAAATGAAGTTTGGGTAGTCCACTTTACGTGTGAAGACAACGCAACTAAGAAGAAAATTCTATTAGGAACAGAACAAATCATGTGATTAATAATAGCACGTGAATTTGCCGTCCCGCGACTAAGCACCCTGGTGATATGGTACAACTGGTCTTAACATTAAATAACGGGCAGTTGGATTATCTTTCAGATCATTCGGGCGAAAATTTTTGATGAGAATGCAAATACAATCGATGCACAACATCCTTCATCTTCATTAAGTCTCAATCCTTATCAATGGTCTGATATGGATATTTCAATTATGAAAATAACCCTCAACAATTCAATTTTACCGGAAATCAAGCGATATCGATTCTCTAATCAAAAAATTCTCCCCGAATAATTGGAGGAAGTGTTTAAGAAAGCAAGTCCACATCCACCAGAAAATTTCTAAAATTTCTCCCCGAATAATTGGAGGAAGTGTTTAAGGAAGCAAGTCCACATCCACCAGAAAATTTCTAAAATTTCTCTCCGAATAATTGGAGGAAGTGTTTAAGGAAGCAAGTCCACATCCACCAGAAAATTTCTAAAATTTCTAGCAGTGGAACTGTCAACGGCGATTTCAACAACAACGGAACAAATAATTATATTTCATCAGACAATAATGAAGAAGAACCGGTAGGGTAGGCTTTTACCGCATGTTTTAAAACTAAGGTCATCGAAAGTATTGTGAAATAACTTTTAACAAAAAGATAACATGAATAATTAAAAATAGAGAAAAATGGTAAAGAGCAAGAGTGAAATTTTAAAATAGAAAATTACATAGAAAAGGAATTAGAAAAAGAAAGGACATTGGTTTTTTTTTGTAATTTATTATAAATATATAATTTTGTAAATAAATTTAAAGTAAATTTAAATTTTCTTGTTTTATAACTAAGTTTAAAAATTATCAATTATAAAATAAATTTTTAATAAAATAAGATTTTGTCGACAGTTGTTTTAATAACAACATGAGATTTTCATTTTTGCTTTTTCTATAATGAACCATTGGTTCTGGCTGTTTAAAAAAGTTTGTTATATAAAATTACTATGTTTCTTAAGAAATCATAACCTTTTTATACCGAACTATCATGAAATCAACAATACTAAAAAGGCATCGATACATATGTATTAGTAATAAACCATTAGACTATCTTCATTTCAATGCGATCATTTTTAAATATCACGAAATGAGCATATACGTACATGTAATTTTACGTAAATCAAATTTCATGAAGCTTTAATATCACGTTATAAAGTAACAGTTTTATAAAAGTTCAGCCGACATTATTACATTATTTAATTTATTTATTTTGTAACTCAATCACCGAAGATTTTTGAAAATTTTGATTTCAAAATTACAAATTGTGAATTGCAATTTACGTAAAAATTAGTTTACTGTCGCAGCCCTCACTGAACACGAGATCACGAATTCGAACACGAAACTAATCCAACTATTATCGTTTAACAGATTCTTACCATGACAGGAGCTGATCCCTCTTGATTCTCGTTCCAGAAGTCAATACCACTTCTAATCGTTTCGACATTCATCATCAACAAGTCCTAATCTTCCTTTTCGGCAAATGATTCATCAAATCTTTCCCAAGTCAAATACCATTATGTCACCATCAACAACATGCTTCATCTCGACCACTTTACAATCAATCCTGTTTCTATAATAAACCAGAGTTATGCGCACTAATAACAAGGCCCACATTTACAAAATTCTTGGTGATGATTGAATGTCCTGTAACCATCCTTTTAAAATTCTTGGTGATGATTGAATGTCCTGTAACCATCCTTTTTAGCACATTCATTTTCTCCAAATTCAATTCCATCAACATGTTCAATTGGTTTCATCATTTCACTTACAATTCCACTTTATGATAATCTCTACTTTATCGACACTCCTCATATCTGCAGATCTTTTATAGTAATCGAGTGCCTTACATTCATCCGTTTCATTATTGAATTTTTTTTTTTCACACAACATCCAATTCGTTCTTCATACTTGCATCTTCCTTTACATCCTCATTTGCATCATCTATCCTGGTCATCATCGGCATTTTGCCTCACTATTCGTAATTTTATTATAAATGTTCACAGCAGTAAATTTAACATTTATATCGTATTTCCACGGCCACTACTCATATGAATTTGAATCAACATTATCATCAGAATCGATTTCAGCATTATTATCTACGGCTTTAACCTCATTATTATCGAAATCATGCTCATAAATCACAATTTCCTCATCATAAATTCCCTATCCTTCTTTTTTATCACATGCATTTGAATAACACATTTCATCAACCTTCATCTCAACAATTCCATCATTTCGATCATAGAACTTCATAGGTATTTTATTGAGTTCTGTACCTTCAATCTTGTTTAAATTCTCTTTGTTCATCTCATCATGTATCTCTATCATCCTAACGTTCACATCATTTGTTAATGGTTATTATAAGCGAGATTCAAAGAAAGTCAACATGGTGTGTTCTTGCAAAGTGAATTCGTCTCTGGTCGATTATGAGCAAGATCCAAAGAAGCCAGCGTGATGTTCTTGTAAAATGCAACTTTAATACTTTTCTTATTATAAGCAAGGTTCAAAGAAGTCAGCTTGGTGTTCTTGGAAAGGGCATCTGCCAATGCTTTCTTCCGGTTGATTCAAGATTATTATGCCAGAGGTTGCTAATGCTTTTTCACTTTCTAATTTCTTTGAAATTCATAGAAATCAGTGTGGTGCACCTGTAAAGCACATATATTAGTGCTTTTCTTCCGGTTGATCCAAGATTATTATTCTAGAGATTCAAAGAAATCAAAGTGGTGTTCTTGGAAAGTGTATCTGCTAATGTCTCCCATTCTCTAATCCAAGTGCACTTTAAGATTCAAAGAAGTTAATGATGTTCCTGTAATATGCATGCGTCTGCTAATGCTTTTCTTCGGTTGATCCAAGCATAGATTCAGGAAGTAAACGTGGTACTTTTGAAAAGTGCATATGCTAATGCTTTTTCTCCAGCTGATACCAGATTATATCATTCCAGAAATTCAGAGAAGTCAACGCGGTGTTCTTGGAAAATGCAGCTGCCAACACTTTCCATTTGCTGAACCAAGTACATTATCTTTAAAATCAAAAAGAAACGTTTTGATCCAAATTATTACAGGCAATATCTAAAGAAGGCAGCAATGTTTTTGAAATTTGCCTGCTAAATGCTTTCTTTCCACTGATCCACAAGTAATTATCAGAATTACCATGCAGTGTTTTTGCAAAGTGCATTTACAACACTTTTCCTTGTAATCAGGGTTATGATTGGAAAATCAATATATTGGCCAATTTAATAAAAATAAGCTGTTTTTCAAATAATTCCTGAAATACCTATAAAAATTAACCATATGATTTATCAGCCGATCCGATTAAGTTTGTAACTCCAGCATGATCGAAGTTTCTTATCACAATGTAAACACATGTTCTACAGGAATATACCAACCTCCTCTAGTTCCTATAAACCTTGTTCCAGAATGGATGAAATTGATTACAAATTCTGATTTGATATTATGATCGAAGAAAAATCAAAATGTGATATATGTGTATATATATACATACATACATACATATTAAAACGATTAAATATATTATTAGTCCTGATCTGTCCTGATATTAAGGGCAAAATAAGATAATGATACTACTAAAATTTTGCAAAGAATTTTTTTTTATTAAGACACGAACCATTTTTATGTTACATCGGATCTTGTAGCGAAAAGTTGCGTAATATGGTTACTATCATTAGTTCATAAGATTTTATAATCTTGATGAGCTACCTTATAAATCATTCCTACTATATCACCTCTATTTTGTCTAATTATAAATAACATTTTTATGCATCCAATCAGAAGTGGTGGGCACCATTTTACAGTTAATACGCTCGATACGTTTAATGTATTTAGTTTATATGAAAATTTATGAAAGAATAGCTCTTATCAAACAATAAACCTTAGTAAGATAAAAAAGCTTTGGTTAAACTTCTATAATAAACATATTAATTCAAGTAAAAAAAAAAATTGATTGAAAATAAAAATTGTAAACATTATTAAGGCCAGACCAATTTAATTCTTCGTTTAACATAGAATAACCCCTATTCCTCTTTTTTTCTTTTTTGAAATTTTACATGAAAAAAACATTGTAATAACCAATCAAATTGTGGTATTGACTTACTGTATTATATTTTTTATATTTTTATAGTCAAT
Organism: Gigaspora rosea; assembly: GCA_003550325.1. Classification (NCBI taxonomy): domain Eukaryota; kingdom Fungi; phylum Glomeromycota; class Glomeromycetes; order Diversisporales; family Gigasporaceae; genus Gigaspora; species Gigaspora rosea. The sequence continues at coordinate 227,373 of QKWP01000134.1, read as the reverse complement.
AGAGTTGCTGTATTTTTTTAGGTTATGTTTTTTTTACGCCCTCCCCCACTCTAATAAGCTATTTTATGTTATGTTAAACGAAAAATCAATTTGTAGTGGCCCAAATCTTAATTATTAAAATTAAAATTATTGTCAATAATGAATAATTAGTTGGAGTAATGACATCGTGTTTAATTTTTGCGCTATTTTGATTATATTAGAATTTTCATTATCCCATTATAATTGCTAGAAAAGAAACTAACAATAATCAAAATCTCAAAATCCAAAGTCTCAAGAGCAAGTATACTAAAGAATTTATTTTAGTTGATTAGAACACTATCTTGATTAAATACGTTTTTTCAAGAATTAACTGTTAATTATAATTTTAAGAATTATAAGTTATATGCTACATAAATTATATTAATTTAACGATTATATTTCATATTAGAACGATTATATTGTGCAATTTTATCGTCAAGTTTTGCTCTCTTCATATCAAATTCTTCATCAGATAGATCATCACCTTCAGATTTTTTACCACAACAAGGTTTACAAACAATTAATCTTGTAATCCATTTAAATAATTCATAAACAATAATATTATCTTGATTTGCTAACCAAATTTCTTTCATCCAATTTATAATATTTAAAAGTGAAGTCATAATTATAGCAAGTATAGATACTATTAAAGTTGTTTTTGTAAATATTGCAGCATGTTTAACTGATAATGCTACTTCAGTCGCATTTTGAGATTGAAAAATTGTTTGATTAACATCTCGTGATATTATTGAAGATTGATCTCCTAATCCTGATAATATTGTATTTATATCTTCACCAGTGAAAACATCAATTTTTGTTAATTTATCAGATGCAATGATTATTGCAGTAATTATAATTAAAGTTTGACTTAATATACCTATATATTGATGAAATTTTCCATCATACCTTTTAACAGCTATTTGATGATCATTAATTTCCGGACGAAATATGTTGAAGAATCGAAATAATCCTCCAAAATAAATTGGACCTTTTAAACTTATAGGTATATTTCTTACATGAACAAATGTTTTATATAAAATTATTATAATACTTGATATAATAGAAAAAATTATTTGTAAACTTGTTGTAGCACCAGAAATTTTTCCAATAGTTTGAATATCTCTAAAATTCCATTGAGTAATATTAAAAGATTTAATAAATAATTCGAATAAGAAATTTGAAAAAGAAGTTGAAAGTCCTAATAATGTAAGCCATTGCATTGCAAGTGATGTATAAAATGTTAAACAGGCTATTAAAATGTCTATTCTTTGTATTCTAATTGTAATACGTTTTTCTTCGAGTTCTCGTTGTTTTGGTGTAGATTTATCAAGTTTAAGGAGGTTAGATTCTATGTGTCGTTGAATACCAGTTGTTTTTAAAGCTCCTAATGAAGCATTAATATTATTACTAGATAAGGTATGTGGAATGTTTATGGCATGAATTGATGATGATGAAGTGGTTTCGTTATCTGGAGTGACATGAGATGTTGAAGGAGTGATAGGTTCTTTCAAAGACATTGTAGTATATTAATTATATGATCAAATTTTAGAAAGAGAAAGAAAGCATAAACAAAAATTTATACGTGTATCGTCGAGATCATCTCTCACAAGTTTGGTTTAAGTTCTAATTAATTTAGTCATACGCGACTAATTTATATTATGACAATTTATATAGTAAGATTATCAAATCGTGTTTCAAAGTTAAGTTTTATTCAAACATTACTTGTATATCCATAACATCATATTCATATTTTCTCATATGATTGATATGATGATCTTAGTAATATCTTTATTTATCCTGAAATCTGAAACTAATAATGTATATATGTCGTAAGTACGTCAAAATGGAATTATTGTAGATTTAGGGTGTTCTTATACAATCTGTCGGAATTGGTCTGAGGGTAAATTTTTATTAGTAAAAAAAAAAAAATTCAATTGTATTGATTATTCCATGCCATGAATAAAACACATGATGAAAGTTTAATATGTCAGAAAGAGAAATTTTATTAGTGGAAGTTCGTTTAACCGTTCAAGGGTATTTATAATTCCAATCAACAAGAGATAGAGGCCCAAAGTCCTATTTTTATCATAAAGTTTGGCTTATTGGTCGAAATTTTTTCATTGATTGATTAGAAAAAATAATTGTTCGAGTATTTTACTCTTTCTACTTTATCATTATCTTCAAAATCATTAATCATTATCAACGTCGGCGAATTATTACTTTATTATTTATGCTAAAAATCGTCGCCGCAAATAAAAAAGGCATGTTTTTTGTGTTCTGTTGGTTTGTAATAAGTTCTTAAAATGAAGAAACAGAAATTGGAAATGCCATAAATTGCTTTATCCTTTTTGTTGATCCATCGGTTTCTTTTTTTAACAATAATTGCTAAATGGTAATAATAATGATAAAGATGTTTGCTCAAGCGATTTAGCCAATGTCCAATTGATTTCAATTTTTTTTGGACATATGTCCAATTTCAATTGGACATATGTCCAAAAAAAATTGAAATCAATTGGACATTGTGACATGCCAACCTAGGTAACTTTATTGATTGAAATATTCGAAATAGTCTATATTATTGAATTTCTTATTTATGATGATTTATTTAATAATCGATAATCAATTCTTATTACGGTATCTTATTACAATTAATTTAAATGATGAGCTTGGAACCAATATTTTAATCGAACACGATCATAAAATTAATCACATTGAAGAAGATACGTGAGCATATTTCAATCATATAGTCATCCATGCTATCAATCTTCAAAATCCATAAATCCCAAATCCCAAATCCCAAATGCTTATAACACAATGCAGGATACAAATATAGTATTCACTAAGATTCACGATTCAATAGTTGGATTAATCCAAAAAAAAAATTTCATATAAATTATTAAAAAAATTCACGATTCGATAAGTATGTTAATTGGTTCTGTAGTAATTGTCAGTCGATTTTGAGGAAATTGGCATTTTTTATATTTATCCAACAAGTAAAGTTATAGAAATGATTTTTTTTTTACATTTATAATAAAAGTTACATTAATTTTTAAGTAATTGATTAGCTAAAATTTTTTCACATTGTTCGGTCTCTAACTAATTCTATTACTTATTTGATAAATACTAGTTAAAAATGCCAATTTTTACAAATTTTGTTCAAAGTTTGCTGATAATTACTGCAGGAATTAGTCCTTTCCTTTTTTTTTTTTTTTTTTAAAAAAAAAAAAGTTGTATATGATATTGTCAGTAAAAAATCCGCAATGATACAGTTTCGGCCAGTTAATAATGTGTTAAATTATTATTTCTTAAGCTGTCCGTTAGTAAGTATCGCAAATTATTTATTTATTTATTAATTATTATCATATCAGAATGCTTTTTAGCTTAAAGCCAGTAGCTAATGACCATAGCGAGAACTAAAAATAGGTTTAATATCGGCACTTTTGGAAATTATTTAATGTGTGAGGAATATTGATTTAATTACAAAGTTAAGGGTTCTGATGAAATTCTTGGTGGCATAATTTGAGGTATGAAGCAATGCCGTAACTTGTTATAATGATAATTAGTTATGACATTTATTGCTGTAACTCATAATTTCGATAGATTACAGCATTGCATTCACACCTCTAAGTATAATCCTACCAAATTGACTAAGAATTCTATATTGTACTTTTCGCGTCATTTCTGAATTTGTTTCTTCAAATACTATTTCTTGGAACTTAGTGCCACGGGCTATTTTTACCACGGGCTTTACGGAAGGAGAAAAGGTTGAAAAAGTAACTTCTTTTTTTCTCTATGTCGATTCTGAATTGCCATGAGTTATTCGTGAATCGTGAAAAAAACTCATAGCCAGAGCATGTCACCGCAGTGCACCGGGTATGACATCCGATCGGGCTGGTGGGACTATGAAGGTGTGGCCACCGTAAATTATTTTTATGGTCATTTTAGAAACGGTATCCATTTACCAATTAATAAAAAAAACAAGCGAAAAAAAAAATTAAAAACATAAATAAATAAATAAATAAAAAGCGAATAAAATGAATTAATATATGCACGCCTAAATATTAAATGCTAGCTAATTTCATACATTAAAAGAATACATTCGAAATATTCATATATGTTTTAACAGTTTGATTAATAGTTTTTGTATTCCCCGTATAGAATTCACCCGCATTTGTTTTTCAGCAACGGCAGGAATCTGCCTTGTCTAATTCGACTCAAATAAGAAGATTACCACAATTTTTTTTTTTTTTTTTTAAAAAAAAAAAATAATAAATAAATTTAGTTTTTTTCATGGCCGTCATGCTCAGCCTGGTGGATAGCACATTATTTCGTAAAATTTTCGACATAACAAACTTGCATCCCCAAGTTATTCCTATCTTGTTTAGACATATGCAGTTCTTCTGTTATGACAATATTAGCTTGAACTCTGAAGATCGAATTTCACGGGTCACATCCTTGCGAATCAATAAAGTGTTACAAGTCGATAAAGATCGATTCGAATATAATAAACAAAAAAAAAAAAAAAATGAAGCATTAAATAAAAAAAAACATTAATGAAAAGAATCAATGCAAATATCCCAAATGGGGTTTGGCTAGTTTGGGATTTGGGTTTCTTCCACTTGGGATTTGGGATTTTAAAAATATATAGTTTGGCAGGTATGTATACATCGAGCGTGCTGCTTGAGAACAACCTTAGAATCCACCTAGGTTTATTCGAGAATTCTAAAACATGCCCAAATCGGTAAAGAATTTCAGTTCAACTTAAAATGAGTGACAGAGAGGGAAAACCTGTAAACTATTTCACTCATTATCATCGAAATGATTTACAGGTTTTCCCTCTCCGTCACGTCATTCAAATTAAAATTATTTCATCGAGTACGTCATTTTGGAATTTAAGTTGTTGTTTTAAGGTAGGATCTATTCATAATGCAGCACATTGCAAAAAATTAAATTTAAAATCATCCCATTAAGTTTATATATATATATATATGATTAGTGGGATGTCAACTACTCCTACAGGCAGGATTGGCGCATTTATCCATTGAGGTGAATGGAGAACAACTCCATTGGCATCACTCCATTGCTCCATTGAGAATAATTTGCGAATGGAACCAATGGAGGTCAACTAGTTTATAATATAGTATTTGTTAATAATTAATAAATAATTCCATTGGCTCCAATGGAGTATATCCATTGCCAACCATGCCTTCAGAGTACATTCATTTTTTATATTTACAATGATTTTTGTCACACTGTATTAATATTAACTACTTGTGAAGAGAATTGTTTGTGAATGTTGAGAGAATATTATCCAATTCTGAAAAACTTAACAGGAAGCAATTCATTAGCATTATTTGAAGTTTTTATAAATGCCAGATTTACTCCAAGTCTACATGTACCATTCTCCAAAACTTTGAGAATCTTGCAGGCAAGTGTCTTTCTATCATTATGTATCCTATCTAAAGTATAAACTAAATATTCAAATTTATATTTGTTTACGAATTTCTTATTATATTTGTTAAGTTATCATATTATTTCGATATTGTTCAAGAGACTTTTTCAGCGTCGTATTTGCTAAATCTTGTGAAATCTTAAATATAAATCACGCGTTATAAAATTGGTTAATTCTTCACGGATAATCTTGAGATTCGGTCATCGGGTAAATATAGTTGCAAAGAACAAAAAAATGAAATAAGAGAAAAGAAATAAAAAATGATGTAATTTATTTAACTATCGTTATGTCAACCAATTTGATTTTATTCACATTGTAAATGATTACAAAAAATATATACCGGTATTAAAAAAAAAAAAACCACCCACACACACACACAAACACACACACAAACACACGCGTAACAAAATTAAATCCAAATTGTTCAATTGTCCAAATTATTTAAATTATATCTACAAAAAATAAATACTCTTATGCATCAACCAAATCCTTTTTTTTTCTTTTTTTACTCAACATTCTAGTAACAGCTTTAGCAAGTTTACCACTACTCTTCTCATCAATTTTTTCATTATTAATAGGAAGATTAGGACTACGATAATTACTTTTAACATCATAATAAAAATTCTCTTTGCTACATTTAATTTCATCATATTTTATATCTACACTTTTTCTTGAATTGTTAAATCTTCCACTACTCAAGTTACTAAAGTTACCCAAATTACCTAAATTACTAAATCTTCCTTTTTTTTTACCATTTCTTTCACCACTTATAATTCTTCCAAAACTAAATTTTTCTTTTTCATTAGAAACATACCAAACACATTCTTCCCCATTCATCTCATTATCAACTTGAACTTTAATTAATGTATTAAATATAGCTTCACCACATATTGGTTCTAGGTAATTCACGAGATCAGGTGAAATAAAATTGTTCGTAGATCTATCACAATATACTATCATTGCTGTTGAAGTTTTTATACCAGTTTTATTTTTTGATTTCATATTATTATTATTATTATTATTAAATTTATTTTGATTATGATTATTAATATTCCAATTATCATTAATTCCAGATTGATTGGTAGCGGTAGTAGTGGTGGTTGTAGTGGTGGTGGTTACTTTGATCTGAGATTTTGCTCCATTCATGAATTCATTTCCTTCATTACCAAATATATGAGAATTTGGTTTTACTACATTACATACAGAAGTATTTTTATTTTGATAATAAAGTGTAGGCTTTGCAGATTTTGGAGGAAGAGAATGTGTTGATGATGAATTTGAAGTATGTTTATAAGGATAATTAGGATGTGTAGTATTAGAATGTGTTTCACTATAATTACTTCTAGAAGTTGAATATTTAAGAAAGGATGATTGAGAGTTATTCATCATTAGATTATATAACACACTATTACCTTCTTTAATATTTTTAAATTGTTGTGGATTTATTATACTATGACGATTATTATTATTATTATTATTATTATTATTACGTGGTTTTTCATGATCTTTTGAATAATAAGTGTAACGACACGTATTTGCCAAATGGAATAACATAAAAGATTGCATATCCACAATATGAGCATCATCATACTTTTCAAAAATTGAAGGTATTAGATCTTGGTTATCATCTAAAAAATAAGGATCGATTCTACCTTGTGATGAATAGAAAGAATCGGAACAAGCACTTAGACAAGTATATATTAAGGACGGATAAAAAGCTGCAGATAGTTCTGATAGTAACTAAAAAAATAATTAATAATATTATTATAATAATATTAATATTAATATTAAATCAAATATATTTTTATAATACATTATATATATTATATATATATATTATATATATTATATATATATATTATATATATTATATATATATATTATATATATATATTAATATATAAACTTATTATTTATACATACCAAATGGTTCAATTCTTCATCAGCATAAGCAACTTTAGATATATAATAAGGTGAATCAACTATTGGCATCGCATCATTTGTATCAACACCATGTATGAAATAGTCATAATTTCTAGTCACAGAGAATGCACCGTACGGTACGAGTATGTTACCTATTGTAGGAGTACCTATTGAACCACAGGAGCCAAAACGGATTATTATTATTTCTCCTGTTATTATTTGACGAACTTCTCGAATAAAAAAGTCCATCATCACACCACCCTTTAAAATTAACATAAATTAAAATAAACATTAAATTTAACAAAATTAAGATAAAATATTTAAAAAAATATATATATATGTATATGTATAAAATATATATAAAGATAATAATAAACTCATACCATAATTATAGAAACAATGCTAACAGGAACATTCTTATATCGTCCAGTTATTGTAAGGAATCCTTTATTAGATTCAAAGATAAAGGGTTTTGGAGTTCGATCCAAAAGTTCAGCCATTTTTCGTGCACTTTCAGGATCTTCCACGACTAATATTCTATTAGCAACTTTTTTTTTAAAAAAAGAAACATTAAAGTTTGAAACAAATTATAGAAATGACAAAAAAAAAAAAAAAAAGGAATAGATAGTAAATAGATAGCGTTAGTACCTTCTCCACGTTTCAGACCAATATAATAAACTCGGCCATCATCCGTTTTTGGAAAGTTTGCATTTTTCATTTGGTTTTTCATATTGATTAAATAAAATCTGTTTCTTTTTTTTTCGTTTGTTTGAATTTCCTTTTTTCGTTCGTTTGAATTTCCTTTTTTCGTTCGTTTAAATAAAGTTTATGAAATAAAGATGTAACCAAATTCTCAATACTGTATATAAATTGTAATCAAATTCTCAATATAAAAATAATTTAATAAAATTCGTGAATATAATAAGTTAAAACTCTCGACTCGACCCGCGATTTCGAGTAAAAGTCTTTTTTTTTTTTTTTACAAATTTTTTTTAAAAAAACAATTAAAACACAATTAAGTAAATTATGAAAAATTTACTATTTCGTTATGCTATATGCTTATAAATTATAAAATTATAGAATATAATTTTAGTTTCTAACAAACTAACATTGCAAATAAAGGAATGATCGATATATTCATTAAAGGCGTGTATTAGGAAAAAAAATTAATTAATTGATCGATCTGTGATTTTTTATTTTTTATAACACGGTCTTTTGAACGAAAACGAAAGAATCGTACGTAACCTTTTGCTGCAATATTTATATTATGTGTTTTTATTGAACAAATATTATAGGATATCACATTAATTAATCTACATCAAAATTCAATAAGCTCAAGTTACACATTTAATGTAAAAAAAAAAATAATGAGCCAGTAGTCATTGTATGTAATTCTAGACTAAACAGTAACAGCTAAATAGATTAGTTAAATAAACTTTAATTGGACTAATCAGCAGTTAAATTCATTTGTCACATTTCGATTGGAATAAGTTATTTAATTTATTGTGATTTTACTGAAACTAGAATTTTTAGATAACCCGGAACAAACAATTTTATAAAAAAAAGCAGGTATTACAATGCGATGGATAAACAAACAAATGGGAAATCCTTAGCATTATTATCTTTATTAAATGTTTTAATTATATTCATAAATATTCATAAAATATTAATAAATATTCATATATTCATAATATTGTCTAAAAATAAACCCATCCCTAACGCTAATCTGAGAAAATTTTATAAATATATGATTGTGCAAACTTTGTTTTTTTTTTCGTAACTATACAGTATAATAATAATAAAATTATGTAATAGTAACTGCCAACTTTCTTTGAATCAAATCCTGAAATTTATAATAGAACCAATCATGTCATTATGAAATTTTTATAATCCCTTTTGTAACAAGGTCATGTAAAGATATCCGTTATTATCAAAGTTCTTGCATATAAAGGAGTTTTGAATAAAAAAAACATCAAACTACAGGTTTTTATAAAAATTTTTACTTCTTTGCCTGAATGACCTCATAGTAATGTAACTTAAATTACAATTGAATCGTATAGTACATCTTTAATAAAATTTTTAATACATTAGATAGATCAAACTATATCCCTTTTTTATCCCTGCATTTTGTATCAAAAACAAATCATTTTCTACTTTCATTATAAAGATCATTGGTTTGGTTGGCGGGATCATCCGATGATCTGATACTTTCGATTTTATGCTGTGCACTCCTGATTATTAATCGTTGCATTTAACTAATTAACTAATTACCTTAGCTGTTATCAGTCACAAGGCACGTTCCTTTATAAATAATTTTTGTATAACATGTAACGTTATGACTTTCGCTCAAAATACTTTGAAAAATATTTAAGAAATAATATATATTTATATTTTTTATCCTGAATACACACGTTTCCATATCAGTAATATATACGTTGATTTTTATACCAGCAAAAATCTAATATGCAAAATAGCATTTTTTATATAAATGCGAGGGTGGATTTTTTAAAACATGCGGATTTTTGTAATTTATTATTAAAAATTCTAATAATCTTTAACAGCAAATAACTTTTAATCCACCAGTTTGTTTTTGATGAAATAATTACCAAAATATTTGTCTTGATGAAACGATTCTAATTAGTCTCAAAGCGTTAAATCCAATTACTGGATCCCGAGATTTGTATTACTTCGGGTTTAAGTATTAAAGAAAAACCAATTTTCAAACACCCGAAGTGACACAAATCGTTAACGATCTCGGAATTCAGTGATTGGAATTTGGGCTTATTAGAATCGTCTCATCAAAGCAAAAAATTTTGGATCAAAAATTTTTCGTTATTAAAGTTTTGGAATTTTTAAAGGAGCTGACAGAAAAAAGGTCATTTTGATCCTCCTACCCCTTCTCTATCTCCTTTTTATCTTATTTCTCTATCCTTCCTCTTATTTTTTATATTTAATAAAGGTAAAATAAAAGATAAAAGAAGAAGTAAAAAAGAGAATAAAAAGAAAAGTAGAAAGAAGATAGAGAGAAAAAACAAAGTGAGTAGAGAGGGATAGAAAAAGAGTTTATAATAACTTTTTCTATTAGTTTTCTAAGAGTAAATTTCAAACATCTATAAATATTTTTAGCTTGATTTTGATTTAAATAAAATATATATACTTTAAAAAAAATACAGTATATTATTATAAATTTTACAAATAAATTTTTTTGTTAGAGTTCAAAAGATAGTTATCATAGTTGGTATTGGATTAATTATTATAATTTCTATTATAATTTATTATTACAAACTTTCTAACTATTGTAATAATACATAGTATAATTTTGAATTGTTTTGTATTAGAATTAATACTGTAGTTAGATTTTCTTTGTCTTGTTCCTAGTTAAAATTTCATTAATTTAATTATTATCTCTAATTTTAGTTTTCAGAAAAATAAAGGGGCATTATTTTATTGGTTTTAATAATGTATTAGTGACTTAGATAATATATGTTATATAACACTATTAATATTTAACAAACTCTATATTGATATTTGACTGTAGTTATAATTTTTATTATAATTTTATAAAAATTTTTTTACAAAACTTAATTGTAATAAAAAAATATGCATAAGTTGAGTTAGTTATATTGGGATTAATAGTTATGATTTACTAAATTTTTTTTTAGTATAATACTTGATATCATGATATCCAATATTTGGTTAATTGACAATTCACGAAAGAAGGAGAATTTGCATTAATAAAATACATAACACTTAATATAAATTATATATAAAATACAAAAATCAGCATTCCTGACTATGTAAAGTTAATTTTTTTATTAAGTTAACATCTTGTAGACTTCTAATAAAAGTTGTAGAGCTAGTTTTTGTGATTCTAATGATAGCTAGATTGGTAAAATTAGTTAGGTAAATAAAAAGTTACAAGCAATTAAAATTCAAAAAATTTTATAAAACTATAGAAATCATGATTCCTGTATTAATATATTTTATTATGTTTTATTATAAAAATCTCCCAAGTTAAAATTCTTCTTCTATCATAAATTGTCAATTAAGTTATAAATTTCTACTATTGATTTGCTATATTATAATTATTTTAAACCAAACTTCAAAAAAAGTTTGAGATTGAGTTTTAATTTGAAAATTCAACCAAACTCAAATTAAAGTTTGGTTTGGTTTAGTTTGATAACAATACTAAACACTATTTTAGTTTTTGTTATAAACTGCAAAGTAATATAAAGTTAGATATAATCCAAATTTTTTATTATTGAAAGCATATTGAAGAATCTATATTTTGTACATGTGCATATGATTTATATTACATAATCTATTGTAATATATATAAACAATTATAAACAATTATAAACATAATTTGGATAATTTTAACAATTAAATAAAATAAAGTTACTTAAATTTTATTAAAACAATCTATTTTAATTTAACTAAAATGTGTTTAGCATCTTATACTGAAATTTGGAGTTGTGATTTGAAAATATATGCCTTGCTAAAATCCACATATACTTTTTAATAATTAATTCTAACCCTAAACCCTAACCCAACCCTAAAAAAAGCAAACAAAATTACTCCAAAAAAATTTTTTTAAAAAATTTGCATCAAAATAGGTTAAAATTTCAGTATTAGCTACAAAAATAATTATTTTATTTAGAATTGCAATTCATTTTTATTTAATAGGTATCTATCTAAATTTAGAACAACCAAAAAAATTTATTTTAGATTAATTATTTAACCAAATTTATTCAAAGTTTTGTTAAAATATATTTGAATATTAGATCTAATATTTTTTTTTTTACAATTTGAGCAATATTTATTAATAAAAATTTTATATAAATTACTCTTAAAATCTTTTATTTTTGAATTAATTTAAAATTCACCAGATCTATATATCATTATATATATAGCAAAACAAATAAAAATTGAATCTCCTTAATATTAGGGTAAGGGTAAAGGTTAGAGATTAGGATAGAGCTTTATATATAGTAAAATTTAGCAAGGAATTTTTTTTTTGCATAAAAAAAAGTAGTTTCATAAACAAATTTTTTAGTTAAAAGCAATTTTTTAAAAAATTCTTATTTTTGTTATACAAAATTGCTTTGCATGTTACACCTGATCTTTAATTCTAATTGGATTGGTGAAATTCACCACTAGTGAGCATTAAACTTATCCTTTATTTTTAAAATTTTGTATTAAATTTAGCATATTATTAAAAAAAATTTATACTGTACAAAATTAATAATAAAATTAAAAATATTAAGATTTTAAACTGCTTTGAATTAATTTTAATCTTGGTAATCTTGGTATAATTAAAAAAATAAATAATAATTTTTTAAAATAGTTTAAATAGATCTGTTTTAAAATAATATACAGTTGCACCCTTTAAGTGCACACCCTTGGGACTATAGTGAATAAAAGGCAAAATGTGCACTTAGAAGATGTGCATTTAGAGGGGTTAAAATTTATAATTGTTATATTATTTGGGACAAAAGGGTGTGCACTTAGAGAAGTTTTTTATATATTATGCACTTAGGGAGTGTGCACTTAGAAGGTGTGACTGTATATCTAAAAATAGGTAGTCTTTTTATATTTTTATATAATAAAACATATAAAAAATATTTAAAAAAATTTGCAAAATTAAATAACTATCTACTAAATTAATGGATTGGATTTACCCTTTTGTACGAAATATAGTACATTTTAAAAAATGCATTAAAAATTTAAAAAAATTAATAGCTTAATTTTTTTTATATACAAAAATCTAATAAGTATTCAAAAATAGTTTAGCAGTATTGTTTTTTAAATTAATAATAAAATTTTTATAAAAAAATTTTTTTTATATATTGTATTTTTTGTGATTTCTAATGTACTAGATTTCGTACATTTGTAAAGTCAGTTATAATTATAATTTATTAATATATTTGGCAAATTAAAAGTTTTAATAAATAAAAAATTGTATAGGCTTGTTATAAAAAAAATATTATTATTAGTTATATTATAAAAATTATTACTTATATTATAAGCTTTTTTTGAAAATTTTTACAAATTATTACTTTACATAGTAAGCCATATGAGTTTAGCTAGAGTTTAAAAAATTTTTTGCTAATTAAATTTTCTAAATTCTTAATCAAAATTATAAATATTTATTATCTAATTTCAATTACAAAATTTTTTTTAATCCTAAATTAGTATATCTCAAGTTATATTACTTTAAATTTTAAAAAAATTACATCTAATTTTTATATATAAATTGGATATTTTAGTTATATAGTATTTACTAGCAAAAATTTCAAATTTAGATTACTTCTTATATATTAATCTAATCTTAAATAAAATTTTAAAATTATAACTAACAAACTTATGTTTATAATTTTATTAATAGTTTAAATAAATTTATTTAGTAAAAAAATTTTTTATAATCAAAAATATTTTGTAAAATTACTAGTAAATGTGCTAAAAACTAGGTTAAACTAGCAAATGCGAATTTTAAAAAAAATGTACAAAATTTAAAAAGCTATGTAAAGCTATGAGTTTTTTAAAACAAGTAGCCCATAAGTTAAAATATTATTAAAAAATATTTAATTAAGTAGTTAATTTTAAAAATTAATAGATAATTAAGTTTAATTATGTACTAAATCTAGTACAATGTACTAGATCTAGTACAGGTAAATCCTATCCATTAATTTTAATAAATTTCTATTATTAAAATCAAAAAAATTCACTCTACAACTTTTAAGAATTTAAAAAATTTTTATTAGACAGAATTTTTGCTATTTATATTTTAGTAATTTTTTTTTATAGTTTTTATAATAGCTATAATTTTTAGACTTGCTAATATAACTTTTTTAAGTTAGCTAACTTTAAATATACCAAAATAAAATATAAATAAAAGATTATATATTAGATAAGTTTAATTTAAAGTTTTTTTTTATTTACAATTAAACATTTAAAGCTTTACTAAATTTAGTATATTGTACTAAATTTAGTATAACAAACAGATATCCATTAATTTATCATATTTTGTTTAGTGATATTACTTGGTTATTTGACCAACCAATGGCTACAACTAGTGGCTAAGATCAAAAGACCAAAAATATAAATTTTATTTAAATAAAGCCAGTAATTTGATTGGTCCAATAAATTAACATTAACAGTTTTGATCAACTCATTGACAATCACTTCAAAGACTTCTTATTTCACTAACAAATAATTTGAATTGGCCTGGCCAATTGACATTAAACTTTGGGCATAAACTTTGACCGTTTTTAGCCAATTATTAAGCATTGGCTGATTGGCCAATTAAATTTTTTTTTTTTGGTCGATTAAATTGCTATCACATCAATTAAATGTATCTAAGCTAAAATAAAAAAGCTTATTGATCAAAGCACTCAAGGCATGCTATTAGTTAATTAAAGTATTTAAAGTTAACTTGAATTCACTTTGATTTAGTTTTAAAATAAGCTATTCACTTCTTTTTACTAAATTGAATTAGTGATATAATCATGAAACATTTTATACACTGATAAAATTGAAAAAATTCGCCATATTAAATCATGATTCGAATGCCACTCAAACTGCTACCATTCAATAATATCACATGACTTTACGTCTGTGAACTCATGTGATAGTGTTAAATGGTAGTTCGAATGGCAGTTTGAGTGGCATTCGAATCGTGCCATTCAACATGCTGATTTTTTTCCAATTTTGCATTGAAATTTTATAGCTACATGATCATGTTAGAAATATTTGATTGGTCAATGGGTGCATTAATATATATATATATTTTAATGTTAAAGGTGAGGTGCATTAACATTAATTATACTGATAAGCAACATTTTAAATGACTGTTATTAAAATCAGCATATTATTATTTTATATTTATGTAAGAAGATTTTTTATAGAAATTATCATACAATCTTTTAAAATATTTTATAAAATCCTGTGGCACTTCCTATAGTAAATTTGAAATTGAGGTTCATTATTTAGTAGATTATAAAAATAAAAAAGTTTAATAAATAAATTGTAAGTTCATATAATATATTTTTTTAACGATTATGAAGCAGGACTGATGATTTCTATGGTAAAAAAAAAAAAAAAAAAAAAAAA
>QKWP01000134.1:189021-200667 GCA_003550325.1 Gigaspora rosea | reverse complement strand
GATATATATCGATTACTATCACTATCGATAGTAATCGATAGGGTATTAACCGGATATTAATCGATTACTATCACTATCGATAGTAATCGATAGGGGTGTTGATAATCGATATATATCTTACCGGTTAGTAATCGATATATATCTATATATAAAATTTGATGATGAGAAGGTTGAAGAACGCACAGGGCATTAGGAAGAGGCTATCTCCTTTTCTTTTAGTTATTTTCGAAAGGTCGCTTGAGAAAATAGGTTCTTATTTAGTTTTAGGCCTCGAGGCCGATAATTATTAAAAAATTGTATTGTTTATGCTGTTTTACGAGTTTTCCCTTTAGCTCTAGTTTTGGTTTAGTGATCTACAGGAAAGAGTTTTTTTGGGGTGGACTGTATTTATGATTGCAGTCTTAATAATTTCTCAAAAACTTGTTACCATGTCAGAAAGTTATAGCAAAATTTATAATGGGAAATTTACAGATAAGAGCCCAAAAATGAAAATAATTACAAATAAGGGCTCGAAATGAAAATAATTACGCTCGATATTTGAACATTACGTATTACAAATAAGGGCCCAAATATACTGTCAAAATTGCTATCCGATTTAAATACAATAGCACCATGATTAATTGCTTCATCTCATAATTAAATACCGTACCGCACTGAGCAAAAGACCCCCTTTCTGAGTACCCCCATGCAAAAGATCCGGGTATTTTACATGGCATATTTTTTTTCACCAAGTATAATACCCGGGTATTTTGCAATTATTAATATTGTAGCATCAAGCAAGCTACCTCAATGAGATTTGCTAGTGATCGAGATGTTGCTTAATCATTCGATTAATCGAATTTAATTGAAATGATTTTTATAACGATTTTGCCAGAAATTCATTGTGCAAAATGCGGAGTAACTATAAAATACCCCTGTCAAAAGATCCTACTGCACAAAATACCCGTTACCGAATGAAATACCCGGGGTACTTTGTAAGTTTTTGATCAGGGATTTTGTATTAGACCGGGTCTTTTGCTCAGTGCGGTACGGTAGGTGTTTTAGAGTTATCTTTTATTGTACAAAATTAAAAAAAAAAAGAAAAAAAAACTGTATATTAATTAATTATACGATCGAGATTGCATACAAATTTATTGGTGTATGTTTACTACACAAGCCTAATTACTAGATAATTTTCTAATCTGGCATTAAAACTAAAATGTCGTGTTAGCTTTAATTCTTTCATAAAAGTTGGACAAATTGAATCATGAAGAATAAGTTTATTATATGAATGTAGGCATCTTTGTGTTATTAGCTAATATAATAAGAGGAAATGACTGGTTTTATTTGTAAACCAATAGTCAACAGCTTTTTGAGTTGTTATTCAGAACTTATAAGGAAAAAAAATTGTCAAAATAGCTGTCCAAGACTGAGCGAACATTTTTCATACTAATAAAAGTTATACCTATCTGTAATTTTGTATTTGACATGACGTTTTTTATAAGCAGGTTTTTTAAGAAACATACCAAGAATTTTAATGAAATAAATTTACAGCGCAAATATATCTAATGTATAATCCTTTTTCTTAGGGAAAATTACATATAAGACCCTGAATTACATTTAAGAGCTCAAAGTGAAAAAATTAGTTATAAGG
Source organism: Gigaspora rosea (assembly GCA_003550325.1). NCBI lineage: Eukaryota > Fungi > Glomeromycota > Glomeromycetes > Diversisporales > Gigasporaceae > Gigaspora > Gigaspora rosea. Next base: position 199,034 of record QKWP01000134.1, on the reverse strand, counting down.
ACCCAAACTTTGAAAAATCTTACAATTAAAGGACCAAAATAATTGTGGTTTTTTGAACATTATCACTATATCTGATATATATATATATGTATATACTACTTTATACATTTTATACTATATTCTTTCGCTTAATGAAACTTGCTTTTAATCGAGATACAGTTCGACTGGGTTAAGCACAATATTTTATCAATATCGTAATGTTCATTTGGTTCTAAACTAATAAGTCTATTCAGCACCAAAGTTAGTTGAGACGTGAATCATTTTGTGAATGATATTTACGCGTTAATCAGAGATGTTTCGTAGAGAAATTTAAGTTATAAGACGCTAAGAGAATAAATACAATACTGATTAAAAAGTAACACGTTTAGCCGTCAAAAGAAAAATTACATTTATATAATTATAAATGCAATTTAATTAACTACGATAAACTTGGGACCTTGACTGTAAAATTCCCCCTTATATTTAACTATTTTCACTTTGGGTCATTATCTGTAATTATTTTCATTTTTCGGACCCTTATACAACTCACTCTCTCGTTATAGTGAAGATTCGATATAATAAAAAATTTTGAATTCCGGAATTATTAAACTTCAACTCAATATAGTGAAGTACATATAGTATTCTCTCGATATAAGCTATAGTGAAGATTTTGTTTCTCAGCCCAAGGGCTTCACTATAACGAGAGTGAGTTGTATGTAATTTCCCCTTAAAAAACGCTGTAAATATGAACGAAACCTGGAATTCTTGATTTTCGGAAATTTCACTTTTAGTCTGAAAATGAAATTCGGAAAACTAAAAATTCCAGGCTTTTCCTTTGCAGCACTCACATTTAATCAAAATCTATAGTAAAATTTGCAAAATTATATGCTAACTGCGGAATTCAGATTTTTGATACAGGAATTTAAAAGTTGTTGACTCTACAACTCCCTAAAAATCAGTTATGTATTTGAACTTAAAATTGACTCCGATATATATTCCGTGTAATTCGGATGTCTTAATATAATAGTTAGGAACTACTTGCAGAATGTAAAATACTTCGAATAATCAATAAATTTTTTTTTATTATAACAAAGTATTCGGATTATGGCCATTCTACGTTTTTTAACATTTGTTTTTTTGTAGAAGATACGATATTTTTCTTAACTATTATTGCAGAAACAACCAAATATAAAGTAATTATTGTCGCAGCTGATGCTGAAAACGGCTGATGCTGAAATTTTAACCTACTTTGATATAAAATTTTAAAATTTTTTTGTAATGATTTTTTCATTTTTGTCTTATAGGGTTAGGGTGAGGTTTGGGGGTAGATTTGATATTTAAAGAGTATTTGTAGATTTTAGCAGGGCTTATAGTTTCAAATCAAGATCCCAAATTTCAGCATCAGCTGCGACAATTATTATTATTATTATAATGAAATAAATATTCTCATAAAATATTATTTCAATTCGATTGCTTCAATATTTTACTATCAACATCATCAAACACTACTTTCTTATAATTAATTAAAGGATTTCTAATTATAAAATTGAAGAATAAAGTAGATAAATTATTTGCAATCCATTAAAATCAATTTGCATAAAATAAAATCTATAATTACTTTCAAATTTCAATATTTTTTTGTCTTTATGAGACTTCATAAGTCATGGAGTTTTTATTTTTTAATTGTTTTATATAAAATAATGGTGACTTTCATTAAACATGAAAAGTTTCTAATACAGTCGTACTCCTCTTTAGATGATCACAAACTTTATATATCACAAATGTGTTGTCATAAACAAAAACAGATGGAATTATAGTAACTAATCTTTAGAGTGATGATAGGTTCGTGAACCAACCACCAGTAAGCCTCTATAGTCTTCTTTGAATAACTTGATGTTTCCGACTTTTTTACTTTTTAAACGTTGAGTTATGGCATAGTCCAAATGTAGCGACATTTGTTGTCTAAGATCCAATTGCGGTCAAAATTTCTTGTCTAAGAGCAAAATATCAGCAGCAATCTCGCTTGCAAAGATCGATAGAAACAAAAAAAAAACTCGTATAGAGCTCGGACATATCCTGTTCTTAGAATAACAATTCGTTTCTTTTGTATCGTTACATGTCAAAAGATATACCGAAGGTATGCTACTAACATTTATCCTATTACTGTATTCTTTATTGCTATTATTTTCATGTAGAACATTCCAGAGACTGGCTAAAAAATCTATGAAGGCTAAGAGAGAACGTAGTGCTAATTCTTGAAATTTTATTTTCTTATTAAGAATTAGACCTGCGTATTCCTGCGTCAATTACCCAATTGAAGTTAGCAAGAAAACTTTTTATGAAAATTGTAGTAAATTAATGAGACATGCAAAGACTTGCATCGGTTATAAATGTTACAGTTCTTACGCGCTTGTTATTTTAGAAGATTTCTTTGGAGATGTTCGAAAGAGTAAGTGCGATTTATGGTTAGAAGTAAGCTTTCATATATTATTATTCGAACGTGGCTTGTAGTGATGTTAATGGCCCATTGTAGAACCATATTAGTTTTTTATATAACGATAATATCAAATTACAATTGACACCATAGAGCTTTCGTATGTACGTTGAGAAGGGGAAAATATTACCCTATTCTAACTATAACAACTATACACTAATAACACTAACTAATATCAACTCTACACGCTCTCAAGACTCCTAAACCTTGAACTGGTAGGTAGAAAGAGGCGAGGTTGATTTGGTCCGGGTCTCAAGGTTCGGAGAGTCTTGGTATGACGTGGATAAACTTGGTCCGATTAACTAGAGCCCTTGATTATGTCACGAGACTCTAATATTAGGTCACGGGATTGGGACTTTAATATGATTTCACTTATCGGGGGGGGGGTAAATTCGTTTATAACAATAACAGTTTATTCAATTATTTATCGGGATAATCAATAGAGCTAACACTTCTACTCTAATTTAAAAGGTTATCGCTCTACAAGCGTTGAACTCAAACTTCGAACTCAACTGAGCTCAAAAGCTGTCTTGCTCTAAAGACAAGAGACATCGTATTTATACTTTTACATTAATGCGCTAATTCTACTTTCATACAAGTTTTAACTAGTTACCAAAGTGCATTTCGGCACGAAATGCATTTCGTGCCGAAATGCACGATCTGGCAGAAATGCAATATCTGGCCGATCTGGCAGAAATGCAATATCTGGCCGAAATGCCATATCTGCACTTGTCAAACCAGATAAACAGGTAATTTCATTTACTATACTAAGAAGCTACAGTACTATATATATATGGGGGCTGTGTTAACTCTTACTAAATATACATGTTGACTACAAATAGATGTCTAAAAATGATAATCGGGATAGAATAATAATATAAAAAGAAAATCGGCGTGACTTTACACCTTCACAACGTACGTGGAAGTAATGATGCAAACGGCTGGCTAACGGCTGGCTATCTCTTAAACCATTTCTTGTACAAATTTGTACAGAATTTTTTTAAAAATTTTATTTTTAAATAAATAAATAAATATTAATTTAGCTATATACTTTCTAAGTAAAAAATATATGTGAGATATATTTTTAATAACTTTTTAAAAAAAATTTTTAAATTTATTAAAAAATTTAAGAGTAATAAAAGTTTAAAGTTTTTATTTTGAATTCTTTATTATAAAATTTTTTTATTTAAATTTCAATATTCCTGTCTATAAATTTTTTTTTATTCTTCTTTTTTCAATAGAATATACATATTTTGATGGGAAAGGGTGTAAAGCTAATTTACTCTAGATCTAAATCTTTGCTAGATAGGTCAAAGACCTCTAGTCTGTAAATACTATTTGATTAGGTGATAAGTTAAGTTCTATGAATTTGTGTGACCAGATAACAAATCTGAGCTCTACAGGTATGTATATTGTGCTAGAAGGCAGTAATTGGAGGTTAGATAATGTGCTACCAGGATTAGAGCTAGGGCTTGAATTTGTTGGGTGGATTAATGCTCTGTTTAAAGTTCAGATTTTCTTATGTATTTTGCAATAAGTTTGTAATGGAATACTAGAGTATACTTCGGTGCAATATTAAGTCAGAAAATTGGAAGGATTGTAGATAATATGATTACAGAGAGTGGTATTTCTTTTAAAATATAAGTTTCTAAAAATTTTCTTGTAAATTCTTCTGGGCAGTAAAAAATAAATACTTTCTCTTCTGCAATTGAGAAGAGGGTTTCTATTAGGACTATTTCTAGTTTAGTAGAATTAACTGGACATATTAACTAGTATTAGCATTATCTTTAAAGCTGTAACATAAAGTACAAATAGTGTTAGAGTATGTTTGTAGATATCTATTATTTAATATTGAAAGGGTCAATAGTTTATTTGTTAATATCTTAACTTTGAAAGATTTAATTTTAGAGTCTATTGGGTTGGTGTTTTTGCAAGAGGCCTATTATTCATATTTAGGCTTTCATAGACAATTTTTAATTAATTTTATTTTGTTATCTCTGGGTCCTATACTAGGACATTCAATTATTTATTTTTGATACATTGAATAGTAGTTTCATTAGCCTCCTGGCTGTGAATAAGATTAGTATAGTTGCCTAGTTGCCTCTATCTAATCTGTCCTCTATATACCAAACTCTTGATAATCTGAACTAAAACTATTAAAACAAAATATTGTATATATATTTTCTCTGGATATATTAAATTAATATAATAAATTTGCTATTCTGGATCTGAACTCAAATTAATTAGTATATATAATCTTTTATTTAAATAAATTTATTTTGTATTATTAATAAAATTTATTCTATATAGAGATTTAACTCTTTCTAATGATCCCTTATACCAAATTTTTCAAGAACTCTAACTTATGAAAACTTTGGAGTTAATATATTTGTACTTAACAAATACTTTATCTAGAAGCAACTTGGATAAAGAGTTTCAAATCAGATGTAAGAAAACTGAAATAAAGATGAAAAAGAACTCTTCTTTTGGGTTTGACTTTTCGAGTGGAAGACTTTATTACTATAGAAAATGTAGTAGGGCTACAATCCTGAAGTTTTTTGTTAAAAGAAGTAGAAGTGTAATAGAAGCTTACTTTTGGTCAAGTATATTATTTTTCAAAGCATAAAATCTACACTTTCTACAATGTTTGGTACTTCTATTTTTTTCTATAGTTTTTTCAAAATTTTTGCCAAAAAGTGAGAAATCCAGCTTACTCCTCCAAAAGATCAGCAATGTTTACTTTTTCCAATTTGGGAATGTACCTACTGAATCAGAACTAGGGTTTCTCAAATTCAAATCAAATCAAATATTGGATTGATTTGAATTTGATCAAATCAAATTGACCCTGATTTGAATTTGATTTGATTCAAATATTTGAATTTGAATTTGATTTGAATTTGAATTTTTAATAGTAATTTTCAAATCAAATAAATATTTGTCAAATCAAATAAAATTTGGCCATATTTGAATTTGATCAAATCAAATATAGTCAAATTTGAATTTGATCAAATATTTGATTCAAATATTTGAAGATCAAATCAAATTGTGGAACTCTAATCAGAACTGGATCATAAGCGAATTTCAACACTTGTGAAATTAACAATGAATGGCATGTGAGGATAATCTGGAGAAAAATATTGAAAAATTTTTTTCTTTTTAGAATTTTCTTTTAGATGTAGTTTTTGTTTTTTTTTCTTTTCTGTTTTCTTTGATGTATATATAATACTTTGACAGATATGTATCTGTGCAATATTATATAATTTTTATCTTAGCACCAGTTTCTAGTAGTGCTTGGTACTTTCATTTTTCTTTTTCCTTTGTAGTTTTTGTTCTTTTTTTTCTTTGTTAGACTTCGTTATTAGCATAGAATTTTTCTTTGTTTCTCTTATTTTTCATTTTTATTAATTTTGTTAGTATTGGTTTTTTATTTAGGTTTTGTAGTTACTTACCTCTTTTTTTTTATCTCCTTTTATTACTCTACTTGTTTGTTTTTGTTGTATAGTTAATTTTATCTCCACCATTGATGCTAGGTAGAAAGGATTTGAAAAAAATTCTCTGTTGCTCTTTGATATAGGCTGATAAAGTTTATTTCTGCTTTATCTATAAGATAGTATAACAGGTTGCACATAGATGCTCTTGAAGTAACCATGTAATGACAATTTTAATTTTTAGATATTATTTTATTACTGGGCTTTTATGTAATAACCAATACTATTTTAATAAAATATCATGAAACTATTAAAGAGTAAAAAAAAATTTTATTCTATATATTAATTAAACTAGTATTCTAACTCAGATCAGATAATAGTAACCTGACAGGTTAGATATTTAACCCAGGTCATAATCTGAAACAGATAATAGTGCCCAATGGGTTAGATATTTAACCCAGGCCATAACCCAGACCAAATAATAGTGACACAATATTTAACCTGGGCCATGACCCAGATTAGATAATAGTGCTTCAATGGATAATAAATACAAAAATTGAAAAAAATAGTGTAAAATGTTTTCTTTAAGTTTTTTTTTTATTTTATACAATATATATTGCAGCATACAACAGATTATGTATCAAATAGGCTTACAGTCAGACCTCCCTATAGTCACACCCCATATAGTCACACCTCTATTTAAGCACCCGATTTTGTGCGACGGACTCAAACATAGTAAAAAAAAACTCATTATAGTCACAAATCGCTTATAATCACTATCACCATGAAAATTTGATTTTTTAACAATTTTATTAAAAAAAAACCCTCATTATAGTCACCAATTTTTAACTAAATATGGATTATATAATCTGTTTGGCCAATTTTCATATTCATGTATATTTAAAATTATCTATTAATTGATAATCCACCTGTCAACTAGAGAGTGATCCTATAGGCGAAATGTGGAGTGCTTCCATCTAAAATTTTTTCCTTACTAAGTTAACGATACATGTCCACTAATTGAAAGTTGTAGAGCTCGTCGAGGCGCATCTAACGGTGGTTAGATCATCCAAATCGGCCCAGTGGATGGCGAGTTATCGTCGAAAAACGATTGGCCGACTATATAAAAATTCGTGACATTTGAATATCACTATAGGCGAAAAGTGGAGTGCTTCCATCTAAAACTTTTTTTCTTACTAAGCTAACGATACATGCCCACTAATTGAAAGTTGTAGAGCTCGTCGAGACGCATCTAACAGTGGTTAGATAATCAAATCGGCCCAGTGTATGGTGAGATATCGTCGAAAAACGATTGGCCGACTATATAAAATCTCTTAAACAATATTTGTTCTACATAAAGAGATTTTATATAGTCGGCCAATCGTTTTCGACTATAACTCACCATCCACTGGGTCGATTTGAATTATCTAACCACTGTTAGATGCGTCTCGACGAGCTCTACAACTTTCAATTAGTGGGCATGTATCGGTAGCTTAGTAAGAAAAAAATTTTAGATGGAAGCACGCCACATTTCGCCTATAGATGACCATAATGAGGTATTTTATTTATAGTCACACCTCTTTACAATCACCAAAATAGAGTGCGACGGACTTGGTGATTATAGAGAGGGACGACTGTATTTAATTTTTTTTTATTAGTTACTTTTTATATACTGAATTTCTATTAGTATTCAGTTTAGAAAGAGAAAATTTTATATTCCAAACTTTCTCTATACTGAACAAAATCTTTTGAAATGGCCTGTTCGGATTAGAGAAAGGCAACTGTATATTTGTAAAATATGATAAGAAAAAATTTTAGAGTATTAGTATTGGAGAGAACTCTGTAGATATAATTGGCTGAGGTACTGCTAAGGTTGATCATGTGGTTTTAATTCTTTGTCTAATGTTATTGTGTATTTTATCTCTTTCTCTGTTAATGCTGCCAAGAGACAGAGAAAGTAGGGAGCATATTTTTTTTTATTTTAATACAAGTCTTAATTTTTACTAATATTGTAAATCACAGAAATTACAATAATGAAAGTTGTAATCCTGAAACATTAGTCTTTAGTTATTAGTTGTGGAAGCCAATGGCTGGGTAAGCGTTAGCGAATAATGTTACAACTTTGAGGTGCAGTAACCAACAAGCCAATCAGAACCACTATCATATGGCGACTGATTGGTGGTGCAGGCTACTGCGTTAATCATTAATAAGCTCGTGATTTTAGTCATGTATGATAGGGTGTGACAAATTATTAATTGTCACCTATGTGTTTATAGTTAAAAAGGGGTGTGACGTCAGACCCCTCCAAAATCTAAGGTAAATGATGAAAGATTTTGATGATGAAAGAATTTTGATTTGGCCCGAATTATAAATTTTTTGGCCTGAATTATTATAACTTTGGCTGAATCATTTAGGCCGAAAATAATCTACAATGATAAAAAAAAAATGATGAAAGATTTTTTAAAATTCAGAAGATGACCATGCATCGATCATTTTTAAAATTTACTAATTAATTTTTGAGAGTGAACCCTAAAAGTAGTGTTTTTCTGTGATTTTTTCATCAAAATTGAAAATTTAGAAAATCCCGAATCTGGAAATAAAATGAAAAATCATTGTTAATCGATGAATATTTAACCAAATAAGCTGAAATTTTTATGATAAACTCTTGAATACCTACTCTATCATGTTACTTAGTTGATTTTTGAAGTTTCATTTTGAGAATTTGTCTCCGGAATCAGTAGAAGTTTAGGGAAAAACTTGTGAAAACGTATGCGTTCAAATTTACAAAAACATTGATAGCTCCATGAGTTTTCAACATTTTTTCATGAAATTTGATATTCAAATCAGAAAATAATAAATCAGAAGTTAAATCAATAGAAATTATTGAGGAAGACCCAATACGTGAGTCGAGCACATCAGCAAACAAACGTAAGCATATTAAGATTTTATTAGAAACAGAAACAGATACAGATAATAATAAACATACAAAAAAATAATTATATATAGTAGATAAAAATTTGGTCATTAGCAGTAAATTAGTAAATAATCAAAAATCTATGTTTGGATCATAAAATGTATTTTCGTTTAAATAATTAGTTGTAATAAATGTAATTATTATATTGATTATCTAATAATAATTTGTATAATTAGAATTAAAATTTTCTTCTTTTTCAATAATTTCTTGTTGATTAATTTCAGTTGTTGTTGGTTGATTATAAATTTTTTCGTACTGATAATTGATAAATTCTTCAAATTCATCATTATTATTAGTAATTTCTTCAATTTTTTATTTTTTATTATTTTTATTTTCTTTTTGATGGTCAAGAAATAAATCCCAAGCGAATGCAAAATGGTGTGATGCTTGATTCAAAAGATTTTTGTGTTTTTCATTTTTTTTCGAGTCTTTTTAAATCTTTTGTAATTTCTTGCATTTGTTTTAACATGTGTTGGGCTTTCTTTTCCAATTCATCAATTTGAGAAATTGTTTCTTCGTATAATTTTTTGTAATCTGTTTTTTTATTTTTTCGATTTGAAGTTGTGTATGGATAGATATCTTGACCATTTTGTTAAATAAAGGAGTGTGATTTTTCTTGAGGAATTTTTATGATTGTAAAAATTTTTCAATGATTTTTTGAAGTTGTTTTATGAGTAATTCAGTTTTTTTATCATTTTTTTTGGTCATTTTTTTCCGTTTAGTTTTCTTTTTTTGTTTAGTTTTTCTGTTTTTGATTGGTATATGATACTTTAAAAGGTATTTGTAAGCTTCATTGATCTTACAAAATTTCTCAGATGAAAGATTTTTTAGGAGGATTTTAACCTATTTGTATTCTAATTTTATTAAAAATAGTGAATTTAAAATTTAGCTTTCTGAAAAAGACAAATAAAAAAATTTAATAACTCTATCAATTCTTGTCCAAATACCATGAGATTTCACAGGAAAAATTTTGTGACCATATGCTAATGGTTTGTAGAATTTGAACATTATGTTATTTTATGTAGCTTTAAAAAATCTAGCCTGTGATGGTGATTTTTCCGTCTTCATCAAAATTGAAAATTTTAGAAAATCCCGAATCTGGAAAGAAAATGAAAAATCGTTGTTAATCGATGAATAT
>QKWP01000134.1:119581-186926 GCA_003550325.1 Gigaspora rosea | reverse complement strand
TTTACTAATTTGTAATTTAAAATTTATCAATTTGTAAATTTATAATCAGATCAACATTTACTAAAGTTAATGCACAAAATACTGTTAATAAATTCAAAAATAAAATTTCAGTTATACGAAATTTTCTAAAATCAATGAGATGCACATACAAAATTACAAATACTGGTTTCAAAAATTTGGTATAGATTATATGAGTATATCTATTGCTCAATAAATTAAACCTTTGCATAAATTCAAAAATCTTGTTTATGGTTGAATTGTTAAAATTGAAATTATCAAATAAATTAACTATATAGTTTTCAATAAATTTGTTAAATTCTTCGAAATTTGCAGCTTTGTAAAAGTTTCTTTCATCTTCTGTAACTTGCAGTACAATTTTAAAAGCATTATTCGATTTTGTTAGCTCTTCAATTGTTTTGGTTGATTGATTTAATTCATTCATTAATTCTTCAACTCTTGCTTGTAATGCAGTATTGGCTTGGTTCAAATCATTTTTATCTTGTAATAATACAATATTGCACTGAGTAACATCTTGCATTTCATTTAATAAATTTTTATATTTTTGACTTAGAATTTCGCCGCCTGTTAACTCTTGTCGGTCAGCCATTTTTAGTTTAAAAATAACTTATTCTTTAAAAAAATTCTAAATTTATTTTTTTAAACTTTAGAGAGAATTTTTTCAATTTATATTTTTTTAAAAATAATGATTTTTTAAAAACAAATACAAATCGAATACATCAGGAGTATCAAATATTTCTTATGATTCAACAAAAAAAGCTTGGGTTTACCAGAAATATAAAGACAACATAAAACATAGAAAGCGATTCTATAGTAAAAAAAATAACAAAAATCTATTCAAACAAGCAAATTACAAACTAAAATATGAAAAAATGTGGCTTAGCAAAAATAAACTATAAATACCTCAATTGTCCCCTTCTTTTAGTAATTTAAAATGAAAATCAGTAAAAGACAAATAAATTATTTTAAAAAAATACAAATTGAAACAAAAAAATGGAAAGAATTTTATTCAAAAATTTATTATAAAAAAAAAGAAATTGCTTGAAGTTTAGTTGAAAAATTTAATAATATACCACTTAGACAAAATCAAATCTTTCCACAAGATCCAAATCTTTATTAATATTTTATGGGAAATTATAGGCATCTCCCGCTAGAGATGCATCTTCCCAGGAGATATATCACCCACCCGACGTACCGATACCAGATTAAGGGTCGGTTCACCCCCGCCAGTGAACACATGTTAGATAAGTACCGTTTCCTTTTCTGAATTTTTTTTTTTGTTTATTTGTTTATCGTTATTTTCAACAATACTAACGCTTTTCTTTTTTTTTTTTTTGGGACCCGCTTCTTTGGCTTCTTTGGAGCGTTTACGTTGTTCTTTTTTTTTGAGTTTTCTTTTAATCTTTCGGTGCATTATTGGTAAGTACTTAATTCTGATCTTTCAATGGTTTTTTTTTCTAGTAAACCTTGCGAACTTTTACTGATCTTCCGAAATCAGTTGGTGAAAACTTACTTCCAGTCTTTTGGCGATTTGTTAGTGAACTTTCTTGTAAATTTTCCTTTGGTTTCGGCGTTTCTCAGTGAACTTTTTTGGGTCTTTCGGCTTTTTGTTGGTGAACTCCTGTTGATTTCAGCGTTTTCTAGTAGGTGGACTTTTGATGTTTGTTGGTGAATTCTCTTGTGGACTTTCGGCGCTTTCTGGTGAACCCTCTTGTGGACTTCCAGTGTTTTCTAGTAAATTCTCTTGTGGACTTTTGGCGTTTGGTGAACCCTCTTGTAGACTTCCGGCATTTGGTGAAGGACTTCCAGCATTTTTTGAGTTTTCTTTTGATCTTTCGGGGCTCTATTGGTAAGTATCTTTCTTTGTTTTTTGGGGGTTTTTTTTTCTTGCAAACTTTACTGATCTTTTAAACGATTTGTTGGTGAACTTTCTTGTGAACTTTCTCCTGGTCTTTCGGCATTTCTTGAACTTTCTTGGGTCTTTCAGCATTTCTTGATAAATTTCTTGGGTCTTTCGGCGTTTTGTCGAACTCTGCTATGGACTTTTGGCGTTTTTTTTGTGAATCCTCTTGTGAACATTCGGCGTTTTTTTGTGAATTCTCTTGTGGACTTTCGGTGTTTTTCGTTGATTTTTCGGTACTCTATTGGTAAGTACTTCTGATATTTCAACAGTTTTTTTTTGTGAACTTTTACTGCTTTTAAAATCGCTTAGTGAACTTTCTCATAACTTTCTTTTGCTCTTTCGACAATTTGTTGGTGAACTTTCCTCTGGTCTTTCGGTGTTTCTTGGTGAACTTTGGGTTTTTTGGCATTTTTTAGTGAACTTTCTTGGGTCTTTCGTTGTTTTGTTGAACTCTCCTGTGGACTTTCAGTGTTTTTTTTTGTAAATCCTCTTGGGCATCATGAAATTTGTTGGGTTTCGTGTAGTTGGATATAAGTGAAATTTTGCAGTAAAGTATAATCGGCCACTTACGCGACCGATTATACTTTACTGCAAAATTTCGCTTAAATACTAGATCGTTAAATTGTACCGGATATACGAATTTATGATGTAATTGATCGAGTTAAATATATTAATTTTTAAATAAAAAATCTTAATAAAAAAATATCTAGTTGTTATTTGCTTTTTGATTGGATCCGAAGTGAATATAATCGGAGGTTATTTCTGAGATTGTTGTTTTTGTTACAGATAATTATACGCGATTGATTGGTTGCACGTGATTCGGTCTAGTGTCAATCACATGATATCTCCGTTATTTGATTGGCCAACTAGCATGGGATATATATCTCCCTGTGGGAGATATATCTCTCGCGGGAGATGCCTAAAGCACCCATATTTTATTAAAATAATTAATGAAATTCTTTTTTTTTTGTAATCAATTAGAATTATCAAGTGATAAAGTCTTAATAAAATATCAAAATATGAAAAATGGAATTTTAAATTCACAAACTCCAAATCAATATATAATTGAACTTGCTATAAAATACACTTTTTAAACCAATTTCAAAACTAGAAATTCTTTTCGACAACTTGTTAATCAAATTAAAAGCAAAAATTATATAGAAATTCTGCAATCTGTCTACAATAAAAATTATAAACAAAACACCAAACTACCAAAATTTATTAATATTAAGTACAAGAAAACACTACAATTAATATTTTTTAGTGATGAAGATATAAATATATTAATCAAAAATCTAGAACTTTTTGAAATAATCAAATCTAAAATTCATGAAATTTTATTTTGCTGTAAAAAGCTACATATGTGAGAGACAAATCATATGATTATTCAATATAGAAAATAATTCGTGATATTGAGAAATCAAAGAACAAAAATAGTTTTGTAATTCGTTTAGCTTTGAGTTGGACAAGATTCAAATTTAACCCATATATGTTTCATTATAAACCAGTTTTAATTCTCTTATTGGATGATTAGATTATTGTTTTAATAAGATTGTTAGTCAATACAAATCAAAATAAACAAATTCAAAATTACATAGCAATTTTGTATACATACACTTATCTTGCCAAAAGGCTTGAGAAGATTACGATATTAAATTAATTAAACAAATAACCAGGCACAACTTAACGCTCCGCGGGGCATCCTGCTTTTTTTTTGAGCTGGGGCCAGTACTTGGTACACCAGCTCTGGTTTTCAGGCTGTAAGCCTGGTTAGTCTAGTTTGTTGTTAATAAAAAATTAAAAATAAACAATACAAATAAAAAATTTGATTATTTATATTTATATTTTATTTAGTATTATGTCACATCCCTATATATAAGATTCCTATAGGGACGTGACCTCAGTGACACTTTTTTTTGTATCACAAAAAAAGTAAACTGAGACATCGCAAAAACCAGAAAACTAATATGAAATATGGTTCGTTGCGGGCTTTTTGCATTAGTAAATTGTCAAAAAATCATAAAAAATATAAAATTTTTTGAAACTGTACAAAAAAAAAAGTGTCACTGAAAAATTTATATATACTTTATTGTTCAGTGATACTACTTTTTTTAGTGTTACTTTTTTGTATAGTAAAATTGTTTGTTATCATCTGAAAACAAATATGACCAAAATTTGTCAATCTTTGGCAAATACAGTCAACCCTCTATAAATGCAACCTCCATAAATGCAATACCTCTCTAAATACACGTTTTTTTCTATTCCGTAAAATGTTATTAGTGCTAAATGCACGTTTTATATTCTGTAAATGCACGTTCTCTTGAATAACATTTTATATTACACTAACCTCCCTAAATGCATGTGGCCAATCAAATTTTAGTATTTAAGATAGGTTATACAGTTTTGGTAGAAGTTACACGAACTTAATGATCTAATTTTTAAAAGCTGCAATTTAATTGGCTATCTTTAAATGCAAACCTCCCTAAATGCACGTTGTAGGCTTGTCCCTACGAGTTGCATTTATGAAGGGTTGACTGTACATATTCATAATATAAAAAATATATAAATAGACATGTTATTCACCCAATTAAAATTAATTTTTGATTGCCGCTTTTTTAACTAGTTTTTAAAAGAAATAAAAAATTCTTTTCGCGTCAATACAAAACATCTTCAATTAATATTTAAAAATTGTAATTTTGATTTAACTGATATATTACAACATATTCAATTTATTCTTTTAGAAAAAAAATTTATTCTTCGATCTTATATTATAATTTCAAATCATCAAAATATTAAGGCATTTATTATATTAAATCGTCGAATTAATTTATTTAATTCTAAGTTATTTGAAATAGATTTTGGCAACATACAATTTAATCCAATAATTTAAACCTTTTATCCATTCAAACAAATTAAAAAATTTGTTAAAAAAAATAAATTTATTACCAATATTGAAAAACTAAAAAATGAAACAACAACTAAAACAAAAAAAGAACAAGAAAAAAGGTTTGATATATATTCTTCTCAATTTTTTTTAACATATTCTCGATGCAATTTGACCAAAGAAGCATTATTAGAATATCTTGAAAAAATAGTTAACAAAAAAACAGAAAAACTAAAGTATTTTATTAGTAATTATATTATTGTAAATGAAAATCATAAAGATGAATCTCTTCATAAATATGCATATATTAAACTGGATAAAAAAATACAAATTCGAAAAGAAACTTTTTTTGATATTAAGTTAGAAGATGAAACAATATATCATCCAAATATTCAAGGAGTTCAATCAACTAAAGCCGTTATTGATTATATTTTAAAACATGAGATTATATTTCTAAATATAAAATCAATAATTTACAAATTGCACAGATTATTATTGAAAAAGAAATTAAGAAGGTAGATATATTACTAACAATAAGCTTGCCAAAGAATATCCTAAAACATATACACTTTACAACAAGCGATTAATTGATTGGAAAACAAAAATTGAAGAACAATTATATAAATCTCTTGGAAAACCATTTGTTGAATTTCATTATGGAGATAAAATGTGTGGAAAATCATCCTATGCTGAAAATTTTGATGAAAAGATTGCATATTGGTTTGATAACAAAAATTGGTTTGATGGTTATGATAAAAACCAATTTTAATTCTGGATGATTTTGATGGTACTCAACTATATTATTCTACTTTTTTAAAAATTTTATCTGAACAACAACGAAGATTAGAGATTAAAGGTTCAAAAGAACTCAATTATATTAAACATGTGATTATTACAAGTAATTATTCATTAAAAGAATTGTATAGAAAAGATGATTACAATCGAGATCAATTAGATTGGTATTTTGATGCAATTTGGAATTATAAAAAGTCTCAAGATACTTTTTCTGAACGAAAATGTAAAAGAAATCCCTATCATAAACAGCAACATAGACAATATTTAGATTCGATTGATTATTTTCAATACTTTGAAGAAAATTGGAAAACAGTTAATAATTTAGATATTACTAAAAATATTTTCATAATAATTATAGTTCAATTTCTTTTAATAATAATTATCAAGATAGTGAAATAAATAATGATAATTATTTACCAATTGAAAAAATACGAACAATTTTAGCTAAAAGAAACAAAAATAATCAATCAGATTCTGAAACAAGTAGTATTAATTCCCAAGATTCAGAAAATACAAAAAGATACAAGCAAAAAAAATCAAAGACCAAAGTTAATAGAAGATATTTGAAAAAAAATTGCTTAAGAAAAACAAAATAATTCTTTATTTTCTAATTTAAAATAAATATTAAAAAATACATAGCTTATTTTTATTTTTAATTTTATTTAATTTTTTTTAAATTGTATACTTATTTTTCATTTTTTAATAAAAATTAATTTTTTATATTACTTGTACATTTTTATAATCAACTCAGATTTTTGCAAAAAACTTGTAATAAATATTTTTGATCAGTCAAAATTCAATCAATTCAGATTTTTGCAAAAGAAACTATAATTGGAAACCAATTATTATTATAATAAGAAAAATTCAAAAATAGAAATTTCATTCTAATAGTATAAAAACTAATATAGGTTTATTGGATGATCATATGAACCAATTGAATTTCGAGTTTAAAAAATTTTTTCATCTATGAATAAACTAGCATAAAAGTAAACAATGACAATACGTTAAAAGACAATTTTTTCAAAATTTTTTTAACCAAAATTTAAACATACAAACAAATACCAAAAATATTTTTTAAAAAAATATTATTATTTCAAAAATGTCATTTTTTAAAAAAATTGTAAACAAATTCAACAAAAAAGAATCTCTCAATATTGAGCATCAATTTGAAACTACAAACAACCTTAAAGAAATTGATAATGGAATTGAGGTGGGTGGCAAAAACCTTTATACTAGTATTTGTAATTCTAAAGTTACACTGTTCTCTATGTGTGATGAGAATATTCTGAATTACGTTACGTATGAGGATTTCTCAGATAATCACTAAAGACTCAAGCTGGTCTATAAGTTACATCTTGGTGAAGTCAGCCGCTACAATGGGAATGAATAGTAATTTCGTACTAAAGCAGGTTTGTTTTTTTTTACAGATTCAAGAAGAAAATTGGCCAGAAATTCAACAAAATTTTGATTTGAATTGTGGATACAAAAATGGAGATTCAACCCCATTTGATAATGACCAATTCACTTCATTGACAAACAATTTAGAAAATTCAGTAATTGAATCTCCTAGACTATTCATCAATGGAGGGAATCAATCAACTAGTTCTACACAAATTGAAAATTCAATTAGTGACAAATTTTTTTATCAAATTTGTTTATTTTTTTAATTTTATTTATATCTATTTTTTTTGTTCTTATATTTTTCTTTTTTGCTATTGTAATTTTTGAATTTAAACCAATTTTAATTAGATTAGAATTGAGCAAAAAAGATTTTGATTATATGTTAGATCCTCAACAAATTTTATTCACACAAGCTCAAATTAACTCATATTTCTTAGGTGATGATGGATTTACAGTTGAGGATACAATTAATGATTTGGTTACTGGTAAATTAAAACCTCAAGACTTACTAATTATTCGTATTTGTCTAAATGAAGATAACCAGTATATTTCTGCTGATAATAGAAGATTATATTGTTATCAGCAAGCTATTCAAAAAGGTGCAAACTTTAAAAAAGTGCTTGTAAGAATAGTTAGAGAGACTAATGAAGGTGCTGGTTTTGGTTGGAAAAGAAAAAAAAGTTTAAAAATTATTGAAAACAAAATTTGGAATAATGTAGTTGTTTCACATCTTGCTAGACCAAATAAAATTTGTCGAGAAAACAGAGAGGTTTAGGTAAAAGATTTTTAATTTTTATATTTTATTTTTTTTATATTTTTATTGTAATTTTATTGAATTTGTATATATTTATTTATAATAAAAAATATTTTATTTATATTTGCTATAATCGATAAAAAATTTGTTATATTAAAAGCAAGGTCTCACCTTAACATTTTAAAAAAAAAAAAAAAAATTTGTTATATTATTCAATATGCTAATGAAAAAATTTCTCATTTATAATAAATAATTGTGCATTTTTGTGCACTATTAAAGTTTTATGTGCACTTATATGCATTATTTTGTGCACTATTTGATTAGTTTTTTTTTTATTTTACTGCGTATGCTGTGCCACATTATAAAGTTGAAACATTAATCTTTAGTTATTAGTTGTAGAAGCCAACAGCTGGGTAAGCGTTAGCAAATAATGTTACATGTAATCCTATCTATATTTAACTATAATTTCTATTAAAAAACTGTAGATCTAAAATTAATATTTGAAGAGTTTATTAAAAATTATAATTATTTTTTTAGTTAAAAATTTTTTAAAATTTATATTGGCTTATAAGCACATTATAAATTTTGCAATAATATAATTCTTATTTTCAAATATTATCAAAAAAAATTCTATTTAAACAAATTTTTGATGGACCATGATGACCCTATATATAGCAGCCAATCAAAGTTAGGTTTAGTAAAATTCATTTTTGTTTTTTTTTATTAGAAAAGTTAGAAAGTTTGTAAAAAATTTAATAAGCAATATATTATCTAGTCACATGCTCAATTTTGATTGGCTATTCATATAGGGTTGTCATGGTGACCTGTCACCATGAACTAACGCCCTTTATTTAAATATATTGATTTTTTTAAAAAAAATGGATCTGAAGTATAATTCAGAGCAAATTTGCTCTGAATTTCAAATGGTTTAAGGGATAATGAAACAGAGCTGCTTTTAGCTGATTCATTCTTTAGTCGAGTCGACAAGGGCTGTAGTTATAACTTGTATATTATTAAAATTCATTTTAGTATGTGTACAAAAATAGACTGGGATGTTAAAATGATTTACTATTATAGTGGTAGTGCAGCACTATATGATTGGCCCAATAAATAAGATTTTTAAATCAATTTATTTTGTTAATGGTTATAAATATTGCAATTTTAAAATATATTGCCATATTTCAGTATTTGACATTAATATGTAATTTTCGTCAATCTCTATAACTTAATCGTTAAAAAACTAAATCGTGTATTTTTAAAATGTTATACCTCCCTTTCTAGTAAAGCAAATTCAACTTGGTAGCTTATAAATGTAAATCTTGATATTTTAAAACTATGTAATATTAATATATAATTTTTTGTAGGTTTCGATAACTTAATCGTTTAAATAACTATTAAAATTTATTAATTTATATTTTAATTTTAATTTCGACAGAGTCAAAAGCCCGCCAAAATTATAGCTCCGTCAGCTAATATGGGACTTTATAATCGGCTTAAGTCTCTAAACCGGCTTCACGTAACACAAGCTGAGCAGTTCTTGTTGACTACTGCTTAAAGAATCTTCAAAATAATACTCCATGATTAAGACAAAGTTATTCCTCACAATCACTACCAACTAGAGATGTACCTCGCGCGAGATGGCAAAACTATCGCATTCGCGATTTCGTGTGACTTTCGTGAGATGATCACATCTCGCGAGATAAATTGTTTGATTAAAAACATTTTATTAAAATTTTTTAATAAATGTATTTCCGTTACATGTCTCACGCAAATTTCGAACATGATCTCGCGTGCGATGTGTGAAATGTATGCTACAGTATGCGACATGAACATCTCTACTAGTGTTCCACAAAAGATCCGGTCCGTAGACCGTACATGACCCGGATCCCGTCTGGTCCGTTCTGAAACATAAGCTAGCTTGCTTATAAGTTATATAATCAAGCGCCATAAAGACGAACAGAGTCATCAGAGATACGGAAAGCAAGTTTTTCTTGGAGACNTTTTTTTTTTTTTTTTTTTTTTTTTTTTTTTTTTTTTTTTTTTTTTTTTTTTAGAAATGGATCTTTAACCGATCCGGTTCGTGCGGAACACTAATCTCTACTACCAACCTGTTTCTTGAATAAGACCCAAGAGTATAACTATATTGATTTATTACTTTTAATATAAAATATCCCCTGAATACAGTACACGTACTCACGCAATTTTAAAAGTGTGTAGCACTAGGCACCGTGTAAGTAGTGGGCAACGATAATTAGCTGAGCCGTTAATTAGCTCGGCTAAGCCGATCGGCGTTTTGCGTTTACTAATGGAGGTCATGTTTGAATAATAGCTAAATTTTTACCCAATCAAATTGCAGAAATGCAGAAAAACTGCTAATGACTCAAATTGGTCGGGTCCTGTTTATATCACGTATAATTTAAGAATTTGAAACGCAAGTTCCGAAAGCCATTTCCTGAAAGACCAAGTTAGCTGGCATTAGCTACAATGCCGGCCAATTTAGTTCCTTCGGCTTTCGGAAAGTCGCACAGTAACCGTATTTTATAGTAAATAAATAATAAAAAAAACAATAGATAGGTATTATGACAAATATGGCAATAGCTCACGGCCTGGTATAATTTTTCCGTCATTTTTTGGCCCGTTTTATTGAGACGAATTAATATTTCTTAATGGCCACACTTATAATATTACCTATCTATACCGAATTTTTATATTGGGGAGCCTCAAAAGGGCCAAAAAATTTTTTGTAGTTTTTTAATGTTTTAAATAACCTAATTTTTTGCAAAAATAAAGCTTTTACAAACTTTTTTGGCCCATCACCACCTTTTGCTACGGGTTCCCCATATAAAACTTTGCACTTCATCTAACCAAAAATTTTTTGTTAAATATATGACACGAAAGAATAAATTACAGAATTTAACGCACTTTATTGATATCCAATAGATAGTACCTAAATGTTTGGTGATAAGAATTATAGATGCATTTTTTTAGCATAGTTCGTATGACTTAACAATAAATTATAAAGGATCAAAAAAATAAAATTATAAAAAACTAAAACAACAGTTATTTAGTTTTTCAATAGCATATTTGTCATGTAAAGAAGTTGCATTTTGTCTTGTTTCTAATGGTGGAAATATAATAGGTTGTTTTTTGAGAGAAGAGCTAAGAGAGAAATTTGTAGGGGATATAAATTTAGAAGGGGAATGCGGCGTGGCATTTACTTCAACAGATTTGGAAATAGGATAATGTATCATATTAACATTGGCCAGTTGAAAAATAGAAGATTTAGTACAATATTGACATTTCGAGCTTATTCCAACTGATTGGAAAGTAGACAATAAAATTTGATCCTTTTTATATGGCTTGTAACGATAATTTGGCCAAATACAAGAATGAACTTTTTTAGCAATGTCAGCAATCTTCAGATAAATTTCTTTATCATCAAACGTCAGTTCTTGCCACAATATACTAGCTAATTTTGAAGTAGATTTGAGTTGAGAAGACATGCTAAAACCTCGTTCATATATCATTCTGGCATGAAGATCTCTGCGAAAAATAATAAAACCGTTTTGGGAACGAGGTGGAGTTGTGTAGTGTTTAAGTTTGTTGCTTGGGAGAATAAGGTCATAAATTGGTAAAAAAATTTTCGATTTGATTTGATTAAGTTCTCCTTTGGTAATTGTATTATTTATGATATCGTCAAGTGCATATGAATTGAAAGTTCGACTATAAATAGGTGAAGTGTATAAGTTGTGAATGTTATTAATATGCCCTTGACATGAACATGCGCAAGTTGAGCAAAACATTTCGTCGTATCAGCAAAGTAAAAAAAAACAAGCCGTTCGTAAGAGTTTTAAAAATAATAAACTAGAGAAATATAAATTTTTATATCAATAATGGGCGATCCTGGGACTTTAAATAGGAAATAGACAACAGAAAAAAAAAAAATTCATATTTACTTTTTCTCAAATTTCCAATTTTTGTTTAACAAAAACAAAGTATGTTCCAATCAGAAAAAATAATATTTGTTCTTTCGCATCGCATTGCTATGTAGACCCGCAGATTGTGATTACGATTTCGTTAAATGAAAATCTTAATGTATAGAAACGTCAAAAAACAAACATGCAATTGATTTAATCGATAAAGGAAGTTTTTCCGATTCTTTGGGAGAATGTATTACGTTGCACGCAGGATATCGTAGAATAATAGTAATGCTAGTAGATACAGTATACATTTTAATATATTTAACATATGGGTGTATGGTATGGGGTATAAAAATACTTATTTAACATCCGATCTAGTGTTATCTATATTAGAGTTAAGCATACTATATATGCACCCCATACTAGGGTGAGACATTAGGGTGGTAACTCAACTAGTAAATCAAAACTATGTCAGCAGTATTAGGTGTTTTACTATGATCAGATTTTAATCAGTGAAATTAAAATAATCGATTAAATATCATATTGATATATATTTAATTATTAATAAATAATGCACAAAATTCTAAAGAATGCACCTTGACATCACACTTCTTTTTCTAATTTCTTTTAACTAAAAGCTCTTCGCAAAAGTTATCTCTAAAAAGTTACGCTTGATTTTTCGCAAATATTCTATTAAAGTTTCGACTTGTACAGTTAAGATCTAATTTTTTTATTTTTTTCACTTTAAAAAACTAATGAAATTTAAATTATTTATAAGATGAACGTTCAAGTTTATATGTTAATAGAAAATCCGAAAGCGTAACTTTATTCTCCTATATTTAATAAGTTATTTGTAAAAATTTTAAAGTAATTCGTTGGGGTTTCATTAAGTTGCGTCGTTTTAAAGTAATTAATTTTTATAATAAATATAATCTCTATAGTGATGGTATAACAATTAAATTGATCTTTTTTGTGTAATATGAAAAATCTGATTATAGTAAAATTACTAATACTGCTGATATAGTTTTGATTTACTATTTGAGTTACCACCCTAGTGAGACATCAACTAAGTAATATTATATTTACCAGTTAAAAATATTAAAAGGCAATTACTATTTGTACACTAGTGTATAAACACGGGTACATATGATGACTTAAAATTTTGCTTATGAAACCACTCTTCACGCTCTAACAAAAAAAAATTCATTGCAAAATTTTATTATAAACTATAACCTCTTCCATTCCCAAAGCTGACCCTAACCCTAACCTTAAATCAGGTTTGATTTTGATATATTATGCGGATTTGCAAATCATACACGTAGTAATAAATAGTTTTTTTTTTATATTAAAAATAATAAGGTCATGCAACCTTATAAAATTAAATCTTTTCTTGAAATTGTATCCGCATAATGTGGCCCGATAAGAGGCTAACACGATGCCCCAGATATTAATAATCACAGCATTTTCATCAAAAATTTTCGGCCATATGAAACATTAACGTTAGACATTTAGATCAGAAATTAAATAATATTTCGGGTGAAATCATATTAAAAAATTTTTAATCGATCAATATAATACTTTATTTGATTGATTGACCTATTGTTGCTCGAGCCTATTAATTGGTGCTCGATTATTGACCTAAATCTATAAATGATCGAGCATAATATAATCGAGTCAATTCACTAGTTGAAACTTAGAGCATTTGCAAAAAACCCTCGAGATAATTCTAATGAATATTCTTGATTCAAAAAAACACTCAAAAAATAAGCGCTTGAATCTTTTAAATTTAGCATTTTTCTTTATAATTAAACAATATAAAATTTACTGTTGGTTTCATTAATAAAATTTTTGATCATAGTAAACTAACCAATGTAGCTAATATCGGTTTGACTACTTAATTGATGTCACACCCTAACCCCATATCATACAATTTGTCACCCATACCGTGCTGAATTGTTGTAATCTCATGCACGTACACGTACGTACAGTATTTATTTTCTTTAAATGCAGGTATTATTAGGCCCAAGCACATATGTACATATACATAATTTTTTGTCAATCCTTTCTGTATATTTCCAGGAAAATTTTCTTGCGTTACAAAAGAAGGATAAATAAACTATATTGTCTAGTCGATCATATTGTATAGAGTCCAGAGGGGTGCATTTAGAGAGAACTTTATATGTAGGTAATTATTTTCGAATCAGAGAGTCGAAAATTTATTTTATAGAACCCTACATATGAAAATACCAACCGATTATTTATGAAAGTAGAATAATACTTAAACGAACAAACAACAATCATTTACAGACTTGAACAAATTGTTAGCGTTAGATGTCAGACCATACCTGCAGACAAACAAATTGATCAAATAATACCTTTGCATTAAGTTCTTACGAAATATAATTTATTATGAACTAAAACTGTAGATTCCCTATGATTTGTACCCGGAAGCAATTTATTTGATTTATATCCGGATACTATCTATGTTATATCTTGAAGAATAGTATTTTATGCTTTGGTGAATACTTGGTTGGTGAATAACATTGAAGATTGGTAAATACATGCTTTACTGTAGCTGACATTCAAGTTTTAAACCTAGATTTTATACACTATAAGAGACAATAAAGCCGGATTACAGTATGTTAATTTTACAGATGTTCATTGGTGACTTGTAGTAATTAACATTAGGGTATTAAATACATAATGTACATATAGTGATCTGATCATATTATCCGAAATACATCAATGTGAACCTTAACACTGTTACATACCATTTTTGACAAAGTAAATAAATCATTCACATTCGTGTATACTAGATACCAATCTTTGAGTATTTAGATTCACAATTGCTTTTAGTAAATACGTATTTATTAGTAAGTGCATAAAGGGTCAAACATTATAAATCGATATTTCATTAACTTGAAAATAACAGTAGCAACATTGTTTGTGCTAAGATGCGAAATTTGCTACTTTGGCTTAAATATATGATTATTACTTTTGTTCTTGAACTGATTTATCTAAACGAGTAATTATATGCAAATTTTAGACGATGAAATGATAGATGAAGAATTCGCAGTGGGAAATATGATTACATTAAAATTTATACTTGATCATAAATATAAATTTATAATAGGTTATTTGGCTAAAATTCACTTTAGTTATTTTTGCTAACTAATTGTGCTATCAACGTCCTGTGTAATATGGTCTAAGTCACGAGTATTTAGGGTACTAAAATCAATGCCAATTTAAAACAAATAACTTCATCAATATTCATATGCATTGTTTCAATGTTTATAAGTTTTCAGGGCGCTAAAATTGAAAAATTTCAGATTTCTAATGTGAGGCAATCCAAACTTTAATTATTTGCGAGAGAACCAATCAGAAAATGCAAATTCATTTTTATCCCTTGCGCCGTCAGGCAAATTTGTCATGCAGATATCCAATTATTTTAGTTGGTCACGTTTTTATCCCAAAGAGTCATGTCGATCATATTAATATGCCCGAAATATATTAAAAGTTGTGAACAATTTATTAAGTCCCAATCTTAAATACGTTGCATCTTTAGGCCCGAAACATAAGCGAATAATTAAAAGGACGAAAAGGTCATGTATTGCCATGAGTTACACAGGCATAAAGTTTATGAATGGGAGATTTGGTCTGTTCTTATAATAAAATTATGTCCTTACGATATAAGTACGTACGAACGTACGTACGTGCGTACATGCAATCGAGTCATCTGCAAAGTTGTCGGCTTAGTTGACTAAATAATTAAGGGGCTAATTCAGGGCATTGTTACTCAACTGACCATATTTTTTCGTTAACCAAGTCGGACTTTGTCGATCAGGGGTCAGCTAAGTTGACTAACCGGGCCACTGGTCGTTAAAGCTGCAATCATTTCTTTGGTGAGTTCGGTGAGTTCTCTAGCATAATTTATAATATTACTTGTTTATGTAAATTAGTTTAAAAATAAAAGTAAAATAGCAAATTTCGTTCTTAGCATAGTAATGTTAGATGCTACGTACTAAAATTCGGTAGAAGTCGATAGCCCTTTCAATGCTAATTACATAATCTAAACTTTCAGTGTTTCACGTAAATAAGTCCGATTGGTTATTTCTTTTTAGGAGATGCTTGTACGTACGTACATACTGTACATGAAGTCACAGTGCTTTGTCATGATGTTATCGCGAGACTTGAATATGAGTTTGGAACAATATGATCCAGTGACAAATATTTGGATAAAAGAAAATTCTATTATTCAAAATTATAAAAGAATTTATACATCAAAATTTATGTTAGTTGCGGTATGTCAGCTTCATCCCATTCCCCATGCTTTGAATAACAAATTTGTTTCATTAGGCTTCACACTTGTTTTGGCGGGTTTTACATTTTATATGTAAGTAATAAGTTTTCTTTTAAATTGACGCAGTGGTCGCTGGTTTTAAAATACAAAAATAAAATTGGTTCCTAATTCTAGTTAAAACGGCACATAAGTTTTCTGAGATCAAGAGATCAAAAGTAAAGTGCATTGAAACCTCCCGTGCAAGCTTTTACTTTTTCATTGCTCTTTATTTTTATTTTAACTTTTTTTTCCCCCTTTCTTTTCCTATATTATTACGAGCATATACTCATTTAGTGGTTCAACGAACAAACCACATACATAAATCGAATAATTTATATAAACGTAACTCGGTTATAACTATACTTGCTGGCAAAACCCGGACAAATCCCAAAAAACAATTGCTATTTATAAAAGATTAAGTCAACCAAGTAATCTTAATATTTTGCAAATATATTATTTATAACTATCAAGAATATATACTATTTGCTTTAAATAAAGATTATTAATAAAATTTTTAAAGATATTAATTTGGGTTTTGGGCGCGGACAAATTCAAACTATAGTAATTTGGGAGTTGGGCAACATGTATAGTTATAACGACAATGACAGAGACATTAACAAAAAATAAAAATCGGTGGGTGTAGAAGCCATAGTGATGTAGTGATGCATAATGATACAATATTACACAGTGGGACAATGACTTTATGACTTATAGACCCGCGTACGTAGATCAAGGGTGTATTATTTATAGATTTTTACAGGGATATCCCCAAATTTCCGGTCGGATGCGTTGGTTGCTAGCAGGCTCTATAGCAAACTTATCAGCTGGGCATTTTTTACTTAGTAAGATCTTGGCAATTCCAATCCGGCCGACCATGATTCCAAAATCATCGGGAAGTCTACGAGGGATAGTGCAAATTCATGTGATTGAGTTGTGATTGACTAGCGTAGAAAATTTTTTGTGGTGATAATGAATATGACTAATCATATGACTTTGTCATATTATAACGGCTACAGATTTCCCACAAAAACATTAATCAATGAGTTTGCCCTCACCCTAATTTCACCCTAACCCTAAAGAGTTAATACGTATTATAAAATGATATATCACATGACATTATCTTATGCGCTATGATATTGTCAATATCCATCTTCAGATAATATAAGCTGCTTATTAATAAACTTTCCAAAGTATAAATTTTTTGAATATGTAAAAATGTTGTATCCCGGTTAGGCGTCCTTTTCTTATTGGTCAGAGTATATGCATCGGGATTAAATGGAAATCTTGGGATTGATCCAAAAATTTGGTTATAAATTTTTTATAATAAGTTATATATTATAAAATATATATGCACAAATTAAAATTTAATAGTATATATATAAATCTGTGTGCTCAAAGTGCTCAATGTGCACATAATAAACATTTTATTAATAATATTTGTGCACATTTCTGGCTAAAAACAAGTGAAACCCTTTTTTTTTTAAAAAAAAAACGTGAACAGCACTTATCAAAATTCACGATAGAGGCGTTACTCGAGTAAGGTTGACCCGTATGGGTCAGTAAATTTGACGGGTTATGCAGGTCACGGGCCAGGATCGAGATGACCCGGGTCAGATATTAGTCAGATGTATGCAATTACCTCTGAATATTTCAATATTGTATTAGATGACATATAAACTAGATTCTATCAATATAAATTCACTGCTACACATTTAATATTTTCCGCTTGTCCAACCTTAGTTCGGACTTGATACTCGAACCAGCTACTGTAAACTCGAATTTTATGAATGCTAAATGTGATTGAAAGGTACCATATTAACAAATTTGCAATTGCCATTTTATATCCTGCTCACGAAACTAATGGATTGAGAGAGATAAATGATGACAAACATGCGTGCTATTTTAAATATGTTAGCGACATTCGCTAAATAAAATACATTTAAAACTACTGATAAAATTAACTGAATAAAGTAAAAAATATTATCATAAATAAATAAATCAAATAGTGATAATAGTGAATGCTATAAACTTAAATAGTTTATTTAAGCAAACTAAGTTTTGTTTTATTCACATTAATTTATTTAATGAATTTTAATTGGTTGCTTTTACCAAAATAAATGAAACTAAATAGAGGTATGAGCTCGAATAGTTTAAATATGCCTATTGAAATAAGAGACATAGACATGAACATGACTAATTTATTTAAGTACACCGATTAATAGAAGACAATATTTGCTAAATAAATTAATATGATAAAATGAATTAAGGAAATATAATAAAATGATAAATATCACGAACTCGAATGGCTTATTTAAAATACATTTTATTAATTTAGGCTTGTATTGGCTGATCAAATGAAATGAAACTAAATAAATAGATGTAAATTAAGTCTATTTAAATATATTTAGATTTTTTTATATTCATCGAGTTATTAAAGATATAGTAACCCGGGTCAAAACTGGTTGGGTCGAGTTTGACCCGGGTCGCTATTTTTCGACCCGGGTAATAGCTCTAATTCACGACCAGTAATATTTATACAAATTTGGAACAATAACCAAATTTTTGCTGATCCCGGGTCACTTGTCAAAAATTTTTAAGAAAATAGGGATATTATTAAAATCCATTTACCCGACCAATTACATGATTTTTGGGTCAAATGTATGACTTACGTAATCATTAAAAGTTAAAAAATTGACCATTGACCCGGGTTGACTCCAGCCCGATTAAGGGGCTTATGAATACACTCTTTGGTTTTTAGGCGACACGTTTCAAAAGGCGTAGCTGCGCATACATACAGAAATAATATTAATATATTTCAAGAACTGTGGATTGACTAGGGACACACAATAAATAATCAAATACAAAAGGACATTCAAATTTAAAAACCTTTAATAAACCCCGGGTATAGTCATGGCTGAACATTTACAACATAGAAAGGAAAATTTTGAAATGCATACACACTTTGAATTTATAACTAGCAATCTAGATGTTTAAAAAAAATTATATTTTCAATCAAGAAGATACAGTACTAGTACTTGGTGAGTCGACTATTCGGGAGGATCTTTTATAAGGCCATTTACGGTATATTGATTACTCTGACCAGTAAGCAAGTTTTTTTTTATTTGAACCTAACATACTTTGTGCGTAAGGATTAATTTTATTTCTCACTCCTAATAAAACATACTTTTTTTTTTATCATCCTTCTCTCTTCTATATAATATCAATACAGTATTCAAAATTTTTTTTTGCAGTGAGCCAATTTATTCTTTACCGCTTGAAAATGATTTTTCATCAGTTTCATCTATTTTGCAGAAGTTTTTTTATCAGTGCCAAAAAAGATTTGAGAATCGTCATGAAGAGTGGCCGTTTCTGCAAAAGTAACCAGAGCTTTCGTGTTTTTTTTTTCCTGCATTCAAATGCTTGCAAAGAAAGTTTCATTATGTGAGTGTGCTGTATCCAACTAACCACGTCGATATCCGGAAAGCTGTGATTAGTATGGTAAGATATTAAATTCTAGTACCAACTGCTTAGAGCGTTTATGTAAGACGAAACCGATTATAATTATATTTATCATGTCTGGATTTTTGGTAATCGTTTTGTAGTGCTTGGCAAATCAAACAAAGCTTGATTTTTAAAGTTTGTGTCGATCCACAATATTGACTCTAAATCATATTTAATTCAATATGATTTAAAGTCTAGTACTGTGGATCGACATTTAAATCAAAAATTTGAAAATTAAGTTTTGTTTGATTTTGCCGAGCAATATCGTTGTGGTCCGTGCAGTGATCTTTTTAATAATTGAGATGAAAGAACAAAAAGCTTCTAATTTTTTTTATCACGTCAGTTTAAATAGGTACGTTTCTTGTGCACAATATCCATATATTCATGCAAAGCTTCAGAAGGTATTGTATTTTTTACATGATATCTGTAATTTCTTTGATATCATTATCGTGACAAGTTTCTGGGGATTTTGTTTTCTTTTTTTCTCGCAAATAACGTAAAATCACAAATTTCCTTGATCCACTGGAACTTAGATTTCAAAAAGATGTGTTGAGATCCAAGACCCGAGTTTCAGATTCTTACATAGGAATGCGTAATTTCTTATTAGAAGAATGTGATATATCTAACATATATATTGATAGATTGCTATCCACCTCCACAAAATTACGTAATAAACGGTTTTCCTACAGTACATATCGCACGTAACCAATCAAAATGTCGAAGGCAGACGTCATTTAGTCATATATAGGATTAGGATAGCATATATATGAATATATATTATTTCCCAGCACTTTTTATTAATGCTCAAAGGTGGATTTGGGTTTGTGTCAAAATTCCGAAATTTAATTATCATGTCGTGTGATATGGGCCCCAATATTCAACATCCGTTTTGATTAGTAAACATACTAATCAAAAACGGAGGTTTAATATTGGGACCCGGTATCACACGACACGATCATTAAGTTTCGGGATTTTGACACAAACCCGGTAGATTTAGAATGCAATTTTCTATCTTTTTCTCTGTTTTACGGTAAGGTTGCTAAATGGTGCAGCATACTCCCATACTTCAGTTTAAAGATCATACTCCAGTTTAAGAAACAGTTTAAGGATCATACCCCAGTTTAAGGATTATACTCCAGTTTAATGATCACAATGATCATATTCCAGTTTAAGGATCATTTAAATTTTACTCCGCTCTGGAGCCAAGATAACAGATAAGATTACTCCAAAGCTTCTTTAGCCAAAAAAAAAGTGTAGGGAAATCATTGTAAATTAATATAATAAGGAGGCATCCATAATTTACGTTAAACCAGTACTGTATTGTATAACAATAGGGATCTTGAAAGTAATGCCATATGGTATTATTTTTGTATTATTTTTAAGATCTCTATAACAATACTGGTTTAACGTAAATTATGAATGTCTAATAAAATTTAATGTATGCAAAAAAGAACATTAGGCACTGGCGCAGTAAATATCCAAAAAAATTAACCAGTTTATTTAATTAAATCGATTGTGTGTGAATGCTCCGAGGCATATGAAGCATATGAAGCAGATTATTAAAGTCAAACTTGAGACATTGACACGGGGCGGGTTGGAACCAAACCTGCCCGAATGCAGCATAAGATTTCCACGTTCCCGGTTTTCGGTATCACTATTAAGATCCCATGGTATCGATAAAATCAAACTACTAGTAAGCTTCAATAGTCTTTATGATTTTTATCTTTTAGTAGTCCTTAACATTTTAATATTTTATGTTGATAAATTGCCTATACATCCAACATTTCCGTTCCTTATATTTTATATCCGTTATTTGCCAATTTATTATTTAAATTATCCAACTAACAATTATCCCGACACTATGTTTACAGTTTTACTTGATAATAAATTTTATATGTTATCCGACATATATGCTCGTGCTTTTTTGCACGAAATTCGTGCGAAAAACTTCACAAGAAAAAAAAAATATCACATGGTCATATAAACATCGGATAACATCAATATTGGACAAACATACAGACATTTTTTTAACCGGAGATAATGTCACTTAACTCCGACAAAAAAAATTACTGTTATTTTCACCTTCTGTCCAATATTGTATACATACAGCATATGGGTTTAACCTATGTAACAACACCCTAGCGTCACCAACCTAAAAAAGTTTCGAAGTGATGGACTACGGACGACGACAATTATCACAAAGATTTCTACGATAGATCATAATGAAAATCTTTAAAGAACATAACATAAAAAATGGTCGGTTACAACTCCTTGTGTAAGTAAGGTACGTTGAGGCGTTTCATAAAATATCATCCACAAAAGAACGAATTTTAAACGATTGCGTTATCACCCTACCTGGTACCCATAATATACCGACATTGATACCGATCTACTATATAATTCTTTACATCATACTAGATCTACGCAATATTGTTATTATAATATACTGTAATGAATTAGGTAGGGCATCCTAGCAACATCAATAACTTTAATACATCCACATATATGTCACGCTGTTTTGGAATATTTAATCAAATTTTTTTGTTAATTCAAAAACAAATAATGCAACTCTAATCAAAATGCGCATATGCGTTTAAATAAATATGTATACGTTGAGCATTTTGGTTAAATATTTAGATTTCCTACACTTATCTGACAATTCACATGGCATCATGTGTATGTATAGGCATCGAGGAGTACTCAAATATTGATAGTTGATAGTTTGCATGCCTATATAATTAAATTCTTAACAGGGCAATTCATTGATGTTGGCCGACATTAAGCAATAATTGCTAACCAAGCCTATAGTATAATTATCAGATAGGGATTTTTAATAGGGATGTAAAATTAGTTTATTTTTATTTTTATTTTTTTTTGAGAAAGTTTGAGTAAGTTTTAGCAAATTAGTTTTTCATATATTTTGTAATTTTGAATACATGTTAATTTCTGAGATCAAATTTTCGGTGATTGATGAGTTACAATTCAGATCATACATTTAAATCCAAAGATGCAATAATACTGGTATTTTATGAAATCTGATTTACTGAAAACTTACGTAATTACGTTGTAAAATTGAATATTTATGCAACAAACCCCTAAATTTTAATAATAAATGGGATATGACTTCATTATTAAAGTCTTCAGTAATCTTGGGCAAAATTGATCAATTTTGACCAGGATTCGGTGTATCACGACCCGGATCTTCATGAAAACCTAGCGCTGGAGATGCAAAACGGCTCTGTTGAAGCCGTAAGCCAATCGGTTAGACTAATTGACGGACGACACAGCTAACAGACAGTTCGGGCTTCAAATCGGTTAGATAAAAAGGTATTAACTAATTTCGTCGGCAACCACTTCGCCAACAGTTATTTTGCCGAAATAATGTAAGTTAGGGTTGGCTCGCTTTATAGTTAACGTTTGCTAAAGGTTATCTTTGTCGGCGAATTCTACCAGAATCTCTACTGGATGAGGTTAATCAGGTAATGTCACGGGATTTATGCATAAACGTAGTGAAATTTTATTTGGCTCTGAAGCAAAATCATGTAAGAAAAAACAAGAGTTATAAGAAATATTTTGACCGATTTAATTTAATTTTTTATTGTTTTTATTGACGATGTTAAATTATAATATATATTTTTAAATAAATAATTTGTCTATTAAAGCAGGGATGGTAAATTGAAATGACTTCAGAATGACTGGTCATTACGGTCATTTGAAAATGACTCGTGACCAAATGACTCATGTCATTTGGAAATGACCTGGAACGGCCCGAGTCATTTGCAATCGGTGGGTCATTTAAAGAGTGGTCCGGACGGGTCAGATATTGATTCAAGTCATGAAGGGTCATATAGAGGCTTACAAATTTTAATAATACTTATCGAGGTTATGCATTTAAATAAGCCATTCGAGTTATGAATATTATTATATATATAATTGGCTGGAGCTGAGGGGAGCGAGGCGAAAGACTTTCAAGTCTTACTCTATTGAATTTTAAGAATGTCCGGCTCCCGCTTCACTTGATCCAAATTTTAGGTTCAAAAATAACCAGAGATTAGGTTCAACATTTGGATACCGAATCTTGATTTAAAATATGGTAGCTGACTTTTAACACAATAGAATACGTTAACTGAATTTTAATAAGAATAGTTTATCGGTTGGAAAATAAGAATTACTCTATATAAATATCATCATAAATATATCATCGAATCATAAGCCTTTACTGAATTTTAGAAAATGTCCGGCTCCCGCTTCACTTGACCCAAATTTTTGGTTCAAAATAACCAGAGTTGAACCTAAATTAGGTTTAACGTTTGGATACCGAAATCTTGGTTTAAAATATGTAGCTGACTTTTAATACAATAGAATACGTTATAATAAGAAAGAATAGTTTATTGGTTGGAAAATAAGAATTACTCTATATTAAATATCATCATAAATATGTCATCGAATCGTAGGCCTTACTCTACTGAATTTAGAAAATGTCCGGCTCCCGTTCACTTGACCCAAATTTTAGGTTCAAAATAACCAGAGTTGAACCTAAATTAGGTTCAAGGTTTGGATACCGAAATCTTGGTTTAAAATATGGTAGCTGACTTTTAGTACTGTACAATAGAATAAGAAATAATGGTTTATCGGTTGGAAAATAAGAATTACTCTATATTAATATCATAATAAATATGTCATCGTATCGTCTTTACTGAATTGATAAAATGTCCGGCACCCGCTTCACTGTCCCAAATTTTAGTTCAAAATAACCAGAATTGAACCTAAATTAGGTTCAACATTTGGATATCGAATTTATAAAATGTAGATACTATTTTAAATTTATTTAAAAGTGTAAGACCTAAGAATTAGATCTCCAGTCCACAAAACGTCGCCGTTTTTCTAGTTTTATATATTTTACAACACTTAGTGAATATAAAAACATTTTATATCTAGGCCTGAAATAAGTTATTCGAGTTATGATAATTACTATTTAATTTCACTTACTTATAGAACTTAGTGGTATAAAAAAACATTTATTAATCTAAGATCTAAAATAAGTTATTAGCAAACATTTATCATAATTATCCCTCTAAGTATTGAAATAAGATTCATAAATATTGGCTGTTTAATTCACCATATTTACCATAATTTTTTTTTGAGT
The DNA here is from genome assembly GCA_003550325.1 of Gigaspora rosea. Classification (NCBI taxonomy): domain Eukaryota; kingdom Fungi; phylum Glomeromycota; class Glomeromycetes; order Diversisporales; family Gigasporaceae; genus Gigaspora; species Gigaspora rosea. The sequence continues at coordinate 162,265 of QKWP01000134.1, read as the reverse complement.
CCCGTAAGTCTTGTGATTATAATAAGTAGTCACTTCGACTTCATTATATTTCATGGAACTCAATTAATTATTCACCGTATTTCCCTTTTATAGATAAATAAATATGACGACGAACGTAGGGTGGCTATCTATGTCGTATTCGCGGACTCAAGACTCAAAAATATTACAAAGATTGTCGATATTGTCGATCCAAATAAATCAAAAGTTCGATAATCTAAGTATTTAAAATAATCTATTCATGAATATTGCTTTTAATTTCAATCAGTAAGTAGGTATTCATTAACCTAAACGTTTAAAATAAGCTATTCATAAGATATACTATTTAATCATTAATGTTGTAGAATTTTTATTCATTTAAGTTAATCCGGTTAGTTGGGAGCATAAAAATTATTTGCATTTACATATATTAATACGACTAAATACCCTGACTAATTATATACAACACACATGTTTGATTAAAGAAGTTGTAACCAACTAAATTGCTATATCTCTAGTTTTAATATAAAATTTTAAATGACCTAATAGGTCATTTCACCTTTTGAAATGACCAAAATCTGGCCATATTCGTTTGAGTCACGAGATCATTTCAGGTCATTTACCATTCCTGTATCAAAGAACCAGAGTTTTGAACTTTAATAAATATTTTACATTTTTGGAAGCTTTTATTAAATTAACAAAGTCCTCTTCGCAATGAATACACTTTTGGCGAGATGTCGTTGCCAACATCATAAAGTTTAAATGAACTTCTTTCATAGATCTTCCACAAGACATTTATTCATTCACGATAATTTTAATATTAGCGTTAGTAATCAATAGATATTATTTAATGATAAATCGAATTGTATCAGTATAATTTCATAATCATTATAATTATGTCATGATATATTAAAAACATATTAAAACATTTTTAACAATTAAAAATCAAACAATCGTGATTTTTAAGATCGTGTTTTAAACCATTTTCCTATCCCTTCATTTAGTAAAAAATCCGTGTCCTAATGAACGGATGTCATAGTCAATTTTCCCGACGAATTGAGTTTCAAATTTAAAGTTGAATCTAATGTATTATTCACAAGACGACTAAATACATAAATAATTTATGTAATCGAAGGTAGATTTAAGAATCTGACCTTAATAATACTGTATAAAGTTTTTATATACATTTAAAATTTAGGAATGTCCATGTTATAATATTAACATTTATAATTATTTTCTACAGAGCCGCTAATCTTTTTGGTATCTATTCACGCGTACGCGTGGTAGATCACTACTTAACAAACTTCGTTTAATCGCATGTACGCGAAGATTTCGCGATTTTAAACAGAGAATCGGGTAATGACGATAAGCAATAAATACAATAATAGTAAATAAAGCAAATACAGAACCGACTAATATAAATTTTTTATCCTTAAGTTCTTTTCCATGTTTAGGTTATAGGCAATTTACCATGCAAAAAGAGGACTAATTAGGATCATATCCTTGCAACACCCTTATTTTCGTGTCATGATAAAATAACTATTGTTACATTTTAACTAATGTCAGGAATTAAATATCTATAATAAAATGATAATAAATATATATATAAATTAAATAAAATTTTATTGACTACTATTTGAACCAATAGAAATTTGATGCATATCATCATCAGCGACAAATGTCTGTTTCTTTGAAGTAAATTGTCCTGAATTAGGTCGAGATCTGGAATGTGATTGAGGGAAATTTATATGAGTTGGTGATTCTTCCGAATCTGATAACCTTTCTTCCCCTGACCTCTCTTCACTATCATGAGTTCTCATTTGATTATTAGAAATTAAATTACGAGATTGTCGACGAAATGCTTTTCTACGTCCCACTGTATTAGCTCCCTCTTTCGTGGGACTTGAGCGATGACCTGTAGGTCGAACCGTTTGGTTTTGCGAATCTGTTGGACTGTTTGGACTAAAGTTGGACATATCGTTCTGTGATGTAACAGGTGTATCATTCACTCGATTGATGTCTGATACTGATACAGGTGTTTCTGAATCAATGGAACTAAAAGCAGATGTATTATTGTTCATATACGTCATAGATGTATTAAGCTGTGCTAAATTTGTATGTGATAATCGCATGGGTTTTTCTGATTCCAAATTGGTAGGGGATGTCACATGAGGTTCATCGTTATTATCTATGGATCCATTAGAAATAGCTTGAGATATACTTTCTTTTGATATGTTTTCTTTCGTAGGTGAATTTAATTTATCGCTAACCTCTTGAATCTCTCTTTCTACAATTGAGATCACAGAATTCGTTCCATTTGACCTAGCTAGAACATTAGATGATGTGCTCTCTCTACGACTTGAGGATACGCTATCTCTAATTCCATTAGCTGTAATTGTACTAGAACTTTCCCTGGTATGATTAGATCGACTAGAACGCGAGGATTGCACTGAATCACAACTTCCTGAACGTCTAACAAATTTATTGTTTGAACCTTTGAAAATTGTTTCATAATGAACTATAAGATCTTTGACCAATCGTTGAGGATGTTTATCATGAAGAAATACAGATGTTTCGGTCTGCGGTCTCAATAAAATTAAACCAAAATTCTGTGATAAGGATGTAGTATATTCATCATCTGCATTTGTTGATTTTACAATACTAATCAAATTGAAGGTATAATGTATTCATAATTAATGAAATAGTAAAATAGAATAAAAAAAAAACATCAAATTTGGTGCCAACGTACCGATGCAAATATGAGATTAATGTATCCAGAGTTGCATAATTTACATCAGGAAGAGACGTAATTAATAAATTTGCGACGGATGTAATCCGTGTACTTTCATCTTGATCATCAGAACCTTTGTAAAAGATATAACGTTTAATAATACATATGAAAATTGATTGGAAACAGGAGATGTTGTAAAAAGTTACTCACTAATAGAATATAATAATCTAACGGGCTCGTATAATTCAAAAGTAAGTAGGCACTCTGGTAATTCCATAAAATATAACTTCAATACTCCAGCAACAATTTCCGGTGCATACTCCCTCAATTTTCTCATATTAATTTTTCCACCTAAATTAGTAAAAAAAAATCCGTGAATAAAAATAAACGTATAGTAAACCAATATTTGATCAAATTTACATGCGTACCATCATTAATTTCTTCACGAAGAGCATGGATTTTGGCCAAAGATACATTTGCTGTCCATATGAGCCTTTTGTCTACATGTCGGTATTAAATATCAAATTAAACATTGATGACCAAAATTGGCAATAATAAGCCCAGTATAAAAATTACCAGATTCAATCCGACAAGACGTTCCTATGTGCAGAATAAAGCAATTATTATAAATACTAAGTTGCATGAAAGAAATTCATCAAATGAAAAAGATACCTTTAGTAATACAACTAAGAATCTTTGTCACAATTTGTGGTACAGGCTTCAAATCTTTTTTAACTTTCTCATCAAGAGGCACTCCGAAAGTTTGATCTTTGATACAGGATTTATTAAATTTAAAATTATGAAATCAGCGGGTGTTAAAATTAAAAGGGTCACTTATTTCTAATTTTGTAATTGAAACTTAGAGCAAAAATAGCTTAAAAATACCATTAGCACTTCCGTTGTATTTATTTCTGTAAAGGATAACACGGGGATTAAATGGCCCAATACGATATTGTTCAATCATGAATTTAATGTCTTGCTCGGGCTTCAATGCCTCATTATATAATAGTGAACGTTCCGACATATGCTGAGTGGCAGAGACGATACTACCGAATGTGGCAGCATAATTGAGGAAAGCTAATTCAATGAGATTGACATATAAGCAAAACAAATATTATGGTTCCATCATTAATCTGTTATTTTACAGGTATTGTACCTGATTTTGAACATTTGATACGACCAAGTTCACTTTTTTCCATAAGATTCATCTGTTTCATCTACAACATAAATAACATAAATGCTGGTCAATGAGAAAGCTTAATTACAAGATAATGTATCGCAAGAAAAATACCATAGTTTCTTCGAGTAAAAGACGAGTTCTATCTAACCTATTAAATAAAAATTTAGCATATTTAAATTTATATTTATTATGACATTAAATAAAGGGAATAGAACATGTACTTTCTCACGGTATGACGATATACATCATCTGCTTCATTGGCGTCTTTTCTTGCTTGTTTTTCTGATGGTTGGTTTGGGATGAAAGATTGACTTGGGGTGATGGTTGAAACAATACCACCAAGAGTTGATCCAAGGGAAGAACTTTCATCATTTTCGTTTGTATCATAAGATCTTCTCTTAAATTGATAAAAATTTCCGGGACTTGTAGAAAATGTATTACCAATCACACCAACGAGTTTAATGAATCCTTGATCAATTAGTTCTTGTCCAATAATTTCAATATCCCGCCATCTACGTATACCAGCATTATTGTTTTTCAACCATTTAGCAATATCTTCACCACTATATACATCATTATAAACACCCAAAATAGTTTTAACTTGTTGAGAAGGAATCTCTTCACGCATTCGCGCAAGATAAGTTTTTAAATCATTTTCGGAAAAAGCCAAACCTCCAAGAAAAACAGGTGACGAATCTGTTTTTTCTAACCCACGAATAGAAATTTCTTCCAATTCCTCAGCAAATTTACATTTTGACTCATAATTAACTCGCAACTTCTCTACATCATTAGCCAATTTATTAAATATTTTTAAATGACCTGTTATCTCATCTCGACCTGCTTCAAGACGTTTACTATGTTCATCACCGTATTTAATTAGAGGTAGAAGAACCATTTCGTACATACTACTAGCGAGTTGTAAATGCGCCCGCCCTAATTGCTCACACTCATTTTTAATGTTATCAAATGCACGCCGTAGAGAAGCACCATCATCACGTAAGAACCCATCATTGTAGCTTTCTCTCTTTGATAAATCAAATAATTGTTTTCCATATAATTCTTCTATTGTAATCCTTTCCTAGATAGATATATAAAAAATTAGAGAATAAGATCGATATTTTTTAAAAAAACCAAGTCAATGAAAATACTAACTCTTAAAAACTCAACAATTTCTTCATTTTCTACACAACCTTGCTCAAGCTTATCATATAAAACCTTAATTCCAACCTCATAACCTTTGGGAGACCAAAATGAATTATTAAATTTTAACTGGGCCATGTTTGGATATATGATACTTTTAATGAATATCAATTAGCCTGCTTTAAAATGTTATGATTAATATATGTCAAATAACCAAATACGTATTAAAGAAGAAAAAAAAAAAAGGTTATGTATCATTGATTATCGTACGAACAAAAAAAAAAAAAAAAAAAGATGATTAATTATGATCTACCTATTATCCATTAAGAACAACAAGTTGTTCCGTTAATTTGTAACGGTAAAAAGGAATTTAAACTTTCTGTTGCCGCTAGGTAGGCCAAAAATATCATCATCCGAGAATCGTTTCCTATTACGCAACGGTACTACATTTTAAGGTAAATATTTATCGGAAATTATGATACATCCATCAGTGGCTTCTACAGAATTCTTGAACAAAGTTACGACATTGACAATTATAATGCTACAAGAGAAAACTAGTAAGCTTAACGTTAAAATGAAAACATCCATAATAATACCCACCAGGATTTCTTAGATAATTCTTATCTGTTATATGATCTGTGTCCAGCTTAATTTTTGCCATAGGATAATTTAATCATATATATTATCGATTATGAGTTAGATGAATCGCGCGATTCATCGAACTGAATTGAATAATGTTTCACATCTTACTAGATGGCTATAAAATCAATAGACTAGATCATGCGATATCAGATATTCGATGCTCCCTCAAAATGTAATCATAAGTGACCAAATGTAGCACTAATAGTCGTTCTATAAATGTAAAATAATGGACTACTAAATAAAGCCAAAATGCGGCTTATTTTTCCAGAAATAACACCAGTAAATGCTGAATCTGCACATTAAAAAGAATAACCTATTTTGGTTTTTCATTTAACATTGTATTACAATGCGCAACAGAGGAATAAAATTCCTAGTATCTCATGAAATTATAAAATACTTACTGTATACAGTTAACATTCTTCTATAACTTCTATGTTTTTTTTTGACTTTTGAATAAAATAAGGGAACTGATATTTCACACCATGCAGATTACCATTTACAAGACCGGTCTCTTTCATTCCATCAACTTAATACCTATAACTGTATAATAGGTCCAAGGTCTAGTATATAACCGATAGTTCGTATCATTAAAAGAAAAAATTTGGATTATACACATTTTGCATTTACAACAGGCAGTCTAGATATTTGAAACAATCCAAGTTTGATTAATATTCATAGGAAGACATATTTTGGTAGATTTACCCGTGATGATTAACCAATCAAAATACATAATTTTAATTAATACCACAGTACTAGAAGAGAAAAAAGCTTCATAAAGAAGTTTACAAACTAATAAATATATGCAAAACAATTTATTACTTGTATTTAGAGAATGGATACGCGTAAAGTGGGTAAATGTGATATTTATTAGTCATAAAGCCAAGTTCATTAAAGAATCTACGTACAAAATCCGGATCTTTTACTATTAAGAGTTTGTACCTATTCAAATTAAACAGTTAGATATAAAGTTTATTTAAATCTAACGTAATAAAATAGTTATGGACGAAAGCGTTACCTTCACTCTATAGTATAACTAGTATGTCCAATATATTTTGTTTTCTAAGTGAAGTTCTTTTATTTTTACATAGTGAATGTAAGAAGCGATTTTTTATTAGTGAAACGTTACATTCCCAAAAAGTACTTTAAAGTGTATAAAAAAGTTACCCGGGTATACTACGTGTCTTGAATATAGTACTCTTTTTTAAAACTTTGATCAAAACAACCACCCAATGAAATTCAATGAACTTTTTTTTTTGGTAGAATTCGAATAAAAAACAAGTTCATTGAATTTTATTGGGTGGTGTCGAGATGTCTTCGATCAAAGTTATGAAAAATTTTGATATTTATATTTGATAAATAATTACCGTAAATAGTACCCCAGGAAAAATCTTGATTAGTATCCGGTGGGTACTTTGTCAGGTGGAGGGTATTTTATGTAGAGGGTTTATGTAAGGGAAGTGCAATTTTTGGAGGAGAGGGGGTCCCCACTTTATCACGTCCTATATATATATAGTATAAATAGCCAATAATATTGAAGTATTTATTATAATGAAAATTATAAATATTCGGATTTGAATTTCTCAATAACTATTTATCCAAATGAGCTGAAATTTTTATTGTAGATATATATAATATTGGTTGGTGCAAAAAGATAGATACCTCAAAATTTTAATTAAAAAGTACTACTAATAAAAGTTTTTAAATTATTAATAATACAGTCTTCCTTCTCTATAATCACCTCCTATATAATCACAACTCCCATACAATCACATTAATTTTTGAGACAATTTATTAAAAAACTTATAAAAAAAACTTCTATATAATCACACTCTTATAATCACCAATTTTCTTGATACAAACTGTGTAATTATAAAGAAAGAAGACTATATAATTAAAAATTTTTTACAATTGAATAATTATGGTATAAACTATTATTTTTTATTAAGGGCACTGACATTTATACCTAATATCCATTTACTATAGAGGCTTACCCCCACCTCCAGGTAATATTGTTACAAGTGACTATAGTCTTTAGTATAGTACTTGCAATATAGCACATAGTGACAGGGATCCTATAAGGGCCATAGAGAATATAAAGTAGTGTGAAAGTGGAATATTACTTCACTAGAGTGGTTCGGTTTATATTTTATTAGGTAACAAGAGTATATTTATTGAACAAAGATATATTTTATTTATTTAGATATTAATATGCAAGAGATATAACTATTTTTAAGTGTTTGAAGAAGGAGGAGAGGAATCTAAGTCTAATGTGCAAGGGTAAAAAACTAGAAATCTTTTGTAAAACTTACAAAACTAATAAAACTAATAAAACTAATAAAACCAATAAAACCAATAAAACTAATAAAACTAATAAAACTAATAAAACTAATAAAACAATAAAACTAATAAACCTAATAAAACCAATAAAACTAATAAAACAAATAAAACTAATAAAACTAATAAAACTTACAAAACTAATAAACTAATAAAACTAATAAAACTATATGTTATACAAGTGTTAATCTATTATTATTCAATTAACTATTAATCTGTTTCTAACAAACTATAGCTCATTTTGATTGTAACAATCTATAGAATCTAACAGTAATAAAATTAGAACTTTATTCTATAACATTACATTTCCTTTTAAAACTTGGAAATTGCAGGTTGAAATGAATATCATATTNCTTTAAAAAAAGAAATATTTTAAGTATGAAGCTAATTTATAAAATTCATATTTGTATCTGGTTATTCATTAAACACTGATTCCTTTGATAGTTTCTTCGCTTGGTTTTAGCACATAATTAATTTAATGGATGTGGCTAAGATTTGAGACTAAAGAATAAAAACACCTCTTCAATTACTTGTAGCAGTCAATTTATTATATCTATAGAAGTTTTTATTTTGAATTCAATTGGTTGGATAATTAGTATTTCTGAGTTTGTTTTTGTTTCTAGTACTTTGTCTATTTTGGTTTTGCATCCCTTGGTGATATTTTTAGAATTATTGAGAAACTTTTAAATATAGTAATAAGAAGTTAAAAATAGTGATAGGAAGATCTAATATAAATATCATACTGACTTGGATTTACTTGTCAAATCAATAAGAATATTTGCCTGATTTAGGGGTCGTCTAAAGCGGAGTAGAATCACGTGACAATTGGCCAATCAAATTATCAAATTTTGATGATCTTCAGCGAAGCAAACAAAAAAGTGAAGCAAAAACCTTGAAAAATACAAAAAATAGCAGTCTAAACCTTCCTTGATGTTTTAATTAAAAATGTCGGGAAGGTAATTTTGTTATATATTATAACTTAAGAATCTCTAACCCTAACTTAAGATGACCCTAATTCTAAAGTTAATTCGATAAAATATATTATAAGAATTACTCTGCTTTAGACGTTCCCCTGATTTAGAAATTAATTTGGAGATGCATATCTGTTATCATGTATAATTGTTAAAACTGATGATTTATATATGATTGTGCTTGAAAATTTTAAGGGTAGGGTATCTTTTAATTTGATGTATATGCGGAAATTGACCCAAACAAATGATGATCATCAATTTGTGTAACCTGATAAAAATAGAACTGATAAGATCGATAACCAATCAAATTATGCCAAAAATTTATATATAAGCATGCTATTACGGCGAAATTAACACTTCTTACTAATAAAAGTCTAATAAACCCGCTTTTTTGGTAATCTTTATAAAAAATCGGTCTTCATATATATCATGCAATGTTACTCAGATGGCTACGATTTTTAATTTTGTGAGAGTAAATGGCGAATGTATGTACGTACATAAGTCTTTATTTTATAATACGTTTCTATTTCTTTCATTGACTTTTACTAAGCAAATCGAACCTTACTCACTAAGTCAAAATATTTTCTTTCGCTTACTCAAATTTTGACACAATACGGTAGCTTCTTATTAATGGCCTTTTTGGTTTATATGCTTTTGTGCAGAAATTAATTTCTACTCCAATTCGTATAATGAAAAAACCTATCTGTTACGCCAAAATTTGAGAGTAAATGAAAGATGATATTCGAGCAACTTTACTTAGCGGATGAAATTCATTTGCTTCATAAAAAATCTTGTTTTCTTGTAATATGTTCAATTCGCCATTTTGCATTCGTCATAATACCCACATTCACCATATATAATGATTCGTAAATTGATAAAATTTTTTCCTTTTTCGCTTACTGAAATTGCCTTATAAACTAATTGAGAACTTTTTATTCTACTGAAATATTTAGTTTGTAAATATGGTAAAAAGATAAGTTGAGGTCTATTATAATGGGAATGATTTTGATATTAAGAGAAGCATAGCAGAAATAATATCATTTACTAATAGACTATAGCAAAATTATCGTTTGAACTAATACCGAATTGTTGAAAGAGTTACTTAGTTTTGTAATTTTTGGCAATTTAAAGATAAGTTTATATGGTGTTTAGAGAGGAAATTTAGCGCAAAGATAAGTTGAACAGTTTGTATATTTTTTGTAGCAAAGAAAGCACTAACGAATATTCAACTTCTTTGTGATTACAGATCGATTCTGTTAAAGCGTATGGTAGTTTAGAGTTCATTAGTTGAGGTTCGGATTGGGTGTTTTATAGATCTGAGTTGGTTCTTATAGTCTGTATTTGTTTTAATGATAATATTCTTTGGCAAGTTATAATTACTTATTCGAATAAACATATACGAATTATAAGATAGAAGTACTTTGAATAAATTAATATGCTCCCATATCAAATTCGAGCAATTTTTATATCATTTGATTTTTATCGTATGAATGGTAAAAAAATTGGTTAGATCCGATCACTAGGATATAAGATGTCACATTTGTCACATAAAATTCTTATTATATATACAAAGATATCTCTAATCTAGTGAATGGATTTAACATTTGCTCTATTTAATTCCTTCCAGCAATAATTCGAATCTGATCGTTAGATTACTGATTAATCTTATTTGCACTGCTATTTTATAGTTGAATTTATTATCGTTTTATGTGGCAAATAGGCAAGATATTTTTTTATATTGATTACTTTAACTTTGTCAACGTACAACTATTTACGTTAACGTTACTATGTACTAGTAATTCTTTATTATTAGCCTAAAAATGAACGGGAAATAAGCCAATTCTATTTTATCGCACTCTTTTTTTGCCTTGAATTTGGTTTTACAAATTCCCACCATTTATTCATGCCTATTTGCTCTTGCGCATTATCAGAAATAGAGACTATACTACAGCTATATGTTAAGATAGAAGAGCCAGAATAGAGAGGTTCAATAATTACATTCTGCCTTATAAGCCCTTAGCGATTAACTTATCTACCATGTGAAAGCATGCATCTCGAGTAGAAATTAGGTTTATATGAGGCATCTTTTTCCTCATTCCAAAACAATGATAAGTTTTTATCTCTTGTGTTTTTGTTCTCAGCTTTTAAGAAAACATCTACTAACTCCTCTTTTCCAAAACTTATCAATTTTCTCTCCGTTACCATTCTCAACAACTTTTCTGTTACATTTAGCATTTTTAACAAGTCATTATAAACATTAACTCGCACTGCTTTATCTTGAGATCGTCTAATACAATTATCACATACATTGCATTCAGAAATCAGTAGATCTATAGTCCATTTAAAAGATGTTTAGTACAATATTTGCCGACAAGTATAAATATCTTAAAAACAATAAGATGACTCAAAAATAGTTGCTGCGAAATCATCATCTTGTGAAAAACTGCAAATCAATCACCTATCAGTAATCTTATAAAATTTATGTTGAATTTTTTTTTGTGTATTTTAATACAAACTAATTATTTTACCTTTCCTTATTTTTTGCTTTGATTAAAATTAATCTTCGAATGTCACTTCGTGAATAGAATATTATAGATTTTCCAGGATTACTATCACATGCAGCACGGCCAATTTCTTGTACAAGATTTGTAATCGAAATTGGAAATGTTGCATGTATTATTACACTTACATCAGCAATATATACACCTATTTCAAAAGCATTAATTGCCACTATATATCAATAGAGACCAGTTTTCCAACCCGTTAGAGCTTTTTTTTGTTCATTACTAGACATTTTTCCATGGTAAGTTGTAATTAAATCTAAATTATATTGTCCTTTAAGAGCTGTAACGATATCTATGCATTTATCTGGCATTGCACAATAGATAATTATTCGTCCAGAAGTGATCTCATTTATAATTTTAAATATTGCTTCTAATAGCTTATCTTTTTTTATAGGCTTAGGATGTACTTGAAGATTTAATTCTGGTCTATGAATATGTTTACTGCGAATTATATTCAAATTAGGACATTTAAGATTTATAATCAATTGGTTGGCTATAAATTCACTACAAGTTGCAGTTAACAGAAGGATTGGTGCTGAGATAAATTCATCTTTCAACTTGAATAGTTGATTCCAGGCTGGTCTATTAATAAGTTAAGTTTAGACTTTTTCTTATTTGTTAATTAATTACAAACAATTACCTAAAATGTGCATATTCTATTATACAGTGGGCTTCATCTACAACAAACTGAATTTTACGTATTTCAGCTATTTTTTTTAACATTTGACGAAATTTTAGGTTTTGAATAAACTTTTCTGGTGTAATCCACAAAATTTTAGTATATCCTGAAGCAATTTCTGAAAAATTTTTTCTTGTATATCAGGAGGTTGGTCTGTGGCAGCAAAAAGATATGCTGAAGGTATTCCTATATCGATTAGCTCTTTCTATATTATAAATTTAATTCAGTATTAGTTAATAATAGTTTAAGTCTATTGCATAATATAATAATATTAATTCATTTATATACCAATTGGCATCCCATTAGAGATTTTAATGGAGTGAATACTACTGTCAATCCACAAAACAACACACTAGCTACAGAAAAAATTAAAGTTTTACCTCCTCCCTGTTGGCATAATAGTTAATGTATCTTTGCCTAACATAAAACTTTCTATACTTTCATACTGCAACTCTTTATAATGTTAAAAATTAAAAACTTCTAACAAAACTGCTTCAATCATATTTAATAGGGATTGTATTGGTAATTTTTCTTTTGTAGAATGAAATTTTGTATTAACAATATAATTTGTTAATCCATGATTCCAATAAAATCCACACAATTTACAAAGGCCTTGTTCTGGAAATCTTTTTGGAAATGAACCACAGCCTTCACATAAAATAAAGCTATCAAAATTAGGGATAAGCTCAAAAAAGAATGGACAGAACATAGATCTGGTAATATTATCTTGTACTATTTTTCCATATGGAACTAAATCCTATTTTTTAAGTTTTAATTAGTTTTTTTTAATATAATTTATACTAGCACTCTTCAACAGGTAATCAAAAATAATGCAATATAATTTCGATTTATTAAAAGCACAATACTATATTTATTTTTAATTATAATAATAATTTTTGATACTGGTATTAGCTTTTAATAGGTCAGAATTATAGATATTAACTTTTTATATTTTAATTTAAATGTCTGTTGTAGAATACTAATTAGATAATTTAATTTTAACTTACTTGTGACCAATCAAAATCTTGTAATTGGTTTTTTTGCTGAATTATTTTTTTTACTCGCATTTCATTTCTTTTATGAATTTTGGCAACATTACAATTCCGTTTATCTTCTTTTTGTTTCCAAATTTTCCCAATATTTAGTAAATCTTGGTCTGAAAAACTCGAAATTTCTCCTGCTTGTCACAAAATCTGCAACATTTCCAGAAAACCATTATTGTTATGAATTACTGCTATTGCATGACGAGTTCTATAAGATTTTGAATAATCTTGTTTTTTGTCTGTATAATTTAACTTTATTCTATTTACAGATTCATTTTGACTAGTATGCATTTTTGTAATTAAACTTTGACGAGGAGATAATTGAGTAATTCCTTTAAGAAAAGTTTTTAAAGCATTTAATTGTGTACTAGATTTGCCAACAAGATTAGGTTCAGGTAAGACCAAGTCTGGATTATCTACCTTCCAGCATATTTCGCTCCAACACTGGCCATGATTATCAAATAGATGCTCTACTACAATATCATAGTGCATTTGGTGTAAATCTTTATCTGTAATCGGTGGATAATTATCATCACTAGCACGAATGCAAGCAGCATATACAGCTCGAGTATAAAAGTTCATTATTGGTTGTTCAAGGTATTTCCATCTTTCATTTTTAACTAAAATTAATAGTTTATTAGATATATATATATAAAGATATTACAATATTAAATATAAAAACTTTCGCTTTGTGTTTTAAATCCGCAAAAATTTTTGATACAATTGGTTGGTTTGCTAATGTTTTATTACTATTTAAATCTCCATCTACAGCAACTCCAAGAACCATATTGTATTCAATAAGTGTAGGTATAATTTTTGCAATAGATCCAATTAAATTGGCATGTTCCATTTGTTTGCCACTACTATTGTAATTTCCTTCATTAATTGTAATTGTTTCTCCTTTTTTATTTTTATAAATTTGAGGTTTTTTTACTAAATGATAAGCTACAATAGGCTTGGAACAATATCCTTTTAATAATTAATAAGTATTATTAAAATTATTGATATTTATTTGTTAATATAATTAATTTAGTACTAACCTTCAATATTTCCATTATAGATAAATTCACCACTAGCTTGTGATGCTTCTCGTATATGACTCCACAAATTATCAAAACTAACTTCCAACGTATGTTTATTTTGTGCTTGAATTTGTTTACATGCAGCATGTAAAGCAAAATTCGCACTATTTTTAGCACTTTCTTGAATTTTTTGAAAAAAAGTTTCTTGTTTTTGAAAGTATTGCTTTCTTCCACTTTGTCGTGTAATACCATATGCACATAATATTGTTGCCTATTCTTCTTTATTTACACCTCCAACTAAACCTGCTCCAGCAACAAGCTTTGAATAGTCAATTCCAGCTGCTTCATTTTTATGAAAAATTGTCGTAAAACATTTATTACAGGTAATATTAATATTTACAGAAAATCCACAAGCCGTTATTTGATATTTTTTGGTTGTGATATCAGTATTGAAACATGCTGAACATGGTTGATTAATAATTAATTTGAGAAAAGTATTTGTACTAACAAACAAACTAGAGCCTAATTTGCTTTTAGTAATCATTGTATCTATAATTTCTTGAAGTTCGGATATTTCACTTGTTATAGATAAAGAATCTTGATCTTTTTCTATATCGCTACTTTCACTATCATTACTATATAATATATAATAATTTATTATTGAAATAACTTATTATAAATTATTCTTTGTTGTTTTTTTATATTACCTTGAATTATCAGATTCATTTTCTAATAATTCTTGTAAGGATATTATTTTATTACAAGAGCAACGTAATTGTTTTTTAGTATTATTTAGTTGGTTTTGAGTTTTTGTTATTTTATTACCTAGTGCTTGTATTAAAACTGGATTAATATTTGATTTTTGTAAATTAAGAACAAGATTTGGTTGATTTCCTTGTTCTATTTCAGCTTCTAAATGATTTGTGTCTCTTTTTGCTGATTTGATTATGGTATTCATTTCTTTTTCAGCTTTATAATGTTTATATTCTAAATTAAATATATTAGAATATTTTGCTCCAATAAATCCACGTAACCATTTAACATTTTCTGTTGAAGTTAACCCTAATAAATATGGTATTGAAAGACGACCAGTATATACAATTAATGGATTATTTTCAATATAGTGTAATAAATCATCTGATCTTTCAAAAGTTTGTTGAGTATTTGATTTATTCTGAAATATACTATCGGTACCAAATTCATTCTATATTCACAATATAATTTGTTTAGTTTCACTCCATTCTAGTTCTACTGTCCAAAAACAACCACCATGATATATAAAAACTTTATAACTGGGTATTAAAGGAACTAGTGATTTATTTTGCAAATTTGAATCTATATCAGAAACTTGTAATAGTATATATACAGGATTTTTTTTGTATTGCACTTATATATTCGTAAAAATTTAGGGTCTTCACGAACAAAAACTGATCTATTATATCGAGAATACTTTTGGCGTTGATTGTTCATAGGAAGTAGCTTTTTTGGCCAGTTTTTATAGGTGTTCTAAAAATAGATTTAATAAAAAAAAATATATTTACATAATAGTTTTTATATAATAAACATATTTTACCATGTTTTATATTCAAAATAAGTTGATATTGAGTAATAAAACGAATATCTAAAAGAGTAAATAAAAAATAAATATATTTTAAATAAGTTTACTTCTACATGCGCATTTTTAACCTTGAGATGAGCAACTTGTCTTATATATATTTTTTATATAAAGTTAACAAAACAAGTGAAGTTGAAAGAACTTACGGTTTTCATAATATATATAAGTTCAAGCAAAGCTAAGAAAACAAATTTTTATGAGAAATTATTAAAATAATTATTTATTACTAGTCACGAGAAAGTTACGTTACTAAAAATTATCAGGTTTCCATAATTTTTACTAGTACATTTATGTGTAACATTGCAGATCGATATCCTATCCTTAATTGATAATATACTTGTTATGGTCTTGTTTTTCTAATATTTCAACGAATTTTATCGCATGCTTATTTTTGTAATTTTCCCATATTTTGCATTTGTATTGTTCATGTGCAAAAATTTTCTTAGAAGTATTTGGCAAAACTTGATAAAACTTGTTAAAAAGTTTGCTCAACATGTGTTTTGTCAATTTTATTGTTGTTTTTTCCCTTTAAAAGTTGTAAGGTCTCTGAACTTTTCTTATTAATTTATCTAAAATTAGCTTCAATTTTTCTAATTGGTGTTTGTTATCAGTTAATTTTTAATTTTATATATTTTTTTTTATTGTTGTAATTTTCTTAGTTATTGTTTATAATTAATTGATTTTTTATTTTGGAATAATCATCTTTATTGTCTATTTCTATTTAAAATCTGTATCTCAAATATCCATTTCTTTTAAAATTTTCACTCAAAATCTTTTCTAGTGAATATTTCTTTGCTATTTCTTTTTCTATTGTTCTTTTTGCTTTTTATAATTTTTCAATTATTTCATTTTCTTATTTTTGTCGTACGTGGAAATAGAATTAATGTAGATTTGGAATCCACCTAAGTTGACTCTGAATAAACTTAGATTGAAATAGAATTCTAAAATGTGCTCAAGTTATTAAAGAATTCGAATTTGACTTAAATAAATTAAAATAAATTCCAAATTAATTTATTAATAAGTTATTTTAGAATTTAAGTAGCTTTGAGATAATGCTTTATTTATTTCATATTACAAAGTATTGTTTTAAAACATTACGCATTGTTTTTACATTTATAGTTACTAGGGTGACAACTACTACCACAAGGCAAATTCATTTTTTTGCATTTATAGTATTTTTTTTACAAGTATTTTTGCAGTTGCACTTTATGTTACCTACTTGTGATGATGATTGCGCAATAGACGCTTCCCGAACGCCTATAAAATTTGAAGAAATATTATCTAATTCCGGAAATTTATCTGGACCTAAAGGAAGTAATTTATTCGCACTATATGTAACTTTGATAATGCTGACTTGCATCCAATTCTATACATATCGTTCTCTAAAACTTCGAGAATCTTGCAAGGGAGTGTTTTCCGGTCACTATGAGTTCATCAATTTCAGGAATTTTGGGATGCACCAAATTTCCAACGTCATATTTATTAAATAATTTTTTATTACGTTTATTGAGCTGCAATTTCAAATCATCACGATATCGTTCAAGTGACTTTGAAGCTATACTTCGATAAAGTATATATGCTAATGCTTGTTGAACATTGGTCTTGTCTCAAAGAGTAGATTCTGGATGTTTATCTAAAGAAGACTAAAAACAGAATAAATGTAATAAATGTTAATTATTATTAAATTTTCAATTTATTAAAATGATGCTTATATTAAGGATATGGTGACTTAGAGAAGTTGGTAAGTTGTCACCCCCAAGTGGCAGGTCTAGGGTTCAAATCCCACTGATGACGCTTTGAAAAATAGACCTGTGTTCCGGTAACTGTTTCTTGTCGATCGGTTGGGTACATTACCTGTAGTCCTTGGTTACCATCTCAAATGGGAGCCTTCGGGCGAAGTTGTGCCTTGTGACACAGACAAATCCAAGGAACCGGGGAAACAGAAACCCATTTGGCAAGACCCGAGTAAGGAGGTAGCAAAGATCTTCAACGGTGCTACCAAAACCGGAATATCAGAAACCGGAGCTGGAGAACTGGACGATATGACCTTCGGAGGAGAGGGTCCACCAACCTGGCCGCCGGAGTCGTACTGGAGGAAAAGAACCTATGTTATAGAAGTAGGTACCAGGGGGAGAAAAACCATGATGGCACCTAATGCCGGGTAAATCAACCCTCCCGGGCCAACTGGATTGGAAGTCTGGGAAACCGGTGAAGGACCGGTAGGAAAGTGATGGTGGGTACCGGGGTTGGAGCGAACCTTACAAGGGCAGAAGTAGGTATTGGTAAGAGGACAGGGGTAACCCTGTCTCGCAAGTGTTGGCCTCGGCCATAGCGATAAGTACCGAAGTGTAGGTGAATACCTGATATGGGACAGGTACCACTCTACCAAGTCTCCTGTCGAGGATAACAGGACCGGGAATACCCGGCTGGGTCCTAAGGCAATGGAAAGCATCCGGAACTTGCTGACTGACTTATGTAACGGGCCTGTTCTGGTGATACAAGATGGGTTGGCAGGTGGAACATGGATCAGAGGGTTTAAATAGGCAATTCCCGTAGTTGGGTTGCAGGTATGGCAGCTAGTGTGGAACCCTTGGGCGGACCACTTAAATTAGACACCAAAAGTGTACGTGTGGCTAGATGTATCCTCGTCTAGGACCAGAGGGTTTAAATAGGCAATTCCCGTAGTTGGGTTGCAGGTATGGCAGCTAGTGTGGAACCCTTGGGCGGACCACTTAAATTAGACACCAAAAGTGTACGTGTGGCTAGATGTATCCTCGTCTAGGACCAGAGGGTTTAAATAGGCAATTCCCGTAGTTGGGTTGCAGGTATGGCAGCTAGTGTGGAACCCTTGGGCGGACCACTTAAATTAGACACCAAAAGTGTACGTGTGGCTAGATGTATCCTCGTCTAGGACCAGAGGGTTTAAATAGGCAATTCCCGTAGTTGGGTTGCAGGTATGGCAGCTAGTATGGAACCCTTGGGCGGACCACTTAAATTAGACACCAAAAGTGTACGTGTGGCTAGATGTATCCTCGTCTAGGACCAGAGGGTTTAAATAGGCAATTCCCGTAGTTGGGTTGCAGGTATGGCAGCTAGTGTGGAACCCTTGGGCGGACCACTTAAATTAGACACCAAAAGTGTACGTGTGGCTAGATGTATTCTCGTCTATGTAACAAATGCCGGTACTCCCCTAGAGGATACCGACGGCCCTAATATCTTGAATAAAATTCCTAAGTCCCAAGATAGGCACTTTAATTAAAAAAAAAAGAAAAAAAAATGATGCTTATTACCTGAATACCAGTAGTAGACAATTTATGCCTTTTAGTTGGTCGAATTTCATGATTATCTTCCTCAGGTAATTCTATCTGTTTTATAAAATTTTATTATTATTATTATTATTATTTTTTTTTAGGACTTTGGCAGTCTTACCGAAGTCTAATAGATTTATTATTACTAAAAATTCCTTTTTAATACATTTACAATCCCCAGACTTCGACCTCATCCGGCTACAAAATAAATTTTGTGCCCAGATGCGACCAGTCGCATCAGCCTACGTATAAGCCAAAAAAAAATTCGTTAGCTATAGTTACAAACCAACTATGCTTCATAACCTACTCCTTCAAAAACTCCTTCTCTGAGCTTCTTATAAAAAAGAATAAAAACAAGGGGAAGATTAAAATAGGGGGGACAAAACTAAATACCTGGCCAAAAACCAAAATTATACATCCAAGAAAAATAAAACAAAAAAGAAAAACCAAAGAAAAAGCAAAGAAAAAATAAACTATAAAGGCATTAATAATCGATAAAAATTATATAATACTACGCAAAGAAACGGCTCGCCAAAGTATTATATGTACATAAAAGAAAACTAAAGGAATGTTCTAGAATTTATTTTCTGAGGATCAGCCTACTTCATTGCGCCACGTCTCATTACATGTCTGTTCCTGTTTATTCACCTGCATGCCTTCTTCCCGATTAGGATAGAAACAACAATGCCGATCTTTTAGAGAGGGTACGTTGAATTTCCCACTTTTCATCCAAAATTCCAGAAAAAAAAGACTTCGAGCAAGAATATGATAGCAGGAGTATGGTAAAATATGTTTTTGTAGCTAAAACTTTTAGAGAGTGTATTAAAAAACTCATTTTTTAGTTCACCGCCAGGGCCCCTGAATACTAATATGTTATATATATAAACCTTCGTCTTCAAATCTTATATAGGTGTACAAAAAAATTTTATTATGGAAGTGTACATTGGCTTAAAGCTATATATTTAATGTACGACACATGTTTAATATAAGTTTTCTATACTTTAATAAAGTGTACAATAAAGCAAAATTTATTATTAAGCTAATGTACGATAAAGATTTAAATATTTAAGTTTGCTTTTTGAAATTTTTTGGATATTTTCTCAATGTTTTACCCTGACCTTGCTTGTAATTTACATTTTTCATTTTTTTTATTTAGAACTTTTCAAAATACATATTTTCTTATAGAATTTACTAATTTTTTCCTATTGTCTAACTGCCTAGAATTATTTATACTAATTTATATATTATCTTTTAAATAAAATATGTCATTTTTGTTAGAGTTAGAATTAAAGTTAGTAAATAATATTATATAGTACTAAAACTTTGCTAGTATAGTGCAAGAAGCCTATACTCAACATGTTTCAATTTTTAAATCACTATAATTTTTTGTGCAAGAGGTTTTTTAAAAAACTGACCAGTAACTTTGTAAAGCAATATTAGTTCTATAAGTTTGCCAAATATTTTTTTGAAAAACCTTCTCTATAAAAAGTTAATGCGTTTTAAAGATTACTATTGTTTTATATATAATTACTATGTGTTTCAATTTTAACTAACTTTAAAGTGCTATAACTTTTTTTAAAGGCAATATTTTAAAAATCTGACCGGTAACTTTGTTCATTATGATATGCTCTACAAATTTGCCAAATATCTTTTAAAAATATTTTCTCTACAAACAGTTGATGCATTTTAAAGTTATACTATTTAATTGTCTAGTATAGGCTTCTTGCACCATATACAAAAGATAATTTTTAGGCAAAGTTTTGCAATAAGTATGACTTTTCAAAAAAAGCAATTGTTGTTTTAATTATCACATTATACCTGATTTTGCATTCTGATTGGCCAATAACAAAAATTGGTAGAGAAATTAGTATAACCTCTTTTATATACTATACGATATACCAATTCAACATAATTAGTAAGTGTACACCAATCTTTTTTTAATAATATTAATTAAGTGTACATCAAAGATCAAGCAAATTTGCTATCAAAAAGCTCATTTTTGTACACAAATGGACAAACGTTTTAAAAAATTTAGTTTGAGTGTACGACAAAGGTTTTTTGTATATATTCAGGGGTCCTTCACTGCCTAGCCAAAATATAACACCTTCGTCGACGAAGAAAAAAAATGTTTGTATCTCCACCAGAATTTCTTGTACCAAGAGCACCCACTGCCAGTTATCTTGCACAACTGACACTTCTGGCTTGCTTGCCGAATATATAAAGGAGTCTCCTGAGAGTTAAACAAAAAATGTTGACCTTTATAAAAACCAGTATTATATCTGCTTCGTCTTTTACTAATAAAAATTTTGTTTTTCGTTTGCTTAAAATTTTGGACTGATCGACAGGAAGAGTTGTTTTGTTTTATTATTATTATTATTTTATTATTTTTTTTTATGACAATATAATACTAATACATACCCTCATTGCTTTCTTTGTTTTTTCATTCACTTTTTTGTGCACTATTCTCTCATTAATATCTTTACTCATGTCTATCCTTTTATCATTTATGCCTTTATTATCTACCTTTTTACCATTCATTATCTCGTCATAATTAATCTTTTTATCATTCACTCTTCTATCATCCACCCTTTTGTTGTCTACCTTTTCAAGTTCATCTTTTATTGTTAACTCTTTCATTATCCACTCTTTCATTGTTCATCCTTCTATAATTCGCTCATTTAATATCCACACCTTCATCGTCATCTACTCTTTTATTGTCAACTTTTTCATCATTCACCCTTTCATCATCATCCACTCTTTCATCGTCCTCCACTCTTTCATAATCATCCACCATTTCATTGCTATCCACCTTTCATCATTATCTACCCTTTTATCATCATCCACCCTTTTATCACCCATGATTTTATCACCATCTGCCCTTTTGTTATTAACTCTTTTATTATCTACAGTATCCTTTCATTATCTACTTGCTCATTCTCCAATTTTTCATCAACAAGTCCCAGTAATTGTTGTTCCTTAAATTATTCAGTTTAGATAAAAAAAATAAATAATAAATAAATAAGTAAGTAAATAAATAAATAAAATTATTATGTAAAAATTTTTTACCTCTACATTTAAAGCTGCAGCTCCTAAAAGGGACTCCACGATTTTTTGTTGATCAAAATCATCTTGGGGTTCAGAGGATTCGAACCAATTTTCAGGTAAATCATCCTCAGAATTAATATGTCGTTCTTTAATTTTTTTTAACAACATAAAATGACGTAAAGGATTTTGTTCAAACACTAATGCATATGGACTATTTTTAGTTGGTCGTGATGTTTGTATATTCATAGCGTCTAATAAAAAATATATATTTGTATTACTTTAATTAAAAAAATTATATTATAATTAAAATACCTACAACAGCATAATGGTATAGCACAAGCTCAATCTCTTCTTTGTGTATCTTTCATCCATTTAGATACTTTTTGTTGAAGTATATCATTTGTACGTTCTACGAGTCCTTGGCTCTGTGAGTGCCTTGGATGCCCATTAATAATGTGAACATCAGGCCATATGGTAAGTAATTCACGGATTACTTCCGCTGTAAACTCACGACCATTATCGGTCTGAAGGATAATTGGGCACCAAAACAGACGAAAATGCAAAAGAAAAATTGCCACTTCAATTGCCCGCTTGCTGGTCAATGCACGAGCCCAAGAGTACTGAGTATAATGATCCCAAATATGGCAAATATAATGATAATCACTGTCAGGAATACTAGTCATAGAAATTAGATCAACCTGAACCCTATTAAGGAAAGCATTAGAGATTATTGGCTTTGCAGCTACTGGATTTGGAAAGTTTCTTCGAGTTGCACATGTTGTGCAATTTTTTACGAATTCCTTTATAAAAGATTGTATAATGTAACAATACTGTTCTGAAACCTATTATAAAAATTAGTATCATATTTATTAATTTAAAGAAAAACATAATAGTCTATAATATTTTCAATATATACTGTCACCCACAGTTTTGATGAACCAACATGCTTCAAAGCTCCTTGGTGTAAACTGCATAACATTTTATATATCTTGTCAACGGGGCATTCAGGTAGGTTTGAATCAAGTTTAATGAGCTGTATGATCAGGTTTGTTTGCGTTCCAAGATCACGCATAGTAAATGACTTTTTTGCCCAATAACGGTCTTTTGCGGTTCCAATAGTTGTATCTGTTGGGTTTGTAAAACTTTAATACAGAAGTCAAAATCCTCGTGTGTAATAAAAGTTTTACGTCTTCTATTTGCCGATTTACTATCAAGATACTTGGCAAGCAAGTTTTCAAATGCGTCACGTGATAAAAATGGATATTCTTGAGGTTCGTTCATTGGTATGAGTTGGAAAGAACGAATGAATGAAATAAATAAGAGTTGGAAATGAATAAATAAGAGTTTAAAATAATGAATAAATGAAATAAATAAGAGCTAGAAAGAATGAATAAATGAAATAAATAAAGAGTTGAAAAGAACGAATAAATAAAATAAAAAAAATCTTAATAAAAAAAGTATTTAACTCGTAGAAAATTTGTATAATTTATCATAATACGTAATTTATTATCAATTAATTGATTGATTATACATCTATTAATAATATTGAATTTAGAATCAGCTTAAATTGCTTTTAAATTTCATAACAACTTTGATTAAATTTGGAATTCCGATTCAACATAAGTAGATTCTAAATCTACAATAATTCCATTCCGATGTAAGAGAGAAGGGGGTATTGTGGTGCAGGTGGGTAATATGGCGCATTTAAGAAAAAGTTAATTTGCACAGTATTATTATGTATTACAGTATATTTAAATTACAAATATATACTGTATACGTATATCTTGTATATTTATACGTATGGTATACCTTGTATATTGTAAAATATGCGTGATAGCAGTTACACAATTACCATTGTATCTCAAATGAGTTAATTTTATTTTTTATTAATTAAAGACACACTTTATTTATCAAATTCATATAGTTAAAGTTGTAATTGCAACCGCATGCTTGCGATTGGTGATTGTTGTTATGTTTGTACCATAATTGATCGTGTCTGATCATGATCGATCATGGAAAAATAAAATTTTATTCATGCTTGTAATTTATTGATTATAACATAAACAAAAACATCGATTATGTTTGAGATCAATTGAAATAAAAACAAATAAATTTACTTTCAAACATGTCATGATTGTAAATTTACTTTCAACTTGTAGTCGTATTTATGGCTGATTACATAAAATAAAAAAAAACTTAATCGTCTTAAACTTCTAGTAAAAATGGTTAAAACAAACCCAAAAACTAAAAATAAGCCTATCAAATCAAAACCATATAAAAAAAAATAATTAAGCCTAAGTACAAAAAAATTAATCAAATTGCACACCAAAAAGCTATTAAAGCTGCGCTTAACTCACTTAACTCTCTTGATTACTCTAGTGCACGTGCAACTTCATCACGATTTGGAATTGCAGAAACAACACTTAGACGTGCAAAAAATAATGGTGTTCCTAATTGTCCAGGCCATACTACAGTTTTAAGTAAGCATGAAAAAGAGCAATTAGTAGGGTACTGTAAAAATATGCAAAAAATGTGATTTGGTCTTACGAAATTGGGTGTAAATTATTGTATAATGCAAATTGTGTGTAGTCACAATCGTAAACATCCTTTTAATGATCAAGGACCTGGCAAGACTTGGTGAACACGTTTTATGAAGGATCACCCTGACTTATCCTTTCGAATTTCCCAAGACTTGTCAGAAGCACGAGCAAAAGAGCTAATCCAGTCATTGTCAAAGATCACTTTGACAAGCTTAGTAAAATAATTAAAGAAAATTCACTAATAGCAGAATGTATTTGGAACATGGACGAAACTGGATTCGTTGTTTTGTTACCTAAAGTTCAAAAAGTTATTGCCAAAAAAGGTGCTCATCAGGTTTACAAAGTTTCTCATGGCAATACTCATGATTATATATCTGTTGTTCCAACCAGTGTTGAAAATCATATGTTCATAGTGTTCACTGTGAACATAAATTTTTTTAAAAAATCAATGTTTTTATATTTTATGTTCACATAGTATGAACATAAAAATCAAAAATTTTATATTTTATGTTCACATAGTATGAATATAAATTTTAATTTATAATTTCTTATTTATAATTCATTAATATAAAGATTATATTTACTATATATTTCAAAAATAAAGTACCTTTTTTGGATAATTTTGAATACAAAAAATCTGTGAGTAGCTTATTTTTAGATATAATCAACTTTTGGTCAAATGCAAATAGTTATTATATTATAAAGTCTAAATTCTACTATATGAACATATTTATTTTTGATGTGAACATTATAAAAAAAAATTATGTTCACAAAAATCATAAAATTTTTTTGAATTTCCAACACAGGTTCCAACTATTTTTGCTGCTAGTAATTATATTCCCCCTTTAATTATTTACAAAGGCATTCGTACAATTCCAGGTTTGTTGACTGGAGCACCCATTGGAACTGTTATGGGTTTCACTGAAACGGGGTACATGCGGGAAGAACTTTTCCAGATGTACATTGAGCACTTTGTTAACTTGATTTCATTAGACCGTCCTGTCTTTCTAATTCTTGATGGCCATAAAAGCTATATAAATTATATAAGTACTAGTTATCGCTATGATAATGGAGTTTTGCTTTATGCACTCCCACCTTATACAACTCACATTCTTCAGCCTGCTGAACTTCTCTTTGCTAAACTCAAAAATGAGTATAGCAAAGTTTGTGATAAGCTTTATAATGAAAATTGCGAGTTAGTAACTAAGCATACGTTCGCCAAAATATTTGGACCAGCATTTCTCTCGACTTATACTTCTACAGCAATTGTTAATGCTTTTAAAACTACAGGAATTTGGCCCTTAAATCCTGAGGCTATTAATCCCGATAAACTTGCTCCTTCTCTACCAACTGAACGTATTGTAGTCTCACCTTTATCTCAACAAAATGAACAGATCCCTGTATATAATTCATCATCATCTAATCAATCAACTCCTAAATATATTACCCGGCTAATATTCTCGAGAAAAATAATCATTTAAAAGCAGAGATCGAGCTTTTAAAAGAAGAAAATAATAAATTAAAAATTGAAAACGAAAACTGTAAATCTATACAAGAAGAGCTTGAAACCTTCAAGAATCCAGGCACATGCTCATTAAAGTTGGCACTCAAATATCCTACGCCTCAACTTCTACAAATCGACGGCTCTGAACCAACTCAACCACAAAAAAAAAAGAAGAACGATGCCATTTGCATGACTTCTTACTAATGATGAATCCCTAAAACAATTAAAAGAATTAGACGAGTTAAAAAAATCTAAGCCAGAAGCCATAAAACAGAAAAAGGAAAAGGCAATGCAAAAGAAAGAGGAAATAAAACAAAAAAAGGAAGAAGCTATGCAAAAGAAGGAAGAAATAAAACGAAAGAAGGAAGAAATAAAGCAAAAAAAGGAAGAAGCTGCTTAAAAGCGAGCAAAACATAAAATGAAAAAAATACAAGGCAAAAAAAACTGAGAAATGGTAAGAAAATTCACTTGTTAGTTTATTTTGCAAGGTAAAGTAAAATGATTGTACAATATGTTGATATGTACGTACATACAATTTTTTATATAGCTATTGATTAATGATCTGCATGCGCCATATTATCCACCACGATAAAAATATCTGAATTTTAACTGGTTTTCTGCAAAACCATAAATAGAACTCGATTTTTTTTTATTATTTTGTAAACAAATCGAATTTATATTAGTTAAATAAATTTTAAACCTATATTTGCTGTTTCTTAAAAAATTTTATAAGTTGGAATTCTTAACTGCGCCACAATACCTCCCTCTCTCTTATAACAATTTTTTAAAATTGTTAGCTGTTTATAGATTGCTCGAGGTCAGTAAAAAAAAAACTCTTCTCGCTGATCCTCTGTACCAAAAAGGAGCTAAACAAAAATCAATAATTTACTTAAAAAATACACACTTCATTATGATTTTATTTGTTTCTCTTAAGAAAGAAGCAAGAGCAAACAAAAGCATATTAAGTTTACTAGAGGTATCAGCCTTGTCTACTAGCAGAATAGGAAGAAAATTAAAAATTTTACAAACGACATAAAATTTTCACAAAAAGTGGGCATACCAGTTTGACCCTATAAGGTAGATCATCCAGCACAACAAACAAACAAACAAAGAAGACACGTACCATTTTCGGTATTATTATCAACCAAATAAGTAAACAATAGTAAGATAAACAGATAAACAAAGAATACACGTGAGAAGTAGAGTTTTTTTTTAGATAGATATTTCCAGAAAGATAAATATTCAATCAATAGCAACAGTTCTTGGAAAATCTAGAAATAGTATAGTACTGTTTAAGGAAACAATGAAATTAGAAATTATTAAAAATTTGTACACCAAACCACAGGAAGAAGTGAATTGGTTTCACGATGAACAAAAATCTTTAACTCTTAAAATAGACAAACATATAGCTGAATATATTGGTATAAATGATCCCAATTTTATAGCGACTATCCGGCGCACAATTGAGCTTTATAAATAGATTCAACAAAAGAAAACACATAAGGAACAACTAACATATGAAGAACAAATACTTATAGAAGAGAAACCAGAAGGAAAAGAACTACTGATTATGAAAATTATTATAAAAGAAGAGTGCGATGTAGCAAATAAGAAAAGAAGTCTGGAAAATTTTGATAGTCCAAGCAACAAAAAGAAAACTGATAACAGAATCAAAGTTGCAGAAATGAATTTAAATAAAAGCGAAATAGAGATTCTAGTAGAAGACAAATCAGAAGAGGCAGGGGAGAAGGCAATACTACTTTATGCAGAATGTGGATGTCTTGATTATGGAACAGAGGACACCAAGGAAATGATTAGTACTTTTAATGCAAAGGAAAAGTCATTCAAAAATAAAGCAAAAGAAAGCACAGAAGCAATAGTAACTGAAACGATTACAACTGGTACAGCTATAAACATAAGAAGCAAAAGCGATATGGATAAAGATAGAAGTATCAACAACACAAAATTAGAGTTACAAACTAGCTTAACACTGTGGGATCTTCCTGCAGACTCAAGATTCGCAAAGATTAGATGATGCTTTAATCATTTTGGCAGAGTCATCTCTACGGAATGGAAGAATTACAACAAAACAAGAGCAGTTTTCATTCATATACAATGCAGAAATAAGAAAAAAAAGGAAAACCTACAAAGTCTATAGTCCCTACATTATGAAGAGGGAAGATTATACAGACTAACACCAGGCAAATTCGATACAGAACTTTTGAAAAAAAGGAAAGAACATAGAGCGATTCTTAGAGGGCTTCCCCATATAGTTTTGGAAGTAGCCCTTTTACGACAGTTAGGGAGAATGAAAGCCAGAATGGTTTTTATTCCTAAAAATAGCAACGGTAATCAAAGAAGTGTCACATTTGTTTATTTCAAAAATAGTGAAGACCTAAATACAGCAATAGAAAATGTAGCTTGGTACTATAATACTAGACTTGAATGGAGTACTTCAAACCAGAGGAGCTTGTTAGAGGTTACACAAAATCGAGAAAGAGCAAAGGAAAATATTAGATATACAGAAAGATTAGAGAAATAGAACTTCAAGCCTTATAAAAAAAGCAAGTTATAGCAACTCACCTCCGGGAAGAGTACAAGGGAAAAAGAAGGAATTTGTTAAAAATACAAATAGAGAATCTAGCATTTCAAGATCTCGTAGTATTACTTGAAAGGCGCTAACACATGTCGAGGCAGACCAAAAGACATTAAATCAGGACAATGTACTTGAAGAAATTCTTAGAAAGCTTCGTAATATTGAAGAAAAACAGGGAACTTATGTTCCTTATTACTCCTAATATTCGCCATAGGCATCCCAATGAACATAAGCAAGCCTTCGGGCTTGTATATTCAGGAGGNGCAACGGTAATCAAAGAAGTGCCGCATTCGTTTATTCACAAAATAATCATTTTCTCAAAGTAGGATGCCACAACATTAACAGGTTTAAAAGTAATAGGTTCAAAAGTATTATAATTTCAGAATGGGCATTAGAAGAGAGTTTAGATATTATTGGTATTGCGGAAACAAATATTAGTAGTAAAGAAGAGGTTTTTTTGGACTTTAATAGAGATAATTTTGTTGGTTTTTGGTCAAATATAGAAAAAGAAAAGAAAAAAGGATCTGGTGTAGGACTTCTGATTAACAAAAAGTGGGAGAGGCACCTAGGTCAAGTTAAGAAGGATTCACTATACTATTTAGAAGCGACATTTCTCTTTAAACAACTAGAGCTAATAATCATTATAGTATACATACCACCAAACAATAAAGAAATCACAAAGGCAGTTCAACAAAGAATCGTCAAAAAAGTATCCAAGGATCTCAAAGAAACCAATATATTATCATGGGGGATTTTAATTATGTTCCTGATCAAACTCTAGACAGGAAATACTCAAGTTCGCAGCACAAAAAATTCCCTTTGTACAAATAGTTGTATAAGCAAGAGTTCGTAGATTCATATTGAGTAATCAACCCAGATAGCAAGGAATTTATATGGTCAAGACAGGATCAAGACTCAAGAATAGATCAAATTTGGACATCAAAAGAGCTTGGCCTAGGAATTGTGGAAGCTAAAATAGAGGAGATGAGTACATGGACAGATAGTGACCATAATGCAGCCATAGTAAAGATTCACCTTGGCACTTGATTGAGAAAAAGAACTTTTCTACAATAAAGCAACGCGGACAAAAAAGAACAATTTACCTTTACGACAAGGCAAGCGCAGAAGATTGGGAAAACTATGCATCAGTTCTTCAAAGTTCTTTAAAAGATAGTCAGGCCATAAAGAGAATAAATATAGTACAATCAGGAACTGTTGTAGGAAAGAAAGAACTTGATCAAATGTGGGATGTTATTCATAATGCAATAATAAAAGCAGCCAACCAATCCTTACCAAGGAAAAAAGTATTAAACACAGGCTGTAGTAGGAAAAAATCCAGAACAAAAACAGATCTGAAAAAAAGCATACTGGATTTGGGCAAGGTTATTAGAAATATCTGTGACAATAAAACTTCTCAATCATAGTAGTTTCAGCAAACAATACCATTTTGAACATAAATAGAACCCTAGATATAGAAATAGATATGCTACAAGCCCAAAATTTAGACGAAGGAGAGCAGGACTTAAGAGGATGGAAAAAAATCTTGGAGAAAAAATGCTTATTAGAAAATACAAGTAGTAGAAACAAGAAAATTCAGGAAAAGATCGAAAAACGGTGCGAGATGATAGCTAACAATCAGAGGTAAATGCTGAATAGTCTGTTAAATAAGCCATACAATAAAATCGTGCTTAACAAAATAATTATAGAAAATCAAGATCATAGTCGAGAACTCATTACAGAACCCGAAGACGTTATGCAGTATACAGAAAAACATTTTTAAACTCAGTACAAAAAAAGAAATGCAAATCCAAACCGCATGTCCCAAGCATGGAAAGAAACATATAAACCTTTAAGTTTTATACAAGAGAATTGGTATGAGGACCTCCTACAAAAATACACAGGTCCAACTATAAAATTTCTGTGCCCTATCGGTAAGACGATAGGTCACATAAATTGCAACGATATGTCACAGAAACTTTCCGATATGTGTCATGTGATAGCTAGCCGATATTTGGCGCGTATCTGCAGCCTATCGGCTTAGCACATATCGATTAGTTTCTTACAGCTTATGTAACATATATAATGTTCTAATATTTATGCGATATTTCCAAAATATCTGCAAAATTTTATAACATATCGTCATATACGATACCAATATCGGAAAATTTTTATGACATATCTTAATATTCTATGATAATATATATATCGAAGATATCTATATATATTATTATAGGAACTAGTTAATATTTATATGATATTTTCAAAATGTCTGTGAAATTTATATGAAATATCGTCATATTTGATACCAATATCAGAAAATTTATACAACATATCCTAATATTCTATAATAATATATATATCGAAGATATCTATATATTATTGTTGAAACTAATTTATACTTGATTATATTCATATACATTTCAAATTTCTACTCAATTTATACAAAATATAAGCTTGTTGATAGCAGCATTAAACGTATAAATTTATTAATTATACCATTTTATATGTAGCAATATGACAGAAAAATTGCAGCTGTTATATTAAATTTCTATTAATCTATTTCAACATTATTATTAACATTACCCTCCTTATTTTTTTTTTTACGATGATATCCAAATTTACTACTTTTAGCATTAAGATGCCCTTGACTCTTTGAGGTAGCTTTGGTTGTTGTGTTAAACTTAACAGGTTGAGAAGCAGCTTTAGAGCTGGAGCTTTTTGAACTTGTGCGGGTATTTTTCGATTTAGAGGCCCGGGAAGAACGATTATTTGAAGTTGGCTCTACATCAGATCTAGAATAGAATTTGTTTCAGTAAACCTTTAATTAATAATAAATATACAAAACATAAATACATACATTTCTTCCGGTTGTTCAGGTTCTGATTGTTCGGTTTGATCGGTTCGTTCGGTTGATCTTGAGCAGGTATTTTTCGATTTAGAGGCCCAGGAAGAACGATTCTTTGAAGTTGGCTCCATATCAGATCTAGAATAGAATTTGTTTCAGTAAACCTTCAATTAATAATAAATATACAAATCATAAATATATACCTTTCTTCTGTTTGCTTATTTTGATCTGTTCGACCAGGTTCCGATTGCTTATTATGATCCGTTCGACCAGGTTCTGATTGCTTATTTTGATCTGTTTGACCAGGGTCCGATGGTTCATTTTGATCCGTTTGACCAGGTTCTGATTGTTCATTTTGATCTGATTGTTCATTTTGATCTGATTGTTCCGTTTGTTCGGTTTGTTCAGCTTGATTCGTTCGTTCGTTATGTTCTGAATCATCGGCATGTGTATTATGCGTATCGAAATTTTCTAATGTTTCTAAATCATTAGAGTCGAAATCGCCTTTATTAGTATTATTACCATTATCTTGATGATGATTATTACTATTATTATTATTATTATAATTATTCTTATTATTGTTATAGTATGAAGAAATCGTCCAAAGAGGTGCGTCAAGTGGAGGTCTTGTTTGATTTTTCCAGTTACGATCATAATGACGCTCTCTATCGAGTTTATTTGATTGTTTAACTATTGCTATTTCTTCGGCCCGATAGAAGATTTTTTGGCACTATTTAAAAAATAAAATAAATAGAATTAACTGATACGAGTATTATTTATTTGTTAAACAAAATCTATACTGTTAAATTACCCTTTCAGACCGCCATGGTGGAACATATACTTTAATAACATGATTATTATTTCTACGTTTATTATTGTCATCATCATTGTATGAACGATTTTTTTTGGATCGTTCCTGCCTTGCGAGTTCGATATCCGTTTCAGATAGTTCATCTGAATGATATGCGGTTTCAACAACCACATCAGCAAGGTCGTCCTCCCACTCCTTTTGGTTAAGTGAATTTGGTCGGTATTTTTTAATAATCGGATCCTTAACGCGAATCAGATGCTGTAACCCGTCCACTCTTTTTTTTTTTTCTAAACAAATGCAATGTAAATCCGATATGTATATATGAAATCATATTTTTTTATACAAAAAAAAAAAACTTACTCCTTGCATACGTGAATTTTTCCCAACACGTTTTTTGTTTAACTTTAATTTGGCACTATCCGCCTTAATTTTGCTGTCGATGAAAGACTTTTGTGATTGCTTTGGAGCACTCGAACAACTTCGCTATCTAAATATTGGAGGTTTTTATTGATACGTTGTTTAAGAGCAGGTAAGATTGTCACCTCCACAAATTCTTTTTGATCGAGCCAGTTTTTCTTTTCACTAATTGCTAAGCGTGGATTGTCATGTGCAAATTGCTTTACAACTCTGAGTACTTCTTTCTATTATTATAAAAATATAATATACAAATCCGATATTTATATCTACAGGTTAGTATAATAATAAAATATATAATATAAAAAAAATAATTTACCCTAAACGCTAATTTATATTCCGGATCTATTGGAATCAATTGTCCTTGCTTAAATCTCATTTGGCTTCGATCATACGACTACCAGGTGAGAAAGATTTTTCTCTTTTTTGTTGTTTCGAATTTTTATGACCGTTTCTACTTTTTCTACTTTCACCACCATCATTACCAATATCGTCGATATCCATACCATCAAGTCGATTAGTTATGGAAGTTGTGAGCATTGAATTTCTGAGACATCCGACTTAGATCTTTCTTCTATATGTCCAAGTCTTTCTTCATGAAGAGCAACTTGAGATTTCAAGGCTAAATTTTCTATAATAAAGTTATATTACCTGATATTCATATAAACTGTTAAGCAATAATTTAAGTAAAATGTACAACATACCTTCTTTTAAATCTTTGCGACTACTTCTAGTAGAATCTAGTTGAATATCATGCATCTGATATTTGTATCAGTAAAAAATCATTGTTATTTGATAATATTAAATAGATAATTTACCTTCGCTTGAACTTGATCTACTATTATGATAATACTCGCGACGTGAAGATAAATGACGAGAATGAGAATGATGAGTATGTGAGCGAGAACGATGGGTACGTAAGCGAGAATGACGGGTATGAGAACGAGAACGACAGGTATGAGAATGAGAACGATAATGATGAGAGCGAGAACGATAGGTATGAGAACGAGAGCGATGATGATGAGAGCGAGAACGGGAACGGGAGCGAGAGTGAGAACGAGAACTATAGGGTGAAGAAGAATGAGAAGAAAGAGAATATGAACGTTTCCTTTTTCTAGAATCCATGATTTCACAGGATTTGAGAAAAGGACCAAAGCGAAAAACAGTTTTTGGTGGCATGATATGAATATTTGTAAAAAAATAAGACCAAAATTTTCCAAAATTTTCAAAACTACTATGAATAAAAAAGATCCAACACGAAGAAAGTTATTGGATATGAAGCGAAATTGTATCAAATAGAAAAGTATTACCTATATCTGTGTGTATGAAAAAAGCCCAAGGGCTATTTTGAATATTGAAAGAAATGCGAAGTTATTGAATGAACGAAGGTGTATCAAATAGTAACAGAAGAAATTTACTTGTAGAAAAAAAAATGTGATAGTTAACGGAAGAAAAAATTGAATAAGAAGCGAAGTATCAAATAGTAATGGAAGAAATTTATTTGTAGAAGAAAAATAAGATTCGAAAAACAGATAATTTTATATTCAAAAAAAAAAGAAATTTGTCATGAAGTTTGGTTGTCATTGTATTTACTATACGTATGTAATTATCGAAAAAAATTTCAATGTCATTAAATTGTAAAATAAACTTCGATCATTTAAAATAAACTATTACATGATGAAATAAACAATTAATTACATGATGAAATAAACTATTACATGTGAAAATACTATGACGTTTTAATTCAAATAATTTTTTTTCAGAGTCAACTATAAACTTCCGATACCCATATCGCTTTTCTGTATCAATTGTTTTTTTCCATTAGGACATACAAACTTAATAAATTGGTTGGCCGGTCAAATTTTGCAAAATTCTGGAAACGTTTTGACTACATTTTTTGTCGGGTGAGTTTTTTTTATTAGGCGTTTATAAAAATGGTTTACATTTATATATATAATTTTTTTTTGAAAATAAAGCAAGTCGCTGAGTCATTTTTTAGATTGTTTTATAAAACCGTTTAACCTTTTTTTTCTTTTTTTAAATAGTAACCTTTAAATAAACCTCAATACTAATCCCTTAATGTTGTATGATGCATATGATCATTTTTCATAACTTTATTTTATTTTTAGTAAAATAAACAAAACTGCATGTAAATCGTATTTTAAAAAAAATTTTTTTTTATACATATAACATTACACATGTAAATTGTATTTTAAAAATTTATATATATATATATTTTATTTATATAATTTATGTTTGTATAATAATAAAAATAAAATTTTGATTTCATCACTTTTTGACCCAATAATAAAAAGTAATTGACTTTATTATTTTCTGATATGTATATCGGATACTGAAATTTACAAATCACAGAGTAAAAATATAATTAATTGATTAATTTTATCAATATACTAGTAAAAATAATCTAGTAAAAATAATCTAGTCAAAACAAGTTAACCTAAACTCCAATTTCATCAAAACAAATTAAACTTCGATTTCATCAAAACAAATTAAACTTTCATTCTTTGATTTTTTTTAAAATATTAAACCAAATTAATTT
Organism: Gigaspora rosea; assembly: GCA_003550325.1. Lineage (NCBI taxonomy): Eukaryota > Fungi > Glomeromycota > Glomeromycetes > Diversisporales > Gigasporaceae > Gigaspora > Gigaspora rosea. The sequence goes on along the minus strand of QKWP01000134.1, from coordinate 126,745 downwards.
TTGATTTCTTCGATTTTTTTTTAAATTTTCTCCGAAATGTATATCTGTTACTCTGATTCTATATAATAAAAATAAAACATGTGAATTCTGTAATAGAAATTTAAAATAAACTTCCAAATTATTGTACAATTGATATTAAAAAATAAAATTAAAAATAAAATTACCGATGCTATTGCTCTTTGCTTTTTGCTTTGAAACTTATGTAAAAAGTGTAAAATAAAATATACTTTGTCCGATACGCGTATTGTACAATTGATATTAAAAAATAAATTACTGATGTTAATGCTCTTTGTTTTGAAACCTATTGTTACGAGCTAGATGTGAAAGTGGGCACAGTAATATGATGATCATTAAGTTGGGGCTTTGTAACGATCAACCTCAAGAACCTTTGGATCATCATTTCGGGCTTAGAGATTGTCGGAAGAAGATTCCGCGTCTCCAAAGAGAGAACCATCTGGTAAAATAATGGCTTGTGAAAGCGAGAAGGAAAAGAAGGCATTAGTCAATGAATTGTAAATCATCATTTAAGCCACTTACACCCTTTCTGATGTAAAATAGTATAAAAGAGAGGTAATTTCGCCATTACAAAGGGAAGGAATCCCTTGGATAAAAAGAATAATCATAATCATTAATAAATAAACGATCATTAATAAATAAATTATAAATCACCATATGTTTAAAACGTGTAAAAAGTGTAAAATAAAATATTCTTTGTCCGATATGCATATTGTACAATTGATAATAAAAACTAAATTACCGATGTTGTTCTTTTCTCTGAAATATAAATATGTTAAAACGTTTTTGTAAGCTATTTTCTCTCTTAATATTTTCTCTCTTAATATTTTTTTTTACTTCTTAATATTGTTTCTTCGTATCTATCTTAATATCGTGTCTTGCTTCTTAACATAGATATTTCATCATGACTTACAAAAAAAACAAAGGAATTGTTAAAAAACCTGCTTCTACTTTACAAACAAAAAGACGTACGCGCAAAAAAGTAGCATGTTTCTGTAGTATGTGCAATGGTATAGAAAGAGATCCAAGAGTTAAGGCAGACCATGAAGCACAAGAACAAGAACCTTCTACAGTAAAAGGAAAGCGTGCTATATCAAACCGTCAAGTTGGATATCGGCCAGAAGATATCGATAACGGTGAAGGATCTTCAGATATGATGAACGATATTTTTTTAATGGATCAGGTTATTGATTCAACAGATGGTGAAAAGTCAGATAGTGAATCATATAATTTGATGCCTCTACCACAGCCTGAAAATCTTCAATTCCTTGTTGCGCAGCTTCCCAAAGGCTTTCATAATGCAAAAATGTCGTCCTTTTATTCTGGAAAAAATTTGTCAGATTCTTCTGATGATGATGAAAATGAAAATGATGACATGAAAAGCGATAAAACTGATGAAACTGATACTGAAGAAGAGAGTGAAGAAGAGAGTGAAGAAGAGAATTTAATAAGGTTCGATGCACCTGATTTAGATGATACCCCAGAGACCAATGCCAGAATTGTTGACGAAGATTTATTAGGAATTGTATTGTGGGTTTTTCGTTATCAACAAAAATATCAGCATTCTGATACAAGCATTCACACCCTGATTAAATATCTCCGGTATTTGTTAACTCATATTGATGAACAAAAGTATTGTGGCCTTTCTATATCAATAGACGTTGCGCTAGTATATCAGATCATGCAACAAGATTCGCTATATGCGAATCTTGTTGCAAATTATATAATCCAAAAGATATTTCAACAAAAAAAGCAGGACAAACACCTAAAATACTTCGCTGTACTCATGTGGAATTTCCAAACCATGTAAATATCAGCAGACAAGTATCATGCGATACAATACTTTTGAAAAAAGTCAGAGTGCAAGATGGAATAATCAGAAAGCCAGTATTAATTTATTCCGTGGTAAATCTCAAGCAACAGTTCCTAAAGCTATTCCAGCAATCAGGATTTGAAGAGGCATGCAGAAGATGGGCCTATCGACCTTCAAACCCCAATTATCAGATATATATGATGGCAGGATATAGAAATCATTCTCTGATGATGAAGGGGTGTTATTTTTTCGTCTAGAAACAGCTGATAGCTATATAGGATTGATGCTAAACTTGTACTGGTTTCAACCATTTGAGACGTTTCAATATAGCGTGGGGGTCATATATGCTATCATATGTAATCTTCCACGTCAAGAAAGGTTTTTGTTTTTTTTTATTTTTTTTTTATTTTTTTTTACTTTTTTTTTATTTTTTTTTACATTTGTTAATCAAATATAATATTAATATAATATACATAAAAGGATTAAACCATCCAATATAATAACATTGTCTATCATACCTGGGCCATCAGAACCAAAGCTACATCAGTTAAACCATTACTTGGTATCTATTATCGATCAGCTTATAGAGCTCTGGGAAGGAATAGACCTATCGGCTACGTTTGAGTCCCCATCTGGCAAGAGAATCAAATGTGCAGTAATTTGTTGCTCCAGTGACTTACCTGCTGCAAGGAAACTTTGTGGGCATATTTCGGCTAAAGCAGCATGTCATCGCTACTATAAAAGAGCTAATTACGATATTTGGAACCAATCTCATTTTGGTGGCATTTCTAATATGGAGTCCTGGTTTGTAGAACATGACTACAACCTTATCCGAAATGATGCAATAAATTGGAAAAATTCAAGATAGCTGAACGAAGAAAACAGCATCTTTCCGATACTCTTGTCAGATGGTCCGAAATCTATAGGCTTTCATACTTCAATTCCGTTAGATTCCTGGTAGTGGACCCAATGCATTGCCTCTTCTTGGGAATAGCAAAATGGATCGTAACTAGATTATGGATTGAAGGTGAAAGGTTAACTTCTCAAAATTTAAAAATTATGCAGCAATTGGCAGATAAAATCGATGTGCCATCAGATATTGGTAGAATTCCTTGTAAAATCTCTACTGGTGAAGGATTTTCAAGGTTCACAGCAGACCAGTGGAAGACTTTTATCCTCGTATATGCTACCACTATTTGTTGGAATCTGTTATGTGATGCTGATAGGAAAATTCTTACTTATTTCGTCCGGGCTTGTAGCATATTGGTTTGTAGAATAATCGATGAAAGAGATTTAGAAGAAGCACACCAATGTCTGATAGCCATAATAAAATTATCGAAGAAATCTATGGTCCCGAGAAGATTCTTCCAAACCTTCACCTATGCCTTCACATATCTGAATGTGCATTAGATTATGGTCCTTTATATTCTTTTTGGTGTTTCAGTTTTGAATGGATGAATGGATTACTAGGTAAATATAATTAAAAGATTAATAATTTGTTTAAAACAAAAGTCAATAATAGGTGGTCGATATCTCTATCTTCTAAACAATATTAATTAAATTTTTAGGAAGCTACAAAAATAGTAATAGGAAAATTGAGCTGGAACTTATGAATATCATCCAACGAAACAGACAAATTGACGGATTAATTAATAATAGTAATAGTGCTAATTTATCTGAAGATTTGTCTATTTTGGCTCCAAAAAAATCTTCCGGCAGTTTGGGTAATTATGAAATGTCTAATGAAGATGTAATAAATTTTCTCTCTATGTCAAAATCGGTAGAGGAAGGAATCGGTACCGGTACTGGGGCCGATTCATTTCCTGGAATCTTTCTTATACCAAAGAAAATGAATGCATACATCTCATGAGACTTTATGGAGTTACTTGTCGAATATTATAATAATGCTTATGACACCAATATATTTGTTCTGCCTGAAGATTTGAATTTAGATGGGTCGATAGGCATATCGTCTATAATAAATCAATATGGAAGAATACAAATAAGTGATGAAGTTTTCAGTTCTACATTTTCTAAAAGATATGAAAGTTCATCAAGAATTCTTGCAAAATTTGCCGATGAAGATGGAGTAAATACGTATCCAGGCCAGGTTCAGTTCTTTTTTGAACATTACCTTGATTATCCGGAAGAATCAACAAAGCACAGCCTCGCCTATGTTTGTTGGTATAAAAAAATAAAAAATGAGAATTTAAGGTGTCATCTTAGCATCGGCAAAAAGGACGATAAGCTTTGTAACGTGAAATTATGGCATAATGATTTTTATGATATACAGTCAAACCCCGCAATAGTCACGTGCCAAAATCAGACTTTCTATGTGCCTATTGCAAGATTGTAACTAATGCGAGCTAAAATTTATATATAGTATATATAATTAAATAAAAAAATTAAGGTGACTATAGCGAGATTGTGACTAATGCGAATGTGACTATTGCGGGGTTTGACTGTAGATTGTGATTGCATAATTCTGGTACATAACATACTGGGAAGATTTGTAGCAGGAACATTTACCGTTGGTTCAAGAAAGCATCAGGATTATATGTTAGTGATCCCATTAAATAGAAAGTACAATATATAATGCATATTGCATTGTATTACATGATAATCTATTATTATCTATGTTAATCTACTGTATTACTACTGTATTACTACTATATTTTAATTTATTATAAATTATATAAATATACTATACATTATATATATGGAAAAATCAGCTATCTGATATTTATATTATAACGAATAATTGTGTCACATATTTTTCTTTAATATTTGTTCAGTTCATTATGTTGTCACTATATTAACATGTATAGACATATATATGCTTGATATTTTGGTGCTTGTATAAACTTGATAAAATGAGTTGCTTGCCGGAAAGCATATATGAGTCATACTTATTAATATAGATAGACATTACAATTTTAGCGTAAAACATTATGAAAAATGATAAGTATATTATATGAAATAATCCTTAATTAAAGACTACATACATATACATTCTCTTATATAATAATTGTCGCAGATCATAATTTAAAATGAAATCTACATTCTATACTTAACCTGCTAGATTTCTAAAACCTATTAATACTTGTTTATTATAATTTTTTTTAAAACTAACCCTAACCCTAAACCCCTAACTCTAAAAAATATACCCCAAAAAAATTTAGATTTCGAGATTTTATACTATCATTTCATTTTAATCTGGATTTCATTATGATCTGTCACAATAATTACTTAAAGCCATAAAATACTAGTTTTTTATTTGTATGTTATTAACTGAAGAATCTTTAACTGAGAGGATCATCTGAATATCTGATGATAAAAATTTCTATTTACGCTCATTATCTTAACGTTTCAAGTTTAATTTATTATATCGATATCGATGTATACAGATATCTGATAGCTGATATTTTTAGAAAAATAGCAGAAACTTTACAGATCTATCACTGATATTATAACGCACTTTCATTCAACATAAGCTAGCCAATGTTAGCCGATATTGGTCGATATTTGATTAAAATTTTCCCTATATAATAACCAAAATATCATCTAAGTTTCTTCAAAATATTGGCCCTTCTGATATTTATCTAAAATTTTCTTATAAAAAATCAAAATATCGGACAGACTTTGGCAACATATAAACCAGTTGTTTTAGTTAACGATATTTTGTTAAACTATCGTTATGTAATATAGAAATATCGGATAGCAGATAGTTTGTCTGATATTTTCATGTTCGACCTGTGATATTTGAAGAAGAATGGGACCAAATGCTAAGTAGCTTAAGTTTAAAATCGGTACCAGTATTTTGGGAATAAGTTATATTCTGATAAAGAAAGCAGATAGCAAAACACATGCTATTTTTAGAAATTTTGTACTAGCATATATACAAACCACTTACAAACCGGTTTGATCCCAAATAAGTGGAAAGTGGCTCAATTGTATGCAATTCCCAAAAATGAAGATTGGGGATACATTCTCAATAATATAAGGCCCATTGCACTTTTAGAACCGTTTAGGAAATGTGTCACAAAAATCTTCACAATGCGTCTCTCAAGAATTTTTAAAGAAAATACAGTGCTATAGGGATTCAATTTCGCTGGACTTCCGGGTTGTTCAACGGAAGCTCCTATACAATCATAAATTCGATTATAGGAAAAGCATTGGAAAAAGGAAAAGAGCTTTTGATACTCCTGCAAGACATGCAAAAAGCTTTCGACTCGGTGTCATTAGAGATGCTGGAAAAAGCTCTTTTACAATTAAAGCTTCCGTCTACTGCAATTAATTTCATTTTAGACCTTTTTGGTGAACGTCAGTTAAAATTATTACGGCCCTTGGACTTAGCAATAGCTTTAAGGCCATAGATGGAATAAACCAGGGCGAAGTAGTATCACTCCTAGTCTGGAGGATTTTTTATGACCCGCTTTTGTGTTATGTACAAAATGAAACCAATCTGGGCTATAATCTGAGTTTAGGTAAATATAAGGCATATCCTATGAACTATTCAACCCGATGTGCTGCAATTGCTTATGCTGACGATACAATGTAGGTAGCCAGTAACAAGCAACAGCTAGAAGTGACCTTAAAGATTGCGAAGAAGTTCTACAAGATAAATAATATTAAGATCAACCCCAAGAAGTCTTAGTTAGTAGTACTCAATACAAGAGAAGAAAAGTCAATCTTTTTATCACAAAACAAAATCGTAGCAGAAGGGAAAAATACTCTAGTGCGATTTCTAGGTGTTTGGTTAGGGATGTTACGGTCTGGTCCGGTCCGGTTCTGGTCCAAAAGACCGGTCCGAGTTGCGGACCGCGGACCGGACCGTGGTTAATAGACCGGTCCTATAGACCGGTCCATTAAACAGTCCGGTTCAAGACCGGTTTTGGACCAGTTTATTTTAGCCAATAGAAATTCAGAATTTCTACCTAGTACGTAACAGGTAAAAATTATTTTTTTTTTACAGTGAACTTAAACTGAGTATTTGTTTGAAAATTAGCTTGCAAAGGATAACGAAGCTACTGTATTTGCTACTGATACTATCTTGAGTCTGCCAATGTGCGCTCCAAGATCTGTATATCCTTGGGATATAGTTATTAATCGTACTAGACACAAGCTTTATTTCTATAAGCGATCCAACGGTGTGTAAAATGATTTTTTTTCCCGATGATATTTTAACATTAAGGTAAGTAACTCCTCTAATACTATTACACACAATATCTTGATACAAAACGACACTAACTTTTTAGAATACGATTGGCCATAACTTTATACAAATAACCGAAGTTTTAAGCCGGATCAACCCAAATTCACAATGCTTTTTTTTT
>QKWP01000134.1:78917-102439 GCA_003550325.1 Gigaspora rosea | reverse complement strand
TTTTTTCTTACTAAGTTAACGATATATGTCCACTAATTGAAAGTTGTAGAGCTCGTCGAGACGCATCTAACGGTGGTTAGATCATCCAAATCAGCCTAGTGGATGGTAAGTTATCGTCGAAAAACGATTGGCTGACTATATAAAAATCCGTGACAGAAATTACATATGAAAATCACTATAGGCGAAATGTGGCGTGCTTCCATCTAAAACTTTTTTTTCTTACTAAGTTAACGATACATGTCCACTAATTGAAAGTTGTAGAGCTCGTCGAGATGCATCTAACGGTGGTTAGATCATCCAAATCGGCCTAGTGGATGGTGAGATATCGTCGAAAAACGATTGGCCGACTATATAAAATCTCTATGTAAACAAACATTGTTTATATAGAGATTTTATATAGTCGGCCAATCGTTTTTCGCCGATATCTCGCCATCCACTAGGCCGATTTGGATGATTTAACCACTGTTAGATGAGCTCTACAACTTTCAATTAGTGGACATGTATCGTTAACTTAGTAAGAAAAAAAAAGTTTTAGATGGAAGCACGCCACATTTCGCCTATAGTGATTTTCATATGTAATTTCCGTCACGGATTTTTATATAGTCAGCCAATCATTTTTCGATGATAACTCGCCATCCACTGGGCCGATTTGGATGATCTAACCACCGTTAGATGCGTCTCGACGAGCTCTACAACTTTCAATTAGTGGACATGTATCGTTAACTTAGTAAGAAAAAACTTTTAAATGGAAGCACGCCACATTTCGCCATTCTCCAGCTAACAGGCGGATTATCAATTAAAGTCAAATAATGAAAGTTGTCATCCTTTAAATAAACTACAAAGTTGTATAAGAAACTATATTTTTAAAACCAATATTTAAAGAATTCGCCAAGATATTGTAAAATATTTTTTTGGTTAAAAAATTTTTTTAAAATTTAATATTTTCAGCTTATAAGCAATATAAACTTTTTGTCTTATAATATAAGTTTAAATAATTCAAAAATATAATCCTTGTTCTTAAATATTATAATACCAAATTTTATTTAAATATCTTAAATGATTAAAAAACTAGATCAGAAGTATATTTATGGTAATTATACAGGCAAATTTGTCTGCAAACCTCTACAAAGTAAGGGATAGCTATTGTTTTTGATTCTTCGATTATAGGTTGATTGGTATTTATGCTTTTTCCTGTAATTTAGATTTTTATAAAATTTTTATATGAGTTATTGATAACTTTATGACTTTGTAGTTTTATTTTTTTTTTTGTGAAAATGAATAGTATAGATGGTTTTTTCTAAATTATTGACTAGTAATATAGTTTTTATATATGTATATATATATTAGATAAAAAATTTATATTTAATAAAAGTTAGTAAGTACCTATAAGTTCTGCTCTTGTAGGATGGTTTTTTTGTGATATATTTTTTTGGTTAAGGAGTCTGCAATTGTATTGGAAGTTACGTTTTTTTTCGATGTTTAGATATAACCAATATGGCCAATGCCAATGTAATCTGAATCTTGAGTCTGGGCAGAGCATTCTGAGCTTTAAGTATTTTCCATAACTTTCAGTTGTCGAGTGTAAGTTAAGTTGGTTGTTTAGATTGGCGTAATGACCTTTACTGGTTGGAAATAGATCAGAAAAAATCAAAGCTTCTAGGTCTGGATCATTATAAGGTATAGGTAATGTTAAGTTATCAAGTTTTAAAAATCTAGCCATAAGTCTTTTATATCTGTGATCCTCATTATGTGTTTCTGCAGGAAAGTCATTATTAGGAACTACTATATCAGGTATAGAAGATTCAGTTCGTGTAGGAATAGGATTTGAGTTTCCTATGGAATGTCTTGCAGAAAGAAGAGGAATTGGTAAGAAATTTGTAGAATTTGGTGGTGTGATAATAGGAAGATTTTTATATTGGTGAAATATTGGGTTATTTCTTTTTAGCCAGTTGCAGGCAAAAGGAAAGGCCTCATGGTACCAACTTGTTGGCTCGTTTAGATTTAAAAAGGCACCTATTATTCCGGAGTATAATTCGAGTGCGTGTGTATTTTTGCTTAATAAGAAATCACCTTGTAGGAATTGATATATTGTATAAGGATTTGAACCTGGTGTACGACCTAGTGAACATATCATATGGATTGGTGATAGGTGTTTTCTATATTTCATAGGCAATTGGCTTATTTCTTGAGGTATATCAGCTAAAATAGAAGGAAATTTTCTGGTTTTAGGGTTCTTACAGCTTTTACAAATAGCTATTTTTGGTTTGTTAGTGAAGTAACGGAGATTAACAGGTGTATTAGGGAATGCTATAGGCAAGGTATAATTCTCATCTGGATTGTATGTAACCCACTGCGCTCCCAATTGAAACATCAAAATTGAACAGTAACAACAGGGGATATGAGGATGATTCTGTAAAATTTTTGATTCAAATTCTTGAAGAAGTTTTTTAAAGAAGGTGATGGTCTCCAAGGGGAAAATTGTAATTGATGGTTATTTAATTGGGTGGTATGAATGGGTGTTATAGTGTTATTAATTTCAAGCTGGTTTATTACATTGTGGTAAATGTAGTTTGAAATGTATTATTATTTTTAGTACTTGAGTCATTTTCGGGTGAGTTATCTGAAATAGTAGTTGCATAATCATGAATTGAATAGTGTTGTATGTTATAATTTAAAGTTCTTCTCATGGTTTATTTATTTTTTTATTAGATGAACAGGTGATATATTTACAATATGTTTTTTGTAGGTTATTATTTTTTTTCAAAATTTTATATTTGATATTACTGAGTTGTTCGCTTTTTATAAAAAATTTCATCTAGAGCTTTGACCCGGGTCAAAAAATACTGACCCGGGTTATGACCTGGGTCATAACCCGGGTTATGTGCGGGTCATACGGAAAATCATAGTTTACTCTTAAAAGTTTAGTATAACGACTTTAAGTAGAGCTATTAGTATAGAGAGCATCCTGTGCTCCATATATTTAAATAGGATTTTCCGATCTGTATTGAAAAATTTCCTGACTTTGCACATAATTTGATTTCGTTTATTTTCTACATCAACGAATACCATATTATTGTATTTTAATTATGCTGCTAATGAATTTGACACATGATATTCATGACCATTTAAACCGGAACAGATTATATATCTAAGCAAATTGGGTTTCTTGCTTATTCCTATTCTGACCCTTCACACACAAACACAATACAATACACATATTACACTACAACAGTCGGTAAATAATATGGAATCAGAAAATTTTAAATCAAAATGTCGAATACAAGTAACATATAAGTAACATATATATTCAATTTACATATAAACATACAATACAATAAACTATATTACGATAGAATGTAATAAGTAAATAAAATACGGCTGTTTGACCCGATTCAGATAATTTTCGACCATGACTTGTTGGATTGGGTAACCCGTATGGGTCATCCGAACTGGGTCACAGCATGATTTTAAGTTTTTTTTTATCTGGAAAATTCGTTTAACAGTTATCGCGAGGTATAATTAATTTGTAACTTACTTTTTGGAGGTTTATTTACCACTGCCAAACTAACCTTGTCAGCAAGATTGCTTAATATTGCACAGGTTTTTCTAAAAAATTAAGTTTCTTTTCTGGCTACCGTTTTTTTGTTCTGCTATTTTTTCATTAAGAAACAACCTGGGTTAAAACAATACTATAACTAATTAAAGTTTTTCTAATCCCGGCATGTTCGTTGCCAAAAATTAGATAATGCGTTAGGAAAATGATGAATGATATTTGAATAATATGCCGTATATATAATCAGTATTTAGTAATATATAATATGCGTATGCGATATATACACGTATATGTTTTATTTTATGTATTTAATTGCTATTTTATAGATATATGTGTATATATATATTTTTTTTTGTTATCAATTTTTCTATTGTGTTTTTTCCATTTTATTCTTTAGGGAGAGTCTGTGTTGTCGTGCATCTCTGCATCTCAAATGCTTTCGGCTTCTTCATCTGAGTGAGGTCTCCAGTAGAATTTTCGAATCGCGGTGGGAATTGTTCATTAGAGGGTTCACCTGTTCGATTATGCTCGATAGGATTATTCGGTTTATCTGAATGTTTGTCATTAGTATTTAAGTCAGCTTTTCATAGTTTTTTGGGGAGTGGGTGAAAAAAAAATAAATATAATAATTTTAATATACATGTATATGCATATATTTGTTTTTTCATTTATTTATTATTATATGCAAGTAATTTATAGATGTTCCTTGTGTTTTAGAGTGAAATCAAAGGACGTATGAAACTTGATATTTACTTTAGAGTTTTTTTTTTTTTTTTCTTCTTCTTCTCTTACCTCTAACTTCGTTCATAGCGGTTCTTAGTCTTTTCGCTCGATTTTGTTCCTGGTGAGTTTCTTTTTCTGTTTCAGTGCTATCCTTTTGGGTTAAAGTTTTGTTGGGTGATTTGTCAAATTTTTCTGCCAATTTTTCTAGTGCATCGTATCTGCGCTTTTTATCATTTGTTGTAGGCTTCCGCATAGACCGGGTAGAGCCGGGTACTAGTAGTACCCTAGTTCTACCCGTTTGTACAAGGGCCCATTGCCTAAGCCCTACCCTTACCCTAGGGCACGGTTTTTAATACCCGAGCCCGGCCCATTAGGATACGGGTACCCTTTGAACAGCCCATGGGCCCCAACTATTATTGCCTAAAAATAATCGATATATAAAAACAATCTACTATAATAACACTTATAACATAATAAAAAATTTAAAAAAATTTTAATTTATTAAAAAAATTTACATATTTTTTACATCTCATAATCATTATATGATCCTATAATTACTGCATAGTACTACTTATTATCCTATCTATAACTATATAACACCTTTTATTCCTTTCGTTGATTTACTAAAATGTGCTTGTTTTTGCATCAGTTTTAATTTTCTTCCGGATTATAAACATTATTCCCGGCTTTATTACACCTTTTCCTGAAAAAGAAGAAAATATTAATTAATAAGACGAAAAAAAAAAACAAGAACTAAAATAAGAGACTGGTACTTATCTTTTATACTCTATTGCACCTTTCACTGTGAAGCAAAAACTGAAAAAGAAAAAAAAACTTGAGTAAAGAACGAAAAAAAAGAAAAAAAAACAATGTGAAATGAGAGACTGGTACTCATCTTTTATACCAGTCCCAGTTCCAAGATCTCTATTGCACCTTTCTCTATGAAGCAAAAACCTGAAAAAGAAAAAAAACATTAGTAAGAACAAAGAAAAAAAATAACATAAAAGACTGGTACTTATTTTTTGTACCGGCCCCGAATCTCAGATTCCAATCTGATCCCATTTTAACCTTCTTGGCGAAGCACAAACCTGAAAAAAAAAATTTAGTAAAGAATAAAAAAAACAACAAAAACTAAAATAAAAGACTGGTACTTATCTTTTGTACCAGTTCCTGGATCCCAAATTCCCAAATCTGTTTCCATTCACCTTCCCTGGCAAAACTCTAAACCTGAAAAAGAGAAAGAAAACGTAAGCAAATACAAAAAAACAACAAGAGAAGAAATTAAAGGTTGGTACTTATCTCAGCACCAGTTCCAAGCCCCGGCTTCCAGATCCTAATCCCAGTTCCATTTCACCTTCTCCGGTGAAACACTAAACCTGAAAAGAGAAAGAAAACGTTAGTAGATACGAAAAACAACAAGAAAAGAAAAATTAAAGACTGGTACTTATCTCAACACCAGTTCCAAGTCCCACTGCTTCCAGATCCTAATCCCGGTTCCATTTCACCTTCTTCGGCGAAAGAAGGCATTGGTGTAAAATACTAGAAAAAGCAAAATTATATAATAGTACTTAACTCAGATCAGTTCCAAGTCCCAACGGTTCCAAATCCTTCATTTCACTTTCAGTGAAACTCTAAACCTGCAAAAGGGAAAGACAAAGTTAATAACAAAGCAAACACAAAAAACAAATACTAATAATAAAACTAAACGTTAAGATCCAGATAATAAATAAACAGTTATATATCAGATATAAAAAAGTCGAGATTAAAAAAATAAAAGATTATCTATTTAAAGCGATAGTATCACGTAGATTATATATATACCGGTACATTACCGGATTATGATTGGGTCTAGTCACATGGAATGGTTTAACGGGTATCCATGGGCTAAAAGGACAAGGTAGCAGCATTACCCTAGCCCTACCCATCTGTGTAATAGCTTGTTACCTGAAGCCCTTACCCTTACCCGCGGGCTCAAAAATCGATACCCTGGCCCAGCCCTTGTGGTAATACCCATGGGTACCCGTGGGTAGCCCAGGCCCATGCGGAAGCCTAATTTGTTGTTTTATTTTTATCATCTAATTTTGAGGTGACTTGATTAGGGTAACTTCATTCGATTACATCGCAGTTGATGCACATTGATTTTTTCAAGGTAATAAGTTCTTCTGCTACTGAAAAAATGGGTTTGCGTTTGGTTGCGTCAGAAACATTCTTATGTCGACCCTTAGGGTCATATCTGCATAAGATGGACATGGTAACTTGCGAAGATGTTACACCATCATAGGCGTTTCTCTTCAGGTGAAAAGCGGCATTATCACCTTCTGCAGTACTCTTGTCTTGAACATGGGCTGTAAAGATACCATAAGCGGGTAATACAGGAAGATCATGAATTGTTAAAAAGTTACCTATTGTTTGAATGTTTAATGGAGTGTGTTGTTCCACCACAACCTTAGGTTAATGATAAAATTATAGTTAGGGTAAGTTGTGCGAGGTTAGTCAATGAATATTTAATTATGATTTATATTAGTGTGAATTTATATTAAGTAATGAGTTAAAAACTTATATTTTTACGTTTTTAACAAAAGCAAATCGACCAACAATTAGTGATATACTGTACTAGATTGTGTAATCTCTCCCACTAAAGTATTTTCGCCAAACCTAAACGCTTTGTATCTAAACTCAATGTAATCATTAATAGAAGTTCTGTAGACAGCGGTATCACTGCAACATTTGGAAGATCCCGAAACGTTTTTAATGAATGATATAGCACAAAAAGTCGAAGTCATGTTTTTTATTGTTATATATTTTTTTTATTCAGTTAACTTTTATTTTATATAGATTTGCGATTTTCGATATGAAGACAGTGAAGAGAATTAAGGAACAGAAAGATAAACATTTTATATATGTTCGATTACGTATACATATATGTTTCTATATATATATATATATAATAATTACATATATTTTTATATATGTATTCTATACGTATAAATTTAATGTTGTAGTAAAAGTAATTTTTATTTAATAATTATTTATTTTATGTAATATATTATTACTGTTAATTTTATTAATCAGGCATTGTTAATTATTATCGGTAGTTGAAAAGTAAAGAATCAATTATTAGAGTAATAAATAAGGTATTTAGTTAATTAGATTGTTTTCTTTGTCGTGGATTTTAGTAGTCTTTTCACAGATAGGAATGATTTACAAAGTTATGTATGTCTTTTTAGACTCTGTTCTATCAAGTTACATCAATTAAGTTTAGTCGGGTAAAGGGGCGCTAAAATAAAAGGTAAAGGCGTTGTATTATTTATTATTAGTTTTATTATATTTGATCGGCATTGACGGTTATAGTAGGAAAATTAAAATAAAATTTAAAAACCCCTTTTTTTTTCTTTTGCTTTTTCATTGAGGTTATTAAAAGTTTACAAATTTGTTTTTGAGCATGAATCACGAACTATTTGTCTAAATAAGGATTTATTTATGTATAATGTAAGTTTTACTGATAAGTTATAAGAATCCTTTAATTAGTAAGTTTAGTGAAATGAGCGTTTTCAATTCGATTTTGTGAGCAAATAAGTTTTTGGACGTAATCGAAATAATTTTATATATAGACTAAAAAAGGATAAATTTATGATTAAGAAATAATATTATTTAGCGGAAAACAGTAGTAAAGACGTATTTAAGCTATAGTATCAGAATAATGAGAGTCAATTGATTAAGCACTGTCCATGTAAATCGTTATTTAAATTTAATTATTGCTTTTTTGTACATGAATGAGTAATTATACATATAGGAATAAGGCGGATAAATTTAAGAGTAAGAAATAATAATAGTAAAGGGATTTACTAATAAAGTCAAGACGTATTTAAAGTGCTTTAGAATAATGAAAAAATCAGATAAAGCACTATTTGCATGGAGTATTGTTTATCGATGTTTTGGATATGAAGTAATTACACAGTATGCTAACTATTTGAGGCGATAATCCTTTTTTAGTCACCATTCATTTTGTCGGCTATATAATAGCCTGTTGTTCAATAGCGAAAAAATTTGAGCGCTAGCACTAGCGCATCGCATCGATGCTTTTATCGATATCGCTATCGATATCGTGCTAGAGAATAAATTATACAATGGGTTGAAATTTGTGAAACCCAAAATTACCTAAAAAAGCACAAACGAAAAAAATCAATTACCAAAAGTAAACGACAAAACATTAAAAGTAATTATGAGTACTACAAAACACAACTGGTTTATTCTAAGCGCTAAATAAAATTATGATCGATTAAAATTAGTAATTGATCCAAATCTATCAATCATTCGATCAATTTTATGATCGATTATATGATCGATCATTTAGTTACTTCGCTTTGCTTAATTTTTTTTTATAGAGTTTCTAATATAGCACTATGTTGAAGAATTAAATCTTAACCATGTTTCATAGCCATATTGTAATTTAAATTAGAAAAGTGTTAGGTACGTTGTAAGAGGGAAAAATATATACTCTATGACTAAATATAACTATTGTACATGATTAAGACTAAAACTAACTCTACCACTCTATCTAAACTCTAATAGTAATAAGGCTTTGATTGAGGCGTGGATCGACTTGGTCCAAATATCTAGGGTCGAATAGAGCTCTAAATGAGGTTACTAGGGTCTAGATCTAGGGTGAGTATAGGCTTTATTACTGGGTTGTAGTTAGTGATATGCCATTTATATAATACCTGAAAAATTTTAGTGTACAGTACGTACAGTACATACTATAACGTACAGTACAGTACATATAGTACTGTACGCAGCACATCACTAGTTGTAGTATTCTTTGGTTTACTATTTGAATAATACTAATCCACTTATTTTCTATCTCTTTGGTTCTAATAATTGGGCTCGAATGTTAATTTTCTTAATGATGATCATGTGATGTCACGAGGATCAATGATGCAAAATCACAGCTGTTTGATAAATGAGATAATCAGTATTTTAATCAATTTAGAGATTATACCCGGGTTGGGTATTACCCGAGTTACCCGCGGTTAATCGGTTAACCGGGTAATGACTAGAGTTACCCGGGTAGATTCACCCGAGCAATACCCGGGTAGATTCACACAAGTAATACCCGGGTAGATATACCTGGGTAATACCCAAGTAGGAATATCTAAATAATCCTGAGTAATTAGATATTAATAATGAATTTAACTAATAGGTGATCAAATACAAGGCTTTTTTATATATCATAACTTAAATTACTTGTTTTATGTCGCTGAACAGATTTTGAATATTTGAAAATTGATTGGCCACAATAATTCTTGTAACCAATCACATGACAGTTTACTCGGGTAAAACGATCAAGATTTTATATCTGGGTATATCTATTGATTACCCAAGTAAGCCGTGGGTTTACTCGCCGGTTAACTGAGTAACGTTTTTTTGGCCAAGTACAATCACTAAATCAATTATTTATAGTTTCTTATTAGTTTCTTATAAATACGAGTAATTGATTGATTACCAATTCGATTTTACTATTTAACATATCAATGATCTTGGGACAAGCAATTTATGAGAAGCAAATTTTTAGGTTATGGATAACTGTCTGGAGATTAACACTTCTACTCTTATTTCGAAAGTTGAGCCCCATAACTTGTATAGTGCAAGAAGTTAAAAATTCAATTTCTCTATGATACATGAACTAAACTCGAAAATAAATTTCTTGAATTATCGATCTAAATAGTGTAAAATCTAGAATTCTCAATCTCTTTAATACGTGAAGAATATATCCATAACAGCAACTATTCTACGTATACTAAATAAGCTGCTACTGTGAATGTCAGATTTAGCTTATCTTCAACGACCTCTATTCTATTTTAGGTTTTAAGTTTTCTATTTTTAAATTGGATATATCAAAGTGGTTTAAAATTTAAAGATCGATCAGATTTTTTTAGATTGATTATCATTTTTGCATATTATTTAATACATATAATCGATAATATTCGATATGTTCGATCCCTTATTGAACAATCGTACACAAAAAAAAATTGTTATGATCGGTTACGATCAAACCAAATGATCGATCACGGAATGATCGATCATCATCTCTAGTTTTAAATCAAAAATAATAAAAAAAATGTCGAAAATGGGCTTTTATTGTCCATCGCCCATATATTTTATTTATAGGTAGCAATTTAATTGGTCAGATTTAAAAAATTGATGTGCAATAAATGCGCTAGATTAGCACATATGCTGGTACTGAGGTAGTTGAGCTAGCAGATCAAAATTATGGCTAAGTGGCTGATTAATTATTTTTTAAGCCATTTTTACAAGTTATGGAAAATCTAAAAATTTTTTTATTCCCTAAAATCTCCTCAATCTCTTTTTAAAAATCACCTAACTTTCAGTAACTACTTCACTGTTATTGGAACTTTGATAAAGAAATAGCAAAAATGGTTTCTGAAAAGTTAGGAGATTCCTTGAACAAGACGTGGGAAATAAGAAATCTTAAAAAAAAAAAAAATTCTTAAGTGCTCGATTTCAAAATTAACATGGGTTGAATATCAGGTATATCGGTAACATAACAGTGGATATCCCGATATGTTACTGCTATGTTACCGGTATCGATCTACCTCTCGGTATCTTACCAATATGCTTGTTGATATACTATAAGTATTTGGCTCTCCCAGTTTGCACCTGATTCAACCTGTGTAACTTGAACCAAAAATTGGTTTTAAATATAAACAATACAGTCAAGGTCTATTAATGAAAATTTATGAAAAGTAGCCGCATTAGACAGCCAATCATGCTCAGCCACGGCTGCATTAGCTGGCTTAAAACACTACATATATATACATATATATACATATCTCCAATTTTTAACTACGTATTAAGTATAGTTTATTAATAAAATTTTCAAATATTACTTCTTTGTTCTTTCACTTACGTGTTAAATTGCCAGGATGTAAGTACATAGTTTATTCAAAAAACAAAGTACACATTCTATCGTGATTAGAATCCTTTATTCAATATTACTTCTTTGTTCTTTCACTTACGTGTTAAATTACCAGNATTCTATTTTAGGTTTTAAGTTTTCTATTTTTAAATTGGATATATCAAAGTGGTTTAAAATTTAAAGATCGATCAGATTTTTTTAGATTGATTATCATTTTTGCATATTATTTAATACATATAATCGATAATATTCGATATGTTCGATCCCTTATTGAACAATCGTACACAAAAAAAAATTGTTATGATCGGTTACGATCAAACCAAATGATCGATCACGGAATGATCGATCATCATCTCTAGTTTTAAATCAAAAATAATAAAAAAAATGTCGAAAATGGGCTTTTATTGTCCATCGCCCATATATTTTATTTATAGGTAGCAATTTAATTGGTCAGATTTAAAAAATTGATGTGCAATAAATGCGCTAGATTAGCACATATGCTGGTACTGAGGTAGTTGAGCTAGCAGATCAAAATTATGGCTAAGTGGCTGATTAATTATTTTTTAAGCCATTTTTACAAGTTATGGAAAATCTAAAAATTTTTTTATTCCCTAAAATCTCCTCAATCTCTTTTTAAAAATCACCTAACTTTCAGTAACTACTTCACTGTTATTGGAACTTTGATAAAGAAATAGCAAAAATGGTTTCTGAAAAGTTAGGAGATTCCTTGAACAAGACGTGGGAAATAAGAAATCTTAAAAAAAAAAAAAATTCTTAAGTGCTCGATTTCAAAATTAACATGGGTTGAATATCAGGTATATCGGTAACATAACAGTGGATATCCCGATATGTTACTGCTATGTTACCGGTATCGATCTACCTCTCGGTATCTTACCAATATGCTTGTTGATATACTATAAGTATTTGGCTCTCCCAGTTTGCACCTGATTCAACCTGTGTAACTTGAACCAAAAATTGGTTTTAAATATAAACAATACAGTCAAGGTCTATTAATGAAAATTTATGAAAAGTAGCCGCATTAGACAGCCAATCATGCTCAGCCACGGCTGCATTAGCTGGCTTAAAACACTACATATATATACATATATATACATATCTCCAATTTTTAACTACGTATTAAGTATAGTTTATTAATAAAATTTTCAAATATTACTTCTTTGTTCTTTCACTTACGTGTTAAATTGCCAGGATGTAAGTACATAGTTTATTCAAAAAACAAAGTACACATTCTATCGTGATTAGAATCCTTTATTCAATATTACTTCTTTGTTCTTTCACTTACGTGTTAAATTACCAGGAAGTAAGTATATAATTTATTCAAAAAACAAAGTACACATTTTATCATCAATAGAATTCTCTATTAAATTTTACTTTATTGTTCTTTCACTTACGTGTTAAATTACCAGTATGTAGGTATATAGTTTATTAAAAAATAAAGTACACATTTTATCGTCAATAAAATTCTCTTTTAAATATTTCTTCTTTGTGCTTTCACTTATGTGTTAAATTACCAGTCTGTAAGTACATAGTTTATTCAAAAAACAAAGTACACAGTTTATTGTCAATAGATTCCTCTATTCAATATTACTTACTTTTTTGTTCTTTCGCTTACGTGTTAAATTACCAGTTTGTAAGTATAGTTTATTCAAAAAACAAAGTACACATTTTATCGTACAGAGAACCCTCCCTAAGTGCATGCTCTTGGGACTAAACTTTAATGACGTGCACTTAGAGAACAATAAGAAAAAGTGCATTTATGGAGGTTATCTATATATTTGGGCCCAAATTTAAGCGTGCATTGAGAGAGGGTGTGCACTTATAGATGGTGCACTGAGGGAGGGTTCTTTGTAATAAAATTATCAATTAAATATTTACTTCTTTGTACTTACATGTTAAATTACCAGGTTGTAAGTATTTATAGTTTATAAAAACAAATACATATTTTATCGTCAATAGAATCCTCTATTCAATATTACTTCTTTGTTCTTTCACTTACATGTTAAATTACCAGGGTGTAAGTATATAGTTTATTCAAAAAAACAAAGTACAAATTTTATCGTCAATAGAATTCTCTATTAAAAATTACTTCTTTGTTCTTTCACTTACATGTTAAATTACCAGGGTGTAAGTATAGTTTATTCAAAAAACAAAGTACACATTTTATCGTCAATAGAATCCTCTATTCAATATTACTTCTTTGTTTTTTCACTTACGTGTTAAATTACCAGGGCATAAGTATATAGTTTATTCAACATATTTTATCTTCATTAGAATTCTCTATTAAATATTACTTATCCGTTTTTTCACTTGCGTATTAAATTACCAGGGCGTAAGTATAGTTTATTTAAAAAACAAAGTACACATTTTATCGGCAAAAGAATTCTCTATTCAATATTACTTCTTTGTTCTTTCACTTACATGTTAAATTACCACCAGTTTGTAAGTATATATTTATTCAAAAAACAAAGACATTTTATCGTCAATAGAATCCTCTATTCTAAATTACTTCTTTGTTTTTTCACTTACGTGTTAAATTACCAGGATGTAAGTATTTTTATTCAAAAATTCTCTACTAAATATTACTTTTTTGTTCTTTCACTTACGTGTTAAATTACCAGTTTGTAAGTATATAGTTTATTCAAAAAACATTTTATCGTCAATAGAATTCTTTATTAAATATTACTTCTTTGTTCTTTTACTTACGTGTTAAATTACCAGGACGTAAGTAAATAGTTTATTTAAAAAATAAAGTACACATTTTATCATTAATAGAATTCTCTATTAAATATTACTTATTTGTTCTTTCACTTACGTGTTAAATTACCAGTATGTAAGTATAGTTTATTCAAAAACAAAGTACANGTGTTAAATTACCAGTATGTAAGTATAGTTTATTCAAAAACAAAGTACATATTTTATCATCAATAAAATTATCAATTAAATATTGCTTCTTTGTACGTGTTAAATTACCAGAGTGTAAGTATATAGTTTATTCAAAAAAACAAAGTTAGTTTATTCAAAAAACAAAGTACACATTTTATCGTCAATAGGATCCTCTTTTCAATATTACTTCTTTGTTTCTGCACTTACGTGTTAAATTACCAGGGTGTAAGTATATATAGTTATTCAAAAAACTAAGTGCACATTTTTATCGTCAATAGAATTCTCTATTGAATATTACTTCTTTGTTCTTTATTCTTTCATTTACATGTTAAAAAAATTACCAGGGGGTAAGTATATCTAATTTATTCAAAAAACAAAGTACACATTTTATTCTCAATCGAATTCTCTATTAAACATTGCTTCTTTATTCTTACACTTACATGTTAAATTACCAGGGAGTAAGTATATAGTATATAGTTTATTCAAAAAAACAAAGTACACATTTTATCGTCAATAGAATTCTCTATTAAATATTACTTCTTTGTTCTTTCATTTACGTGTAGGTAAATATATAGTTTATTCAAAAAACAAAGTACACATTTTATCGTCAATAGAATTCTCTATTACATATTGTTTCTTTGTTCTTTCACTTACATGTTAAATTACCAGTGAGTAAGTATATAGTTTATTCAAAAAACAAAGTACACATTTTATCATCAATAGGATTCTCTATTAAATATTACTTCTTTGTTCTTTCACTTACGTGTTAAATTACCAGTGGGTAAGTATATAGTTTATTCAAAAAAAATTTTATCATCAATAGAATTCTCTATTAAATATTACATATTGTTCTTTCACTTATGTATTAAATTACTAGGCCGTAAGTAATAGTTTATTCAAAAAAACAAAGTACATACATTTTATTGTCAATAGAAATTCTCTATTAAATATTACTTTACTTGTTAAATTACCAGGCCATAAGTATAGTTTATTCAAAAAACAAAGTACACATTTTATTGTCAACAGGAATCTCTATTAAATATTACTTCTTTACGTGTTAAATTACCAGGGAGTAAGTATAGTTTATTCAAAAAACAAAGTATACATTTTATTGTCAATAAAATTCTCTATTAAATATTTTACTTCTTTGTTCTTTCACTTACGTGTTAAATTACTAGTTTGTAAGTATATGATATAGTTTATTCAAAAAACAAAGTGCACATTTTATCGTCAATAGAATTCTCTATTAAAAATATTACTTCATTGTTCTTTCACTTACGTGTTAAATTACCAGCATGTAAGTATATAGCTTATTCAAAAACAAAGTACACATTTTATTATCTTATTTCAAGCTATATAAAAAAATATCAAGAATCACTTGCAGATTTAAATAAATTCTCTATTAAATATTTCTTCTTTGTTCTTTTACTTACGTGTTAATTTACCAGGGTGTAAGTATATGGTTTATTCAAAAAATAAAGTACACATTTATTATCAATAGAATTCTCTATTAAATATTACTTCTTTGTTCTTTTACTTACGTGTTAAATTACCAGGGCGTAAGTAATATAGTTTATTTAAAAAACAAAGTACACATTTTATCGCCAATAAAATTCTCTATTAAATATTACTTTTTGTTCTTTCACTTACGTGTTAAATTAACAGTGGGTAAGTATATAGTTTATTCAAAAAACAAAGTACACATTTTATCGTCAATAGAATCCTCTCTATTCAACCTATTAAATATTACTTATTTGTTCTTTCGCTTACATTTTAATTACCAGAATGTAATATATAGTTAATTCAAAAAACAAAGTACACATTATAGTCAATAGAATTCTCTATTAAATATTACTTCTTTGTTCTTTCACTTACGTGTTAAATTACCAGTTTGTAAGTATATATAGTTTATTAAAAAAACACATTTTATCGTCAATAGATTCTCTACTCTCTATTAAATATTACTTCTTCGTTCTTTCACTTACGTATTAAATTACCAGTCTGTAAGTATAGCTTATTCAAAAACAAAGCATACATTTTATCGTCAATAGAATCCTCTATTCAATATTACTTCTTTGTTGTTTCACTTACGTGTTAAATTACCAGGAGTAAGTATATACACATTTTATCGTCAATAGAATTCTCTATTAAATATTACTTCTTTGTTCTTTCACTTACGTATTAAATTACCAGGGGGTAAGTATAGTTTATTCAAAAAACAAAGTACACATTATATCGTCAATAAAATTCTCTATTAAATATTATTTGTTCTTTCACTTACATTTAATTACCATATAGTTTATTCAAAAAAACAAAGTACACATTTTATCGTTAATAGAATTCTCTATTAAATATTCTTTGTTTCACTTACGTGTTAAATTATCAGGGTGTAAGTATAGTTTATTCAAAAACAAAATACACATTTTATCGTCAATAGAATTCTCTATGAAATCTTACTTATTTGTTCTTTCGCTTACATTTAAATTACCAGAGTGTAAGTATATAGTTTATTCAAAAAACAAAGTACACATTTTATTGTCAATAGAATTCTCTATTAAATTTTACTTCTTTGTTCTTTCATTATATGTTAAATTACCAGGTTGTAAGTATATATAGTTTATTCAAAAAACAAAGTACGCATTTTATCGTCAATAGAATTTTCTATTAAATATTATTTGTTTTTTCACTTACATTTAAATTACCAGAGCGTAAGTATATAGTTTATTCAATACACATTTTATCGTCAATAGAATTCTCTATTAAATATTACTTCTTTGTTCTTTCATTTACGTGTTAAATTACCAGTTTGTAAGTTATAGTTTATTCAAAAAACAAAGTACACATTTTATCGCCAATAGAATTCTCTATGAAATATTACTTATTTGTTCTTTCGCTTATATTTAAATTACCAGAGTGTAAGTATATAGTTTATTCAAAAAACAAAGTACACATTTTATGGTCAATAGGATTCTCTATTAAATTTTACTTCTTTGTTCTTTCACTTTACATGTTAAATTACCAGGATGTAATTATATAATTTATTCAAAAAACAAAGTACACATTTTATCATCAATAGAATTCTCTATTAATTATTACTTCTTTGTTCTTTCACTTACGTGTTAAATTACCAGTTCGTAAGTTTATTCAAAAAACAAAGTACACATTTTATCGTCAGTAAAATTCTCTATTAAATATTACTTCACTTACGTGTTAAATTACCAGGGAGTAATTATATAGTTTATTAAAAAAACAAAGTACACATTTTATCGTCAATAGAATTTCTCTATTAAATATTACTTTGTTCTTTCATTTACGTGTTAAATTACCAGCTTGTAAGTATATAGTTTATTCAAAAAACAAAGTACACATTTTATTTTCACATTTTATTCTCAATAGAATTCTCTATTAAATTTTACTTTTTTGTTCTTTCACTTACGTTTTAAATTACCAGGAAGTAAGTATTTGGTTTATTCAAAAAACAAAATACGCATTTTATCGTCAATGGAATTCTCTATTAAAAATATTACTTCATTGTTCTTTCACTTACGTGTTAAATTACCAGCATGTAAGTATATAGCTTATTCAAAAACAAAGTACACATTTTATTATCTTATTTCAAGCTATATAAAAAAATATCAAGAATCACTTGCAGATTTAAATAAATTCTCTATTAAATATTTCTTCTTTGTTCTTTTACTTACGTGTTAATTTACCAGGGTGTAAGTATATGGTTTATTCAAAAAATAAAGTACACATTTATTATCAATAGAATTCTCTATTAAATATTACTTCTTTGTTCTTTTACTTACGTGTTAAATTACCAGGGCGTAAGTAATATAGTTTATTTAAAAAACAAAGTACACATTTTATCGCCAATAAAATTCTCTATTAAATATTACTTTTTGTTCTTTCACTTACGTGTTAAATTAACAGTGGGTAAGTATATAGTTTATTCAAAAAACAAAGTACACATTTTATCGTCAATAGAATCCTCTATTAAATATTACTTCTTTGTTCTTTCACTTACGTGTTAAATTACCAGTATGTAAGTATATAGCTTATTCAAAAACAAAGTACACATTTTATTATCAATAAATTCTCTATTAAATATTTCTTCTTTGTTCTTTTACTTATGTGTTAAAATTACCAGTATGTAAGTTATAGTTATTCAAAAATACACATTTTATCATCAATAGAATTCTCTATTAAATATTACTTCTTTGTTCTTTCACTTATGTTTTAAATTACCAGAGAGTAAGTATATAGTTTATTCAAAAAAACAAAGTACGCATAGAATAAATATTATTACTTCTTTGTTCTTTCACTTGCATGTTAAATTACCAGTTTGTAAGTATATAGTTTATTCAAAAAAACAAAGCACACATTTTATCGCCAATAGAATTATCAGTTTAATATTAGTATCTGTTCTTTCACTTACGTGTTAAATTACCAGGTTGTAAGTATATAGTTTATTCGAAAAACAAAGTACACATTTTATCGTCAATAGAATTCTCTATTAAATATACTTCTTTGTTCTTTTACTTACGTGTTAAATTATCAGAAAGTAAGCATAATATAGTTTATTCAAAAAACAAAGTACACATTTTATCGTCAATAGAATTCTCTATTAAATATTACTTCTTTGTTCTTTCACTTAGTGTTGAAACTTCCAGTCAGTAAGTATTTAGTTTATTCAAAATACAAAATACACATTTTATATCAATAGAATTCTCTATTATTATCTTCTTTGTTTCTTCACTTACGTGTTAAATTACAAGACGGTAATTATAGTTTATTCAAAAAAACAAAGTACACATTTTATTGTCAATAGAATCCTCTATTCAATATTACTTCTTTGTTCTTTCACTTACGTGTTAAATTACCAGGGTGTAAGTATATAGTTTATTCAAAAAAACAAAGTACACATTTTATCGTCAATAGAATTTTCTATTAAATATTATTACTTCTTTGTTCTTTCACTTACGTGTTAAATTATCAGGCCGTAAGTAATATAGTTTATTCTCTATTAAATATTACTTCTTTGTTCTTTCACTTATGTATTAAATTACCAGAGAGTAAGTATATATTTTATTTATAAAATATACTCATTTTATTCTCAATCGAATTCTCTATTAAATATTACTTCTTTGTTCTTTCACTTATGTGTTAAATTACCAGTTTGTAAGTATATAGTTTATTCAAAAAACAAAGTATACATTTTATTGTTAATAGAATTCTTATTAAATATTACTTCTTTGTTCTTTCACTTATGTGTTAAATTACCAGCAAGTATGTATAATAGTTTATTCAAAAAACAAAGTACACATTTTATCGTCAATAGAATTCTCTATTAAATATTATTTATTTGTTTTTTTACTTATGCCTTAAATTACCAGGAAGTAAGTATATAGGAATAAAATTCTCTATTAAATATTACTTTGTTCTTTTACTTACATGTTAAATTACCAGGGCGTAAGTATATAATTTATTCAAAAAAACAAAGTACACATTTTATCGTTAATAGAATTCTCTATTAAATATTCTCTCTTTGTTCTTTTACTTACGTGTTAAATTACAAGACGGTAATTATAGTTTATTCAAAAAAACCAAAGTACACATTTTTTTAAATTCTCTATTAAATATTACGTCTCTACTCTTTCACTACATGTTAAATTACCAGAAAGTAAGTATATAATTTATAAAATATACCCATTTTATTCTCAATAGAATTCTCTATTAATCTTACTTCTTTGTTTTTCATCTACGTGTTAAATTATCAGGGAGTAAGTATATAGTTCAAAAAACAAAGTACATATTTTATCATCAATAGAATTTTCTATTAAATATTACTTCTCTACTCTTTCACTTATATGTTAAATTACTAGAAAGTAAGTATTAATTTATTTATAAAATGTACACATTTTACCGTCAATAGAATTCTCTATTAAAAATTACTTCTTTACTCTTCACTTACATGTTAAATTACCAGAAAGTATATAATTTATAAAATGTGCACATTTTATTCTCAATTGAATTCTCTATTAAACATTACCACTCTGATGAATCTGCTGATAGGCTTTTTTTTGACTTGTATCAAAAATCTGCTGAGTTAGTAAATGCTGGTGATCTATTTAAACTTGGTAATCGTTATGAACATGGAATTGGAGTCGAAAAAGATGAAAAAAATGCATTCAATTATTATCAACAATCTGCTAAGTTAGGAAATACTAATGGAATATTTAATCTCGGTCATTGTTATCAAAATGGAATTGGAATTGAAAAGGATGAAAATGAAGCATTCAAATGTTATCTTAAATCTGCTGAACTAGGAAACAATAAAGGGCGAAGTGAAATCGAAAGTAAATATAATTTGATATTAATTGCCTATAATGAATTTAAAGATGTTGAAGAAATTGGAAAGGGTGGGTTCTCAACAATTTATAAAGCTCGATGGAAACATCAAGATCGATAGCTACCTGTAGCTTTCAAGTTAATTCATAATCAAGAATTTATACAAGAGGTAATCATAAATATTTTATGGTTTTGATAATTATATTTACTAAAAAAAAATTTATTTAGATAAAGACATTTTGCAATATTGGTTTGAAAAATGCATCATTTATAAAACTCTATGGATTGTCACTAAATAAAGACACTAAAAAATATGCTCTTGTAATGGAGTATGCTGATAATGGTTCTTTATACGATAATCTTGACATGGTTGCAAAAATGAGATGAGAAGAAAAAATTGAACTTTTAAATTCTATCATATCTAATCTTGAAGCAATTCATTCTAATGGGTTTATTCATCGAGATCTTCATAGCGGCAATATCTTACATGATAAATTGCATGATGTATATATTGCTAATTTAGGACTAATAACAACAACCACTAACAAAGAACAAGATAGAATTTATGGTGTTATGCCATATGTTGCACCAGAAGTTTTACAGGAAAAACCGTCTACACAAGCATTAGATATCTATAGTTTTAGTGTCATAATGACAGAAATAACTGGCAAAAGACCATTTGATGGTGAACCTTTTGGTACTAAACTTTTGTTAAGAATTATCCAAGAAAAACAGGCGAAATGTGTGTTAGGAACACCTGATCATTATATAAAATTAGCCGAGCGATGCATGGATTCTGATTTTCAAAAAAGACCTACCACAAATGAAATTAAGAATGAAATTGAGGATTGGTTTAAAAAAATTGAAAGCCCAATTGAAACAGAAATCAAGAAACAATTCATGGAATCTGAAATGATTAAGCCAGAGCTGATTGAACAAATTCATCCAAAAGATATATATACTTCAAAGTTTATCAACACGACAGAGATTAAACAGAAATTAGTAAACTTTAGTATTCCTATTGATGAAATTAAAATTGTTGATATGTAAATTTATAAATTAACTTTGTTAAAAAAATTAATTGATTATAAAAAATGTATGTATAATAGTTTTATAAAGTTTATCTTCAATTGCAATGTTAACGTTTTGAGATTCTGATTATTTATTATTTTGCATTGGTTTGTGGATCCTTTTTTTCTAATAACAAATGTTTAAGGTTCTATTAGTAAGAATGAGAAGTATTATCATTGCAATTAAGTTTTTTTTTGTTTATACATGTATACGTATTATGATCTTTATATAGAAATAAAAATGCAAAGCTTTATTTTTATATACTAATAAAAACAATATAACATAAAATAGTAATTAATTTAGAAATTATTTTGCTAGATTATTTTTAAACAAATAACTGGATTATAAGTCTGTAGTATAAATTTGAATAATTTAAAAAAATTGTATTTAAATATTTGAACTAAATTTTTTTAGAAAAAAATATAAATATTTAAATTAATATAAATATTTGAACTTTTTAATTATTAAAATACTAAAAAAAATTAATTTTTAATTTGTACAATTTTTCTGGATTACTTTAGCACATAGATCGATGCTTGATTTTTGCATATATACGTACTGCAATTGTTTACCAGAAACAATTGTCTGCCTAATTATTGTGAGTTTAACCAAGAGAAACCCACAATTCTAAAATTTCGACGTATACTAACCTATTTTTAAAATTGCGAATTGTTTTCTCTTGGTGACACTCATACTATATGACCGTTAATTATGCAGATTAGATTTGTACATTAACTCTCCTGCAACCTACAAATACTTTTCAAAGTGGTATTACTAATGGTGCTGAATTTTTATTTTCTTTGAGCAATTTTTTTTTGCTTTAGCAACTCAGATGAATCTGTTTTGCACTTTAATTACTAAATTAAATTATGCCCTTTATGACCGATCGGTATTACAAGTTAGGGAAACTGAACTTGAAAAGATTGTAGAAATTGTGTTTACTGGACAAACCATTAAATTATTTGTAGAAAAAGCGAATATAATTTCTTTTCTTATAGACTACACTCTGTACCTGCTAATTCAGAACAAATTAACAAATGAAGAAAATTAATTTTTTCTGCACTACAAGTTGGAGAAATTGAACTTGAATAGTGAAGAGATTGTGAACTTTATGTATGTATATACTAATAGTTTTTATTATACGTATATACTTCTTTAAATTTTCTTAAGAGTATTATACCAATATATAGTTTAGTGTTGTTTATTAGAGTATTCCAGTGGGAATTATTGGTCACAAGATTTAACTAGACAGAATTAAACGCATTATAGCTTCCAATAATCGAATGCTACAAGATCATTCTAGTGATTTTTTATCACTGGAATA
Organism: Gigaspora rosea; assembly: GCA_003550325.1. Lineage (NCBI taxonomy): Eukaryota > Fungi > Glomeromycota > Glomeromycetes > Diversisporales > Gigasporaceae > Gigaspora > Gigaspora rosea. Next base: position 79,576 of record QKWP01000134.1, on the reverse strand, counting down.
AAAGTTTCAGTATGCACAGTAACTTCTAATAGCTTCTAAATAACCGATTCGAATCAGTTACTTGAAATCATAGTTTTGCGCATAATATTCGTAGCATATAACGCACATGCCATATTAAATAAGTAACTGTGCAAAATAGTTGTGCTAAACAGAATTGCATATATCAAGTCTAAATGCTCTACTATCCCTAAATAATAAATATGATAAGAAGTTTAATATCTGTCCGTAGATTTGAAATAATTTAAAATAGAAAAATGCCGTTTTGGTTCTTTAAACCAATTATAATTATGGTCCAGTGCATAAAGATTTGCACTTCAAAAAGTTTCATAATTTTAACTCTTAGTAAAAGTTATTATATTTTTGATTAATTATTAAAAAATTTTTAATATCAAATAAAATAGGTTTTAATCTAACTTATTATATTATTTTTATTGTTTTAACATTGTTTTATTTTAATAATTTTGCATGTACAATTTGCTGTATTCAAAAAAAAAGGAATTTTTTTTAAAAAAAAAAGATATTTTAAATATTTTCGCAGCCAATATGCAGTTCTATGAGCTTGTACTATGCAAGTGCATTAATGTGCAAATAATAAAGATATGGTTAAAATTTGAGCAAAATTGAATCACTAGTTGTGAAGAAATTAAGCTTTAAAGTGA